>UESW01004444.1:133121-331884 GCA_900491605.1 Calamus simplicifolius | reverse complement strand
AAAATCTTCTACACCTTATAAGGAAATTTATCTAGAAGTTTGATTCATTGATTTCCCAATTATTAAGGAGAATTTATCTAGATTTTGATGATGAATTAAATTAGCTTCAGATCCTTGAAATTTAATTTTTTTACTAAAACTATTGTGGAGTCGACACCTTCAATTTTGGAGTCGACACCTTTTTCTTTAGAGCTTTTTGTCTGCTCATTAAAGCCGACTCCGGCTTCTGCAGAGCCGACTCTTATTCGAGTGCCGACTGATTTTTTGTTCAGAGCTGACACCTCACTTTGCGAGAGTCGACTCAAAGTGAAAAATCATCACTTTATTAGGGCAGAGTCGACACCTCAAACGACCCTATGCTTTTTCAATCCCCTTCAAATCCCTCTCTAAAACTTTCCAAACTTTTCCAAACTCTTCAAAATCCTTGATTCCAACTTCCATTGATCTCCAATGGCTCCCAAGAGGCGAGGATCCATGTTTGGCATGGCTGTTCCCATCGGGAGACGTTCCGTTCGAAGAACCGAGAAGGAATCTTCTTCCAATTCTTCGTCTTCCTCTTCTTCCACTCTGGAAGCTTCTCCATCATCCTCCCGCGTCGACTTGTTGGCTGGAAAGGTTATCACTACAGGAAGGAAGGTAGATTTTAACCTATTTGAATCAGAAGGTTTTTCAATAGGGAGACAAATAAAAGAGATGGGTTGGGAAAAGATTTGCTCACTAGATGTTCCAACCTACCCTGCCCTCGTGAAAAAATTCTACAGTGATTTATGTAGAGGGGAAGGAGGTCTTGTGAGTTTTGTGTGTGGAACCAAAGTGGTAATCACTACAGAGTCGCTAGGAAATCTTTTGGAGATGCCCACTGTTGGTTTGACTGCATGTCAGCATGATGACAGAGGTGGAGCCCTATCAAGGATGCTTGGAAGAGAAGTTTCTGAATTTGAGGAGGTAATGGCAAATCAACTCAACCTGGAGCTTCGATTACTTCATAATATTTATGGGAGAATCCTATTTCCTAAGATTGGAAGATTTGAGTATGTCTCGGAGCAAGACATTCTTATGATGGAATGTATCATCACTGGTCAACCAGTAAATTTGACCGAAATGATGATTGGTTATATGGCAGAGGCAGCTACAAAGAAAAGATCTACACTGCCATATGGTATGGTTCTTACACTAGTATTCAGAAGCCATGGAGTGAAGATAATGGAGAATGAACTGTAAAGGAATCTCAGATATACTGACTACTACAGCATCTCCACTTTTCATAGAATGGGATTCAGGAAAGTAAATGACCAGTGGCAAAGGAAAGGACAAGAAGCCAGAACTGAGGAGGCCAGAGATGAGGATGTCCCTGGATCATCTACTGCTGGACCATCAGTTGCGAGATCATCTGGTGCTGGACCAAGCACTTCTTCACCCCCTCAGGTGGCATCAGATTTGTTGGCTGAGCCATCAGGTTTTTCAGAGAGGTAGCTTGATCAGCTCAGGGCCTTATTGACTGAGCATAATTCAGAGATGAGAAATGAGATGAGACTGCTCTCTACTAAACTTGACATGATTGCATCTACATTGGATAGATCTGTGGATACCCTATCATCTGAGCTTCACAAGATTTTTGAAAGGCTAAAAGGGATCGCAGATGGATCTAGAGCTTATATTGATGCTACTGGATAATTAAGAAGAGATATAGATTTTGCTATTACACATATTGAGGATTGTCTTGAAGGCTTCAAGAAATCACAGAAAGATGAAATTATGGAGTTAATAGGTCATCTGAAGAGAATTATCTACAAACATACTTGATTGATCTTCTACTTTCTATTTTGATATCTATCCAAGCCAACTCAAGTCAAATCCCAATCAGCTTTTATGTTCATGTCCAATCAAACTTAGCTTTCATATTATGTTGATAGCTTGTACTTAGGATGTTTACTCTTTTATATCATGGTAATTGATGTAATGAAATGTTTTAATGTAATGAAAAAATGTTTGAATGTTTGATACAATGATGGTTGCAATGAATGAAAGTCTTAGAATATTTACTCTTCTCTTCAATTATTTTGAATCTGAATATCACCTTAAAATCCTTTATATAATTGTGTTGCACCTTTTTGTTGATAACAAAAAAGGGGGAGAAAAGAAGAATTGTATATGCATAAAGAAAGGGGGAGTTAGAAGTTATTTTATGCAGGGGAGCATAATCGTTATTTGATACAGTAACGATACAGTTTATATTTCAATTTTGCTTACTTTGAAACTGTGATTTATATCTTAAATTGAACAAATTTAAAATCTTGATAAGGTTTACAATGTTTATGAATTCCAATGCATATACTCAAAGTTTTTGTCATCATCAAAAAGGGGGAGATTGTTGACCCAATTATTAATTTGATGATAAACAAAACTATTTGAGTATAACTCATGAAATTACTAATGATTTTGATTAAATGTTCAGTTTATAACTTGTTTAAATGATCAAAATCTCAAGAGAAATCAAGTTTGGAGCTCAATTCAAATGTCAAGGTAAGATTGCATATATTAGAGCCGACACCAAGAATCACAGAGTCGACTCCGAAAAATGGCACGACTAGAGTCGACACCTGGAACCTGTAGAGTCGACTCCAACAGAAAAACAGAAAGATGGTTTTCGGGTCTCAAGTTAGAGTCGACCCCAGAAAAGTTAGAGTCGACTCCAGAAGCAAAATGTGTGACTCCAGAAAAGTTAGAGCAGACTCCAAATCGGGCTATTTGGGGATTTCAAGTTAGAGTCGACCCTAGGAAAGTCAGAGCCGACTCCAGATTGTCAGAATCGACTTTCAGATGTGTCAGAACATCTCTAAACCTACTTTTTACTTTAAATCTCAACGGCTATTACCTTATTTGTTCCTAACTTTTCTTCCACTTTGATTCTAATAGATAGTTTTCATCTATTCTTAGTATTGGAAGGATCTATAAAAGGATGATGAATATGACTGTTTAAAAAGAGAGAAAAACAAGAAAAATAGAGAGAAAAAGAAGAGAAAAATCCGAGAAAAATCAGAGAAATAAATCAAAGGAAAAATCGTATTGATTCCCTGAAAGAAAAGAGAGAAATTCCAAATCTTTACACTTTCATTTTGAGGAGATTTCCAAGTTTGAAGAAAAAAATGAGCAAACCCTAGTTCCTGTTCTTCAACTGATTTCGAGCTTCAAGAGAATACTCAAGGAAGATCCATTCAAAAGCAAGAAAGAGGAGAAGAATCAAGCCATAGAAATCTGCAAATCAGGCTTTTATTTCTATCTCTTTGTTTGATTAGTTAACTTTTCTTATTTGCTCATTTAAGGAGCAATTATTGTATCAAACATTCTTATTCTTCTTGTGAACTGAGTCAATCAGGTGATTGAATCGGTTGAGGCAGTTTGCCTTGTGCAAGCAGTTGCTTGTGTATAAGGTTTTTATGCTGGTGATCCTTGGAAACCAGCTGGGTTTGTTGTGCACCCAGGAAAATAACAAGTTTGAGTTGTGATATTGTAAAACAACTCTGCTGTAATCAAGGTTGATTATAGTGTGGACCCAAAAGGTACTTGGAAGTGGACGTAGGTGTAGGTACACGAACCACTATAAAATTTCAGTGTTTGCCGTGCTTGTCTCTTTGTCTCTTCCTCTTCATCTTCTCCTTGCATATTCTATCTTAACTATTGCATATCTGTGATTTATTTTAAGTTGGAGGTTTTACTTCAAAAGTGTTTAAAATTTTAAAAGACCCAATTCACCCCCCCCCCCCCCTCTTGGGTTGCTATCTGGGACAACAATAGGCAACGTCGGGCCGAGTGAGTGAGAGATATGGAGACTCCCAACAATTGTTCGATATGCGGTCGGATCAGATAGTGGGGTTCTAGATTGTAAAGTGAGAGTCGGGCTGGTTTCTAGTGGTGTAGGAGTAGGCTGGGCTTCAGTCATGTGAGTTCTAGTAAGGAGATCAGCAATGTATTTGCGTTGACTGAGGAAAAGACTATTGTTGTGGGAGGTGACTTCCACTCCAAGGAAGTATGTCAGAGGGCCAAGATCCTTGAGAGAGAAGCACTGAGAGAGTTGCTGAATGAAGGCCTGTGTAGCTTCGGCATTATGGCCAGTGATGATGATATGTCGACATAGACTAGAAGATAAAGAATGGTACAATGATTGTTGAAGATGAATAAGAGGTGTCAGCAACTGAATTGGTGAAGTCAAATTGGAGAAGAAATTGGTGCAACTCATGGTACCAAGCACGGGGAGCTTGCTTGAGACCATAAATAGCCTTGCGTAGCTTGTAGACGTGATGAGGAAGATCACGATCAATGAAGCTCAGAGGTTGAGACATAAATACATCCTCAGTGAGAGTTCCCTAAAGGAAGGCATTGTTGATATTAAGTTGTCTGAGTGACCAACCCTGACTAACCGCAAGGCTGAGAACAAGACGAAGTGTGGTAGGTTTGATGACTGAACTGAAGGTTTCAGAGTAGTCAACTCCAGGGCGTTGGTGGAAGCCTTTAGCAACCAATCGAGCTTTGTACCTATCAATAAAGCCATTAGGTAGATATTTGGTGCGAAATATCCACTTACAACCAACCAAATTTTGTGTAGGATGAAATGGCACTAGTTCCCATTTTCCATTACGAATTAAAGCATCAAACTCTTCAGACATAGCTTGGCGCCACTTAGGGTCCTTGAGGGCTTGGGTAACAGTGGTGGGTTCAAGGGTAGATGGTTGCAGTTGGGCAGTAAGGTTAAGCTTTTGAATTGGTTTATGATATTGTGTTTGGAGCGAGTGACTATAACACGAGGCGAGGCTGAGGGGTCGGGAGGTTGATTAGGTTCATTGTGAGGAGGCGATGATGGTGGGTCACTAGCAAGGTCGCGCTCGGTTTCACTAGAATGATTGGCGGGCGCTGGTGTAGGTAGATTCTGTGGGGAGCAGAGTCGGCATTCAAGGATGGTGTAGCCACGACTGGTAAAGTCATAGAGCACTACTCAGAAATGGAGGATGGAGTGGCACAAGGAAGAGAAGTTTGAGAAGTGGCAAAAGAAAAAATGGACTCAACAAAGCGAACATGTCAAGAAGTGTATAGACGAGCAGTGGATGTGTCAAGATAGAGATAGGCACTTTGAGTGGGGGAATACCCGACAAAGATGCAAGGTTTGGAGCGAGACTCAAGTTTGTGGGAAGTGTATGGGCGAAGCCAAGGATAGCAGAGACATCCAAAACTTTGAAGTTTGGAGTAGTTGGGAGATGTTCCAAAAAGTTTAAGATATGGTGAAAGATTGTTTAAAGTTGGTGTAGGAAGGCAATTGATGAGGTAGACAGCAGTAGAAAAGGCAAAAGGCCAATATGATAGAGGCATAGATGCATGGGTAAGGAGAGAAAGACCCGTTTCGACAATATGACAATGACGATGTTCAGAGTACCTATTATATTCAGGAGTGTGAGATGGAAAAGTAAGATGGGAGACCCCATTGATAGTTAAGAATGAAGAGAGAGCTTGATATTCCCCCCCATTGTCAGAATAGAGAGTTATGATTGGACGGTTAAAGAATTTTTCGATGAGGGCCTTGAAGCGCACAAAGACATCATGCATGTCAGATTTGCATTTGAGGGGATAAATCCAGATATAATTGGTAAAATGATCGACAAAGATAACATAGTATTTGAAGTCATCAACAGAGTAGACTGGTGATGTCCATATATCAGCAAATATAACTTCGAGTGGTGAAGAAGTGGAGAGAGTAGAAGGAGAGAATGGTAATTTATGACTTTTATTGCATTGACATGAATTACAATTAAAATTGAAATTGGAAGGATGAGAGACATCTAAATTAAACGAAGATATAATATTTTTGAAGATTGACAAAGAAGGATGACCTAGCCTATGATGCCACTCGGACAAAGTGGTCTTAACACTGGAAAAAGGTGATTAAAGATAACTGAGTGGTGGAGAGCGGCCATTCATACACACCATCCTTAGTCCGACCCTACACAAGGATTGCTCCCGTGCGAAGATTCTTCACATGAAAAGAAGAGGGTAAGAACTCAATGGAAGTATTGTTGGACTTGCAAAATTGAGAAATAGAAATAAGATTACGTTTCATGATGGGAACACATAAAACATTAGATAGGGTAAAGGAGTGAGAGGGAGTGGTAAGAGAGGTGGAACCAGTGTGGGATATGGGGAGTCCAGAGCCATCACTGATCATAATTTCATCTATGCCATCATAAGGACTGTGAAGGTTAAGATTGCTGAGGTCAGTTGTGACATGATGTGAGGCACCACTGTCAAGTAGCCATGTAGTGTTGGAGGGAATGGTGGTTGCAACATTGCTTGAGCTTGCCTCGGAGACGGTGGTCGATATTGTGATGAGATGCTAGGACGAGGAGGTGGTTGCGCATGCAGAAATTGTTGTCGGAAGAGAGGACAGCGGAAGACTACATGACCTTGAGTACTACACCATTGGCAACGACAAAGGAATGGACGAGCATAGGTGTTGGCAAGGACTTGCCAGACTTCATAGGAGGTTTTAGATTGGGTGATGAGAGGAACTAGAGAGGTTGAAAGAGTGCCGACTAGTGCTCCAAATAATAATTTGTCTTGACATAGCCATGTATGGTATGGAGGGTTAATGAAATAACATTGTTGGTGGTGATGATGGGTGGAGCAGGGTGGGACCCATCAATGAATTTTTGTAAATCGTAGCCTATGAGAATGGCTTCCACTTGGGTCTTCCAAGAAAGATAGTTGGTGGGTGTGAGTTTAATGGAGTTATGGATAGTAATCATGGTTAGCGGTTTTGTAGGTTCTTGGGCATTGGGGATGATGACTTGGGTATTCTCATTAGCCATAGGAATTAGGGGGATGAGAGGCTTGCTAGATATCAAAGAGCAAACCTTGGACCTATGAGTTATAGGCCCACCATGCTTCCTCTGCGCTACTCTGATACCATGAAGGAGATAATAGGATGACGAAATATGTATCTCATCATTCTTCTTGATATGGGCAGTATATACAGATTATATGAGCATAAAAGAAGAAAACTACTAAGAAAAGAAGAAACAAATTAAGCTGAGTAACTGGTGTTAAAATCCTTTGATTTTCTCTCTTGACTTTCTCAACTTGATTATATATCCTTATCAAAGTAACTGCCAAATAATTCAAACTTAAAAATCCCTTAATTTCCTTCCTTGACTTTCTCAACTTGATTATATATCCTTATGTAAAAATCTCTTGATTTCCTTCCTTGACTTTCTCAACTTGATTATATATCCTTATCACTTACTTTAACATTGGTTATATACTAAATCCTCATACTTATATCAGATTAAAGAAATTAAATAATATTTTTAGCTAGTTTTTTTTAATATATACAATCCCAATTGTAACCAATTCTATTGGAGCAAATACAGTCCATGACTCATGTGAATCGAATATATTTGTAATTAAATTTAATTGGATTTAGATATGAAGTTAGGTATAAAACTTTATCCTAACAAAGATGTCAATCTTTGAATATAAAGAATGTGCAAAAATTTATGTTGATACTTATTTAGTTAGCATTCATTATATACTGAAAAGATACTTGATATTTATACAGGATAGAAGAATAGGTAATACATTTCACTAACTTTTTAGAGTGACATCTTGAATTTGTGGTATACAATATTAAAAAAAAAACAAAAAATCTAGTATATTATGTACAAAATAACTTCTCAAAAATCTAACCAAGACTCACTCATCTAATAAACTATTAGTACACGCTACCTCATATATATATATATATATATATATATATATATATAAGCCTCAAACTTCTACCGTGCAGTAAGCAAAGTGATCGTTGCATCAGCAGAATTAACCTTGCGATCAAATGTCGATGACTCAGTTTCGCTGTAATTTCGATCTGCTGCAAATATGGGTTGCCTTGGCTGGGGATGAGCGGCTGCCCCCTCTCCAACATTATAACAACTGATGACATTGTTGGCCTGTCATTTGCTCGGTCTTGCACGCACAACAGCCCCACATTTATGCACCTCGATACTTCACTTAGCGAACACGAAGACTTTATGGATGGATCAACAAACTCCATCACATTGTCCTCATTCCATGATTTCCAAGCCTGCAAAAATTTGAAGTCCAAGCAAAGAACTTGTTTAAAAGAATAGTCACAGCATCAAACTGGGTTGTTTCCTATATCACTGAAAAGAGAAACAGAACATATTTTTTCTTACATATGGTAAGAGGTTGAGAGACAGCTCAGGGTGATGGTAGGTGCTATTCTTCTTCCCGCTGACAATCTCCAGAAGTAGAACTCCAAAGCTGTAGACATCGGACTTCACGGAGAACACTCCTTGCATGGCGTATTCAGGAGACATATACCCACTGTATTGATACCATAGAGAATGTTAACATATACTCATGTAAATAAATGCAGGGACTACTCTTTTTCGCTTGCATTTTCCTGGTATATTTCTCATGGAAGAGCATATGATCAATTTAATGTCAAGTCTTCACAATGATGAAATGTTGCAGCATCCAGCAACTCAACCTCTCTCTCCTCAAGTTTCTAAGCAGATGTAAAGAATCAAAATAAGATTTTCCTGTAATTAATCTTGGTAAGCAGTACTTACTATGTGCCAACTACTCTTTTCGTGTTTGTTTCATTATCATCATTGCCAAAGATCCTTGCCATGCCAAAGTCTGAGATCTTTGGATTCATCTCCTCATCTAACAAGATGTTGCTGGCTTTTAGATCACGGTGGATTACTCGTAGCCTTGAGTCCCTGTGAAGGTAGACCAGGCCTCGCGCTATCCCTTCAATGATATTGTATCTCATCTTCCAGTCCAGGAGCCCTTTCTTTCCTGAGTCTGTCCAGATTATTTTGTCAGCTAAATCAGGAGAACAGTTAATTTTAATATGAGAGAATATAGGCATTGGTATAATTACCGAAAAGAAAAGCATCCAAGCTTCTATTTCGCATGTACTCATAAATCAGTATTTTTTCTTCTCTTTGAATGCAACATCCCAGGAGTCTAACGAGGTTCCTGTGTTGTAATTTTGCTATCAGAATGAGCTCATTCTTGAATTCCTCCGAGCCTTGCCCAGAACTCCTTGATAGCCTTTTTACAGCTATATCTTGGCCCCCAGGTAGCTTACCCTATTAGATAGAATTCACATCACTTGAGTGCACATAATTTAAAATAAATGCCAAAGTTTGCTTACTAAGCACTGGTGTTTTAAGAATTTCTAACCCAATAAAATTGCTACAAAACAAAATAGACTTATTAACAACGGTAAGAGCATTAGATTGCATTCTGAAATGAACCCAGAGAAGGGAAGCAATAGGCTAAAGAGGGCAGACTTGAGAAAAAGGATTCTTTTATATTGTCAACAGTTACAGATGTAACAATGAACAAGATCAAGAGGGCAATGATGAACACGTTAGATATTTAAGTTTAACAACACCCATTTTACATATATTACCCTCAACTTCAGACCAGGCCAGCAAGGTAGTTTGGATATAAATAGATCACTCGTGACTGCAATTTCTTCATACATAACATACTTTCTTGATGAATCGTGACATAGAAGCATTGAACAAAGATTGTTAGTTTTTGGTTCCAGAAGCGCTCTCATGAAAAGGCATGATCGCTTCTACCAAAAACAAAATCCATTTGAATTATCCAAGAAGAGAATTAAATCATATGGAGGTTCAGAGGATGGTAAAATTTTAGGTTATACACCTGCATAAGGTTGGAACAGAGCCGCATTCTCACCTTGTTTTACCCATAAGAATGGGTAAATTATGCCTCAAATCACATCAGAGAATGAAGCCTCCAAAACTAATTTCACCGCAACTTATATTCTTTTAAGGTATTTACTTCAATGCTTTTGGCTGTGTGTGAGTGGTGTTCCATCAATAAAGAAAAGTAGAAGATCATAAAGAAATGATATAAGAGGCTGAAGGTTTTGAATGGGATTTGTATTGAAGATCAGTTTTCAAAAACAAAAAAAAAAAAAAAAAAAAAAAAATCCAAATTAAACCCTTAAAAAATGATGAGAGTGATGATAACGTCCACCAACCTTGTATACGCGACCAAATCCTCCCTCACCAAGCAAATTTGAAGTAGAAAAGTCCCCTGTGGCGGCTTGAATGGTATCAAAGCTGAGCAGGGGTAGCTCTCCATCCTTCCCTTTGTCTGTGATATTTATTGACTCTGAAAATTCTGTCGATGCTTCTCCGCCACCACTCCGATCAGCCATTGCAACTCCTTGGCTCTTTCGTCGATTGAAAAACTCTGAGCAGATTGATGTCATAACATTAGTCGGACGGTGGTGAGAGTGAAAGATATGGAAAGTATCACAGGCCAATGTGGAGAACTACCTCTTATTCTTCTCTTGTACCTCCACGACAGGAAGATGCATCCGAGTATAGCACCCACTACTAAAACGATTATTATGGCTAAAACAAAACCTGCTATCTTTTTATTTTTATCTGCAAAGAGAACTTGATTAATTAGTATCCCTACTCAGAGAAAAGAAAGGATTGGAAGCAAATAGCACAAATTATAGACTCCAAAAGTTTTGGGACAGCCATGAGTAAAAATGAGTTATTACTCCTAAACCATAGAGAGACGAGTTCTTAAGCCACCAAGGAGCAATTATTTGCAAATCCTATCACAGTTCACAAAATTTGCAATAAAAGGTGCAATTCTATAATTGAGTGATTGGAATCTCAAATTTATGGTTTATTATATTCTCATACCTCTCGAATCATGAATTTGCAAATGAATTTCATAAAATCCACGGAATTCATTTATTTCGAATGAGGCGTAAAATTTTAATAATTTCAGGTTATATCAAGAGAGATGGCAGCTTTCTGTTTTGCAACGCAAGCAATATGCTTGTGAAAATTGCTCAGCCAATGTCAAGCCTTCATGGTCTCTAGATAACGATTAAAAAACAAAAAACTTTCATTACCACCAGAAGAAATTAAGAAACTTTAAATGAAACTCACCTAGCTCCGAGCCGGCAAGCCGGAGATACAGGTCATTGCCTCCGCTTGAGAACATATGAATGTCCACCAACTCCACTCCCCATATCAAACACCCGATCCCTGTCACATAGGCATAGGCCTGACAAGAACAATTGCTCAAACAGGCCGTCACGCATCCATCGTCGTCGACCACGCCGGAACTCCAGTCCGACAAGTCCGGCAACTTCACCCCTTCCAGCTTCCAAAACCCGTCAGCTTCAGCATTCTCGCCATTGGTGCTGTTCCTCTTGCACTGCAATGGAGTCCTCCTGACACATCCACTAGACCAATTCCCGCTGTTCCATTCGCTGTCCACTGCTGGTATGAACCCCTTCAAACAGCTGCATATCGGCGTGTTCCCGTTGTCGGTGCAACCGCTATAATTCCCGCATTTGTTATATATCTCACACTCTGTAATTGGTTGCGCCCAGAACTGATACCAGTAGTTGGTGTCTTGCCATATCAAGTGCTTTTCGATGCCGTCCCACGTTAGGACATATCGATGCGAGTTATTGGATGCAGAGTAGTAGAAGTACATCTTCTGCTCCTGGAGGAAGTTGCTGAGCTTGAATCCATAAATGTAAGTGGGCACCATGTTCTGAATTCCGATGAACACCTGCCCGTCCCACCTCCCGGACCTCCACCGTGGCTTATCCCCTTCCCATATGAAGATCTGCGTCGACCGCCTTGGGTCTATGCCAATGGAGAAGTTCCCCTCCGCTGGATCATCTTTACTCTTCCATGACTTGAAGAGTTGGTTCTTGTTGGTCAGGAGATCAAGCCCAACCTTCATGCCGGGCATGTACGTGTCGGTGGGATTATCAAAGCTCTGCCACTTCATGCTTCCTGACTCGTTGAGCACCAGGTTTCCAGTGTCTTCTAGCTGCGCCGTCGATTGATTTGATGACATGGATGCATTCGATGACCATATTACGCTCTGAGTCCCGTTGAGGATCACAAGGTTACCATCGGATCCGATGGCGAGGGTCCCGGAGCGGTCCGGGAGTGGGTTGTTTCGATTGGCAACCCATAGGACTGTATCAGTTGAGAACTTGTAGTACCATATTCCGATATAGCGCTTCTTCGAGCTACCGGGGCTGAAGAAGCCCAGCTCGAAGATTTCGCCGGCGGATATCAGCGTCTCGCCGCCGCTATCGCTGATGGATTCGCCTAGTGCAAGGGTGTCTTTAGCATGGGATGGTAGGGGCAGAGAAACTAAACAGAGGAGCAGAGAAGAGAGGAGGAGAAGAAGATAACCATTGTGGTGAAAACCCATCCTCATGGCAAGAGCTAATGAAAATTTGAGATGTTGTCAGTCTTTGCTTCTGTTTGTGCGCGCTATCGAGAAATCTAGAGCATGGATTCTGCGGCTAAACCTATAAATGCGTGCAGGTAATTTGAACCCTTGACCGTGAATGGTCTTAGCGTTCACTTTGACCGATTGCCGGCCTTCTTTTGTTTACCCTTGAACAAAATGAACAAGACGATACTTTCGTCCGTTAGGTGAAGTTAGGTACGGCAGCCGGAACGTTTGAATTTCTAAGATGGCGTCCGTCAAAAAAACAGAAATTCTAAGGTGGTGAATACTTTGGGCATGGCCTCACAAATAGACGAGGAGTGGGAGGCTCGAATAAAGGTGCTGTGACTAAACTGTCATTTTTATTTCTTTGATGTGTTTGTTTGTTTGCTTTTTTTTTTTTTTTTTTCCTTGAAAAGGAGTGCGACCCGCTTGGATTTAGAATGAAGGCGAAGATACTCATCCACTTGTGATATTTGACTTCGATCGTTACTAAAGTCAGTCATATTTATTGAAAGATAACAGTATAGTTGACTTTATTAATTGGACTTGATCTCGAAAGGATAAATTTCGCTCTTTTGTATGTATCTTTTTCTTAATTTTTAAATTATTCTCATGCCAAATTTATAAAAAAAAAAAAAAAAAAAATAGAAGAAGACATTAGTTAATTTATTCAAAAAATCTACATTGATGATATGTGTCGTTGTATAAATTATTATATTTGATAATTTAATATAATAATTTAAATGATAATATTTAATAAAAAATAATTTAAAAATTAATAATATATAATAATTCGATTAAGCTAGGTACCTAAAATTACTAAAATCCAGTAACTCATATTACACTCTTAACTTTCATATAAACATTTAATAATATAATCTAATTATATTTTAAAAATTATATATATTAATAATAATATATAAATATTAAATTAAAATTTACAATTATATTGCATATTAAATGATATTAAATAATTTTATTTATAATATAAATAGTATTTAATATTAATAATATAATATATAATTTATATTAAAATTTTATTTTTTAAAAATATTATTAATTAATATATATATATATATTTATATAAAATATTTTTATAATGATTTTATAAAGAATTTTTGTTTTTATTAGAATATTTTATATTTTAGTAAAAAAACATTTTAAGGATAAAAAATCTATCATAAATATAAATAGAATCAAAAGCAGCATAATAATCTGCATTGATATTTCAAGATAAATAAACTATGATAATTTTATATTTTTAATAATCTGATTATTTAGTATAATATTACGAAATTAATATTTTTAATAATATTATATTGTATGGGTCAAAGTCGATTTTGGATGTTCTTCTTCACGGTGATCATCTCTGACATGCACGAGGGCAAAAGTCTAGTGCATCGGTCATACTAGATTGAAGACTTAGCAGCCTTTTCTTTTCACGTGCTCTTGAATAGAAATAAGAAAAACAAAAAAAAAAAAAAAAATTGCATTCCCCTTCTAATTGAACAAGTCGCACGTGGGTATGCCTCGAGGTTCCAGTTGAAAGAAAACTTGGTCGCTGGAATATATACATGATATATATTCATGAACGCGGTCGTGCTGGACGGCAAAGCCAGGCGGCATCTACGGTTGAGTCCACGCGTACTACGCGTGACTAATGAAGTACCCTTCTAGAAAAGTTCCTCTAGAAAGTTTGCCTTAATTAAATATTTGACTACTAGCTGAAGGTTGCCTCAACTTGTTTAAAATTATTTTGACACTAACTGAATGGGCCCGAAACGCGGTCATGGAGAACATGGAAGCGAGAAAAATTGATGGACCATCTCCTCTAAGAAAAAAAATGCAGGAAAAATCTTTATACATAATGTTCGATGAAACAAGTTCTATATGAGTTGCATCATTTTTTTTTATTGATCTACATAAATTTTACATGGCTTGATACGATGAACAGAAATATCATCTTAAATTTTAACATAACATGTATTAATATCTGTTTAATTTTTTTTTTTGAATTTATGTGTAGTGCATATTTGTTGAATGGGTATTGTAATTTTATAACTACTATGTTATAAATTTATAACTTGAATGTCTAATTTTTTTTGGCTTTATAAATAGGTGTCTTAATTTTATAATTACGGTGTCGTAAGTTTACAACTTGGTGTCATCTTAAATTTTGATGTGACATGCATTAATACCCGTTCAGTTTTTTTTTTTTTTTAATTTATGTACAGATATATTTTCTGAGTGAGTTTCATAATTTTATAACTTCGTAAATTTACAACTCAAATGTCGTAATTTTATTTTAACTTTCTTAATGGGTATCTTAATTTTATAACTATAATGTCGTAAGTTTACATCTGGGTATCATTTTAAATTTTGACGTGATGTGCATTAATACCCTTTCAGTTTTTTTTTTTGAAATTTATGTACAAACACATCTTCTGGGTGTCATAATTTTATAATTATGGTATCATAAATTTACAATTGGAATGTCGTAATTTTTTTTTGACTTTCTTAATTGATGTCTTAATTTTATAAAAGTTTACAATTGAAGTGTCATCTTAAATTTTGACGTGATATGCATTAATACTCATTCAGCTTTTTTTTTAGAATTTATGTACAGATACGTTTTTTGAATAGGTGTCGTAATTTTATAACTATGGTATCATAATTTTTTTTGGCTTTCTGAATGGGTATCATAATTTTATAACTATGATGTCATAATTTTTTTTATCGGGATGTCATAAAGCCATCTTAACATTTTTTAATGAGTATCGTATGCATATGGATCAATAAGAAGGGGCGGTATAGCCTACCTAGGATTTGCTGCAATGAATGCGGTGTACAAAATCTT
Organism: Calamus simplicifolius; assembly: GCA_900491605.1. Taxonomy (NCBI): domain Eukaryota; kingdom Viridiplantae; phylum Streptophyta; class Magnoliopsida; order Arecales; family Arecaceae; genus Calamus; species Calamus simplicifolius. Next base: position 316,685 of record UESW01004444.1, on the reverse strand, counting down.
CTTCGAAATTGCAATGCCAGAATCTCCGGGGCTAATGCAACTTTGCATCATGATACACATGAAGTTCTTTATCTTAAATACTGGCTCAAGAACAGTACAAAAGAATAGTAGAACCTCAGATCACATCCAAGAACGGCCAAAATTTAACAAATTCCCCCTTGAAGCACTGCGTGTTTCGAGAACTGCAGCATGCTAGTAGCTGGCACTAGCTCAATACCGGTAGTCTTTTGCCAATAAGACATGGGTTAGTTAATTCTGTATTCAAACTGAAATTGTGGAATTTTTTTTATTATTCTGAGAATATGTTTGGTATGAACATTATTCTTACAATATGTTAATAAATTAACCTTTTTTTAGCAAAGACCCCTTATTTTGTCACCTCTAGACTACCTAATCCCATCACGATCTAGTTGTTTGCAGGCTCTATAAAATAACAAAAATTTTATGAGATGTGATCAGCTAAAGAAGCTTAGTAAGGACCACAAAAATGCAAATTAATATGAGTAGAAGTAATATATCAAAATATACATATGCATTATAAAACTATCTATATTGCATTTTTCTAGATATTATACATTTATCGCATGTAAAGAATAGCTACATATCAGGATAAATACCAATCATCATATTAACACAATTAAACTTTAGACTAATCATGACCATGCTTCAACTCGCAATTCATGGTGCTACACTTGGATCTATTGTAAATAATCCATAATACTATACTTGTAGTGAGGCAATATTCCGTAGTACTATACTCTAATCTGTGGTGGACAATGCATAATACGGTACTTTGGCTTATGTTGAACAATCGATAGTACTACACTTTAGCTTGTAGTTGGCAATCTACAATACGTAGTAAGTCTAATATTCTAATATTAAATCCATCATTCATTCAAATCTCAATTGTAAGCTATGACACATCATATTAGTTATGGATAAAATTTCATAGTTTTCTTCAAAACTAAGCATGCCAACCATGCATGGAACTTAATAAATCATTCAACTCGTTTATGCCATAAAACAACATACTGAGTATATATATATATATATATATACTCAACTCAACTCAACTAAGCCTTTTCTTAACTACATGGGGTCAATTATATGAATTTGCTTCCTCCACTCTACTCTATTCAGTATTAAATCAACACTCAAATTACAAATAGTTATATCTCTTTTAATTATTTCTGTCGATGTCAATTTAGATCTACCTCTACATCATACTAAATATATATATAAATCCAATATATCATCTTGTCTTTTTTTTTTTGTGATGCCATGATGCTGCAATATAATCTAGTCTTTTTTTGTTGTGATGCCATGATATTGCATATATATATATATATATATATATATATATATATATATATAACATGCAGTTTCAAATATGGTACAATAATTTTTTAAGTATTCATGAAAATGCTACCAATAAAAAATATGCAAGCGGAAGGATGTTCTCTTCCTAATCAAAGCTGCCTTCGATTTTTGTTTATCAATCCTATATCAAAATAGTAAATTAATATTGGCTTCAATTCCGAGTCATTGTCTATAATCTGGGTTCAGAGTTCAAAGCATGGGTTAGACTAAAATAAGGTCAAGATGGCTCCCAACTGGCTGGCTGGTACCAAATGAAAATTCCCCGAGAATAACATCATGGTGAACTATTGAATAAGATGAAGGGGTCCTCACCCTATGGTGCCCTGAGGAGCCTGACTTAGGAGGGCCAAGTCCTAGGTAGGCCTAACAGGTTCATATATATTATAATAAAAGAACTTCTGCTATTTCCCATAAGAAACATGCTTTATGCATTGCGCGCATGATTCATTCGCGCATTAAAGAAATCAAACATGCGATGAGCTTCATTTTATAAAAAAAAAAAAATTATTTTTGTTGAGTTTCGCATGAATAAAAAACATTGCGCATGCTAATCGCGATTCTGCACCGCGCGGTGCACAAGGCATATTACCCTTCCAACAATCAATCGGTGACTCGGCCGATAAGATAGCAGTATAGGCCTGGCATATGGAGAGTCAAGAGAGCGTTCGTTCCTAAGGGCTCGATCGGTAGCAGGATCCTCTAGTCATGGTCATGCAGGCAAGAGAAGCCTTGTCACTGAACAAGAGAAGCCCGTGGTTGCCATTTTCAAAGAAGAGGAGGGCCCGAAGGAGAGGATAACCGATAGCAGCAATGAAAAGAGACCGAAATAAGGTGGAGCTTTTGGAGGTCAGCCCTTACCTTCTTATTCTCCCAATGCTTGCATGTCCTCTACATCTGGAGAACTCATCTAGTGGCCATTATCCTTTTGATGCCTAATCTTCTGTTGATCTTTGGAGAGGGATCTGCCACTGGGTTGACAGTGGAAAACTTCTAACGACTCGGGGCCTGCAAACTTGTGAATCCTTTTCGTTATAAGAAAGACAAAGTTCATACCAATTTGAGCCATCACATTCAAAAAGAGATCCAATTGGTACTTATCCATCTTTCTTAATTGGTTATAAATTATACAATCAACTTCTAATTTTTCGATATGAGACTATTAGAAGGAGCATCACAATATATCCCCTGATAAAGGCGATGTCCTTATCGCCAAGGGTACATTATCGTAACCATCAGACAAGTAGGATTCTAGAGATGGCCCCTATAAATTTAACAGGTGACTTTCATCTTCCATGGATGTAGCACTTTGCTCTATGTAGCACTTAGCTCCTGCATTTCTGTCTGGTGCGTGGCTTTGATACTATATTGTAATGAGACGGGCTCATGGGTTTGCGACCCGAGTCGTTACACTCGTGCTAGAAAAACAATGACCATTTGAATGCTTGAGTGAAGAAATAGTATCATGACTTTTCTTCACCTGATCTTCCAATGATTAATTTGGCATGATTTTTGACCAACTTCATAAACTTTAGCACGTTCAATGAAGCAGGGTCGCTCGGTCGCTTCGCAAGCAAAGGATGGAAGGTTTCCAAACAGGGGAGAGATCGAGAAATTTTTTTTTTTTTTTACATTTGATTTTGAGCTGGTCATTCGTTACGCACCCCTCCCCACAAATATTACGAGGTTATAACATAATAATATTATATTCATATTCATATGCCATATTCTTATGTTATGTAATAATATAATGTAATTACATTATGTTATCGTACACTACATAATTATATAATATAATATAGCAATTGCATTATATCAAGTATATTATATCAATAATATTTTATATAGTGTAATTATAATTATACTATATTACTAAAATATTAAAAGGGTTATACTTGTGATTCAAATATGTGATCAACAACTATAATAAAAATAGCTTGTTAATAAGTTGAGAAAATATTTTTGAGGAGCTTTTAGGTAAAAGCAATTTCAGCAAAAAGGTGTTTCAAAAATTTTACCAAGCATTCTTTTATCTTCCAAAAAGCTTTCTGCTGCTCCAAAAGCCTCTTGGGGGCTCTGACCAGGATTGTTAAGGGGGAGATGCTGAACATTTGGATTAACCAACGTGCAAACGTAATGGAAGGACGAGAGCTGTAGAATTTTCATAAAGTGGTCCTCTTCCAGCTTTCCGAAACTTCAGTGTCTACTTCTGTCTTAAATTCTGGTCGATGAGGGCAGCTTCCGAGAAGATCTCGAATTTTAGAAGTTATGTAAGAACGTGCACGGCAAAGAAGCCAGATATCTTTTTGATTCTTCTTCTTACATCTTCTACTTCATAAGCCTTTATTCGTTGACTGATTGCAGCTTTTTGTTGAAGAGAAAATTATTTTCAACTCATTATTTGTTTTTAATTAATGTAGCTTGGACCGTAAGTCTTAACATGTTAAGATAATGAAAATCATACAACCCCATGTCTGATGACCCGGTATATATTGAGTATTAAAAAAGAAACAAAGAAAAGAAACGTCCTTCTTAAGGATGAAACGTCCCTGCCCCACTATCTCTTCGATCAGCCGTTTGATCAATTCATTAGAGAAACGATTGAGTTAGAAGTAGGATTTACGCGATGTGGTGATGGAGTAAGAAGTAAGACATAAAAGAAAGATTTTATGGCAGTTAAGAATTTATAGATTTTAGAAGCTAAACAATGTTTATTTAAAATTTAATATACCGATAATTGATAAATTTATATTTATATTTATATTTTATATTAAAAAATAAGGTCTTGCAGGAATTTTAGGGTGTTCCTTAAGGTAGTGTTTGAAATAGGGGATAAGGATATCCCCTCTTATTCCCAAAAGCCATAATTATAAGGTAGTGTTTGAAATAGAGGATAAAAGGGGATATCCCCTTTTATTTCCAAAAGCCATAACTATAAGGGATAGCTGGGAATAAGTTAACCAAAGGGATAGTCCATGCTTAACCATGGTTAACCATAGGATATCCCCTCAATTTATTTCCTAGAAAATGCAGGAATAGCTGGTTATCCTTCAAATAAGAGCAAAAAAGGTTATCCTATGGATTTACCTTTTTTGCATTTGATATAATCAATGGGATAGCCAAGGGATATCCCTAGAGATGGTCAGGGACAAACTCTATCCCGTACACTTATCCATGGATAATATTTTTTCTATCAAACACTACCTAAGGATAGCTGGGAATAAAGTTAACTAAAGGAATAATCCATGGTTAAGTTAACCATGGGATATCCCCTCACTTTATTCCCTAGAAAATACAGGAATAGCTGGTTATCCCTCTAAATAAGAGTAAAAAAAGTTATCCTATGGATTTACCTTTTTGCATTTGATATGATCAATGGGATAGCCAGGGAACAAACTCTATCCCGTACACTTATCCATGGATATATTTTTTCTATCAAACACTACCTGAGGTAATGTTTGAAATAAGAGGGGATATCCCCTCTTATTCCCAAAAGCCGTAACTATAAGGGATAGCTGGGAATAAAGTTAACCAAAGGGATAATCCATGGTTAACCATGGTTAACCATAGGATATCCCCTCAATTTATTCCCTATAAAATGCAAGAATAGCTTGTTATCCCTTCAAATAAGAGTAAAAAAAAGTTATCCTATGGATTTACCTTTTGCATTTGATATGATCAATGGGATAGCCAAGGGATATCCCTAGGGATAGCCAGGGGACAAACTCTATCCTGTACACTTATCCATGGATAATATTTTTTCTATCAAACACTACCTTAGGTAGTGTTGAAATAGGGGATAAGGATATCCCTCTTATTCCCAAAGCCATAACTATAAGGGATAGCTAGGAATAAAGTTAACTAAAGGGATAATCCATGGTTAAGTTAACCATGGGATATCCCCTCACTTTATTCCCTAGAAAATGCAGGAATAGCTAGTTATCCCTCCAAATAAGAGTAAAAAAAAGTTATCCTATGGATTTACCTTTTTGCATTTGATATGATCAATGGATAGCCAAGGGATATCTCTAGGGATAGCCAGGGAACAACTCTATCCCGTACACTTATCCATGGATAATATTTTTTCTATCAAACACTACCAAACACTACCTAAGGTAGTGTTTGAAATAAGAGGGGTATCCCCTCTTATTCCCAAAAGCCATAACTATGTATTTACCTTTTTGCATTAGATATGATCATGGGATAGCCAAGGGATATCCCTAGGGATAGCCAGGGGATAAACTCTATCCCGTACGCTTATCCAGGGATAATATTTTTTCTATCAAACACTACCTAAGAGTTATGCGATAATATCACGTGTTGAATCCAGATGGAAATTAATCAAAGACAGGCTCCCAATAGGGCTCAAGTTCTCTAAGAATATTAATTCCAAGCTGCACCTCATTGTTTGGAAAGCAACTCAATTAGTATTTTATGCTTAAATATTTTCACATTCAGACCGCTGGGTTTGCTTTTCACAGTCATGAATGATAATTCTTATTTTCCTCTCTGTCTTTTGGCAACCCCCTCGGTTTGAAAGTTTGAAGTTTAACTTAGATGGCTCTGTTTGAAGACAGAGAGTAGGAGCTCGCCTCTTAATTCAAAATGAGTATGGGAGACCGTTGCTAGCCAAGGCTATTCCTATCTCTATGATCATGCTGAGCTTCTTGCTGGCGGTGGGGAGAAACTCAAGCTATTGAGAATTTCCATTCTCAAATTATATTTTGGAGGTTGATTAAGTTACTATCATTGCTTTGCTGAATGATCTTTCATCCTTATCTTTGCAAGCTGAAGTTCCTTCTGTCTTCGACTTCAAAGTCTACACGTCAGCATGTATTTAAAGAGGATACCAGGCTGCCGATTGTCTTGCTCAAATTGCAGCTAGTTATCATACTATCCAGCTCTGATGGGATAATTTTTATCCTCATCTGAATTTGATAATCGATGCTGATGCCCAAAATACTGTTGGGAATACACCCTCAATCATCCTCAGAACAAATATGCGGAACGTGTTTTAATGAAAAAACTATGCGTGCACAATCACAGAAAAATATACCGATCTACACAATCACAGAATATGCGGAATAAAAAATAGACACCACACAAAAACATCAAATTTACGTGGAAAACCCCTCCATTGTGAAAGGAAAAAACCACGGGGCAAATTCCGAAAGCACTTCACTAATCTTAATAAAAGATTACAACTTTCTCCTAATTTTTTTTTGCCTAAAATCAGGAAACACTTCGAACTTAAAATAATAGTTGATGTGGGTACAAGAAGGATCTCACCAACGTATGGTTGCTCTTCCGTGCCCCCCAAATCTGCTCTCAGACTCGTCCGTATCGACCTCCTGAGGTTGCATAGGATTTCTCCCAAGCCTGGGCTTCTCTGGATCTCTCTCAGGCCGCACACAGCTCTCTCTCCCCAATCTGGGATTTTTTCTTCTCTCGTATCTTCCACATACGGATCTCTCTCCCTACTTTATTTTGGGTTTCTTTTCCCTTTTTGAAAATAGCTCCGTAACAAACTGTGATGCAGTTTGTTATCATGGGCCGGTTCCCTCCCCACGTGGAGGGAGCACCCAACAATATCTCCCCCTTCCGACTACGTGGGGAAATCCACCAAGCCTGCTTTCTTTCTACAAGCTTCAACCTTCTTGATAGGTAATGACTTTGTCATTATATCTGACCCATTATCATCTGTATGGATCTTCTCCAACAGCAACTGCTTCTCTTCCAGGACCTGTCTGATCCAGTGATAACGCATGTCAATGTGCTTCGACTTGGAGTGAAAAGTCAGATTCTTGCTCAGGTGAATAGTGCTCTGATTGTCACAATAGACCACATAAGTATCATGTCTAACACCCAGCTCCTGAAGAAATCTCTTCAGCCACAATATCTCCTTGCATCCTTCTGTCACTGCTATGTACTCGGCCTCTGTGGACGATAATGCAACACACTTCTGTAACTTGGACTGCCATGAAATTGCACCTCCTGCAAATGTAACCAAGTAACCGGATGTGGACTTCCTGGAGTCAACATCTCCTGCCATATCTGCATCTGTATATGTCTGTAACACAGGTTCTCCCTGTCCATAACAAAGACTCAAGCTAGTTGTACCTCTCAAGTACCTCATGATCCACTTGACTGCTGCCCAATGCTCCTTTCCTGGATTCGCTAGGAACCTGCTCACTAAGCCAACTGCATATGCTAAGTCTGGTCGGGTACAGACCATAGCATACATAAGACTACCCACGGCTGAGGCATAAGGGACTCTCTTCATCTCCTGCTTCTCTTCCTCTGAGGCTGGGCTCTGCTCTGAACTCAGCTTGAAGTGTCCAGCTAGTGGACATGCCACTGACTTGGCATTGCTCATGCTGAATCTCTGAAGCACCTTCTCTATGTATTTCTTCTGGGACAACCATAACCTGCATGCTTGTCTATCCCTGAATACATGCATCCCCAATATTTGTTTCACTGGCCCCATATCCTTCATATCAAAAGCTTTCCCTAACTCCTTCTTCAGTGTGGCAATCTTGCTGGAGTCCTGCCCAACAATCAACATATCATCCACATATAAGAGAAGGATGATAAAATCACCTCCAGGGAACCTTCTAATGAAGACACAATGATCTGTGGTTGTTCTTTTATAACCAACCTGTACCATGAAAGCCTCAAACTTTCTGTACCACTGCCGGGGCGCCTGCTTGAGACCATACAGACTCTTTCTGAGTCTGCACACCATGTGCTCCTTGCCTTTCACCTTGAAACCTTCAGGCTGCTCCATATAGACCTCTTCCTCTAAGTCACCGTGCAAGAATGCTGTCTTCACGTCCAACTGCTCTACCTCCATGTTCATGCTAGCTGCCAATCCTAACACCGTCCTGATTGAGGTCATCTTCACTACTGGAGAAAATATCTCATCGAAATCAACTCCCTTCTTTTGTGCAAAGCCCTTCACAACTAGTCGTGCTTTATATCTAGGCTGTGAGCTTTTCTCTTCTGCCTTTACCTTGTAGACCCACTTGTTTCTGAGTACCTTTCTCCCCTTGGGCCTAGCTACCAAGTCATATGTATGATTATGCAGAAGAGAGTCCATCTCCTCCTGCATAGCTCTCTGCCACTGCTCCCGCTGCTCACTGACATGGGCCGCCTCATATGACTCTGGCTCATCTGCATCTGTCAACATGATATATTCATGCACTGAATACCGACTAGATGGTTGCCTTGCTCTCGTGGATCTCCTCACCTCTGTCGGTAGCTCCTCCTCAGGGATCTGAATCTCCTGATCTGTATCCTCAATAGGTGTAGGCTGCTGCTCATCTGCACCCTGTACTGGCTGTTTCTCTGGCTCATCTGCATGAACTGCTGGAGGACTGACAGGCTCTATATCTACTGGGCCATACATATCTGACTCAGACTGATGCTCTGCCCTCTTGATGTCTTCTATGGTTTGATCCTCATAGAATATGACATCTCTGCTCCTGACTACCTTCCTATCAACTGGGTCCCACAGCTTATAGCCAAACTGCTCATCACCAAACCCCAGAAAGATACATTGTCTTGTCTTGTCATCTAACTTTGTCCTCTCATCCTTAGGCACATGCACAAATGCCCTGCAGCCAAAAATCCTTAGATAATCATATCTGACATTCTTGCCTGTCCACACCTTCTCTGGCACCTCTCCATCTAGAGCTGATGAGGGAGATCTATTTATCAAATAACATGCTGTCTGGACTGCCTCCCCCCAAAAGCTCTTGGGCAACTTGGACTGGGAGAGCATGCACCTGACTCTCTCCACTATTGTCCTGTTCATTCTCTCAGCTACTCCATTCTCCTGTGGAGTCTTTGGCACTGTTTGCTCATGTCTGATGCCTTGTGCTCTGCAGTACTGGTGAAAGACTCCTATGTACTCTCCCCCATTGTCTGTACGAATGCATCTCAACTTCTTTCCTGTCTGCCTCTCCACAAGCCTGTGAAAAAACTCAAAAACTGCTGCCACCTGGTCCTTGGACTTTAAAACAAAAACCCACACCTTTCTGGAAGCATCATCTATAAATGTGACGAAATATGAGGCTCCTCCTAAGGTCTTCTCCCTCATGGGTCCGCACACATCTGAGTACACTTGCTCCAAAAGGCCAGTCTTCTTCTTGGAGCTACTCTGAAATGTCACCCTGTGCTGCTTACCCACCACACAGTGGGTACAATCACTGAGAACTCTGTCCTGTATCTCTGGTAAGACCCCTGCCCTGACGAGAGTTTGCAATCCCTTCCCGCCAATATGGCCTAATCTCTTGTGCCACAAATCTGCAGTATCATGCTCTGCTGCGCATACCTCTCCCCTAACCAAACTGGACTGCAACTTGTATAATGTGCATGATCTCTGTCCTTTGGTAATCACCATAGCACCTTTGATTAACTTCCATTGATCTCCCCCAAACTGGCTAACATATCCCTCTTCATCTAGCTTGCCTGCTGAGATGAGATTCATCCTGAGATCTGGAACATGTCTGACCTCTTTGAGTATCAATCTGCTGCCTTCACGGGTCTGGACCACTACTTCTCCTATCCCACATATTTTGGAAACACCATTGTTTCCCATTCGGATCACACCAAGATCACCTATCCTGTAGGATGTGAAGAACTCTCTCCTGGTGTGGCATGATAAGAAGCTCCAGTATCCACCACCCAATCAACCTGATTTGATGTGGTGGCTAAGCACTGATCAACACATTCTGTAAATAGAATGATGTCTTCTCCTGAGGCAACTGCTGCTACCTCTCTATCTTTCTTATCTTCTGCCTTACCGCCTTCATTGTTCTTCTTCTTTAGCAGTCTACATTCACTTTTGTAGTGTCCTTTCTTATGACAATGGTAGCATTCGATTTCCTTCCTTGGTCTGGATTTGCTTCTGCCTCTGTTGTTTTCTTTTCTAGTAAACTGTCTCCCTCTGCCCTCTGTGACAAGTACATCTGTCTGTGTTTGAGACTCTCCAGTTCCCTTCCTTCTTTCCTCCTCATTGAGCAAGCTGCTAGTAGCCTGACTCATGGTGATAACTCCATCAGGGGCGGAGTTACTCAATGACACCACCAGTGTCTCCCAACTATCAGGTAGAGAACTCAACAACAGGAGTGCCTGAAGTTCATCTTCCATAAGCATCTTCATTGTGGCCAGCTGGTTCACAATGCTCTTCATCTCATTTAGGTGCTCTGCAATTGATTTTCCCGGCTTGTACTTCAGATTTACAAGCTTTCTGATTAAGTATGCTTTGTTTCCGGTAGTTTTCCTCTCATACAACCCTTCTAACTTCTTCCATAGTTCATAGGCTGAGGTTTCATTTGAAATATGATGGAATACTGTGTCATCCACCCATTGCCTGATGACACTGATTGCTTTTCTATCCATAGTAGCCCAATCTTCATCATCATATTTTTCTGGCTTCTCTCCCATCTTTTCAATCGGCTTGGCTAAATCTTTGCAATACAAGAGATCCATCATCTTTGGTTTCCAAATCAACCAATTACTGCCATTGAGACTAATCATCCTGCTAGTATTAGTGGTAGAATCCATCTGTGGCACGCTCAAATAATTTGTTCTGGGCTTGCAACCTTGCTCTGATACCATAATTGTTGGGAATACACCCTCAATCACCCTCAGAACAAATATGCGAAACGTGTTTTAATGAAAAAACTATGCGTGCACAATCACAGAAAAATATACCGATCTACCACAATCATAGAATATGCGGAATAAAAAACAGATACCACACAAAAACACCAAATTTACGTGGAAAACCCCTCCAATGTGAAAGGAAAAAATCACGGGGCAAATTCCGAGAGCACTTCACTAATCTTAATAAAAGATTACAACTTTTCTCCTAATTTCTTTTTGCCCAAAAATCAGGAAACACTTCGAACTTAAAATAATAGTTGATGTGGGTACAAGAAAGATCTCACCAACGTATGGTTACTCTTTCGTGCCCCCCAAATCTGCTCTCAGACTCGTTCGTATCGGCCTCCTGAGGTTGCATAGGATTTCTCCCAAGCTTGGGCTTCTCTGGATCTCTCTCAGGCCGCACACAGCTCTCTCCCCCCAATCTGGGATTTTTTCTTCTCTCTTATCTTCCACATACGGATCTCTCTCCCCCTACTTTATTTTCGGGTTTCTTTTCCCTTTTTGAAAACAGCTCCGTAACAAACTGTGATGCAGTTTGTTATCATGGGCCGGTTCCCTCCCCACGTGGAGGGAGCACCCAGCAAATACTTTATTTCTTAGAATGTTATGTTGCTTAATTGTTATCAAAAGAACAATAAAATAAAATAAAATAGATTCATACAGCACCCTTGCCCAAGGCCAGGGGTTAAAGATACAAACAACCTGCTCTGAAGTCACAGTCCCAACTTTTTCAGCCACCTGTTCACCGTAGAAGAGTTGCTCTGAATTTTTTTGGCTGACTTATGGTTGTTATCAAATGCCTACTCAATACTATGCAAGCATAATGGAGCTTACACAAAAGAAGATTTTGGATAAACCTCTATTTCAATAGACACAACTAAATGTCTGTTATCATAAACATTATTGTAGACACTGAATACAGGTAATTTTGTCCGAAGTCTAAATCACATATTCCTAGGGAAATAACCACAATTCACCTCCATTTCATCATGTTTAAAATGGTCCAACTGTGTGTCTCAATTCTCCTTTTTCAATGAGCCAGTGATGAAAATCATCAGAACATGCTATAATTTGTGTTGTGCAATGTGACCTTCTCAGTCTTCCGTTAATCTTCTTCATTTGATTCTCTTATTGTGATAAGGCCATTGCTCATGTAGTGATGCTAGACTATTTAATATTGAAGGTCTCAATTCAAGCCTATTGCACCGAAGTTTATTGTCATGACTAACATCATGAGCTGTATTCATCTCAGAGACTGGATTTCTAAGTAATGAACAGAAAATTTAATTAGCTGAGGCTTTGAGATCATTTTGCAGGCATGCGGCTCGTGCAGAGTCCTTGCACTACAATTGTGACATAACCTGGCTTGACAAATTATAGATCAAGAATAAAATAAATTAAGGTATAGAAGAAGCTCATTCAAGATTTAATGTAAGAGCTCATGCTAGCTTAAATTTAGTCCGTCTGAGGATCTATTCAGGAATGTGATGGATCACAAAACTAGGTCATCCAATTAATATCTTTCGACTAGTCTTTTTTAGATGAAAGCATCAATCATTTTAATTTACCTATTTTTATATCAATACTCTATATAAAACTGCAAATAATCCACACCAATATATTTGTTTTTCAGAGTTGCTAATAATTAAAAAAAAAAATCCAATTTTGAAGGTACTATCAATCCATTGAAATGATGAAATAATAATGACAGCCAAGACTAGATAGCGAGCTGACCATCTTTACATCAACATTCAAATAAAACAGCAAAAAACATTATATCATGCAGACTCTTGCAACAAAAACAAGAAGGTACCAACACCTAAACATTTACCAAATAAGCATACCTGAACAAAACTAACCACCTTGCTCATAATTACAAATACACTCATGTGGCATTGCTTTCATAGGTGAAGTGCATCAAGTATATGCTGTTATCAACTGTCTATCCTTCACAGTATTGCTATCTTCATCCTGTGAAAAGATGTCATCTATTGATCTCAGTCCAAATATAATTAATGTGACTGGAGTTCTGGTACTAATCATTATATTGCGTTTACAAACAAGTTCATAGATTTTGTATTACTTCACACATTATCTACAATCTAAATCAGTGTAACTGAGACCATTTAAAGAGCATGTTTCATTGCTTCCTGCTAGGCTTCTCCCTCCAAAGAATGCAGCTTGTTTTGGAGAAGGAAGACTTGCATTACCACTTAGCATGGAGACCACCAAAGAAATGGTTGGCCTATCTGTTGGGTATTCTTGAACACATAGTAGTCCAACTGAATGCATTTGAGCACTTCTGAATGAGGCCATGAGTCCCCCAATGATGGATCAATTAGCTCTATGGTTCTGTTTTCCTTCCACAATGTCCAAGCCTGAAGTGTAAAATATTCAATTGCATAAATATATTAATGGCAATCCATTTATCAGACATTATTGGAACTAAGCTTAAGAATAGTAAATCTGAGTGATTACTTACATATCCCAAAAGGCTAAGATCTTGATCATCATGAACAAGATAATTGTTCCTTTTACCACTTACAATCTCTAAAAGTAGAACGCCAAAGCTGAAGACATCAGATTTCTCAGAAATTTTCCCCTCCACAGCATATTCAGGGGACATATAGCCACTGCATTTCATCATAAACGATTCAGCTTATAACACATGAACCTAACAAACTTTTGAATAAATGGCATTCTCGACATTCATATTATCATAATTTGAGTTGCATGAAACTTTTGAAAAAGAACCAAAACTTGAAAGCATGTCTGAAACTAGAAGGTTATAAAGACAACGCTGAGAAGTCTTTGAACCCAAGCAAACTTAGTAGGCTGTCTGTTTCAAATTATGAAAGTAGAGCTAATCTGACACTATATTCTTTTGGCAATTCTGCCTTAGAATTTTATACGGTCACTGTTAACTTACTGCAAATAAAGATATTTTCTTTTACACTGACAATAATCTGCATATAAAACATGAACACTGATGGGCAGAATACAAACATACACTCATATATGCCAAAAGCCTTTCTAGACAGTATTAATGATTAATAACTTACATTGTTCCAACAACTCTCTTTGTTGTTGCTTGAATTTGGTCCCCACCAAAAATTCTTGCCATTCCAAAGTCAGATATTTTTGGATTGAACTTTTCATCTAGTAGAATGTTGCCTGGTTTCAAATCTCGGTGGATAATCTTCAACCTAGAATCCCGATGAAGGTAGAGAAGCCCTCGAGCAATACCTTCAACAATATTGTAGCGTTTTTCCCAATCTAAGATTCCATTCTTTGTTGCATCTGATTAGTTTGTCAGTGACACAAAATCCAGTGAATAACTCAGCGAAAGCAAATTATTCCAACCACAACTACGGTAGCGGATTGTGAACTCAAGTTTCCAATTTCGTATAATAATTTGTCCTAAAGTAACTTTCAAAAAATTGTGCTATCAGTTTGTAAGAATGGAAATGGTATTGATGTTCAATATTTTTTTCCCCTCAATTTTTATATGTTATCTATCTCAACATTTCGAGGATGAAAAGTATTCTATGTTTTTATTGCCTTTTTTATTTTTTTGAGGAAGATGAAGTGGACTAGATTTTTCACATGAAATAACCTACTTGAAAATGCAACTATGTATCTATTAATGACAACTTAGAGTTAAATGCACATAAACATTTTAGCATGGTGTTGCATTTTCATTATCCTTGACAATTTGTATGTCAATTGGCAGCTAACATGATATGGGGGTGCTACTTCAGCACAATAGTAGGTGACAACTTAAGAAAGCTGAAATTAACTGGCACAGAAGACAGCAAGGAAGCTGTTTAAATATGGCTTAATTGCCATCTTTGAATTTTTTGATAATAAAAATAGTTCAAAGAATTGCCATCTTTGAATATTGGTTATCTTATGGTATGGCTTTGCAGTGTAGGAGGGGAGTGTTGGGAAGATTTACTTCAATAATCAATGTAAATCAGCTTAAAAATGCAATTACTTATTCAGCATCTGTGACAGATGATGCATTTATTTAAATTTGTTCAGAAACCAAGAAGACTGAGCAATCTAACCAAAGAGAAAGGCATCCAAGCTTTTGTTGGGCATGAACTCATAGAGCAAAAGCTTCTCTTCTCCGTAAGTGCAGCAACCCAAAAGCTTAACTAGGTTCCTATGCTGGAGTTTCAATATCAGTTCCACCTCATTCTCAAATTCCTTTAAGCCCTGTCCTGAACATTTGGATAGTCTTTTCACTGCTATTTCCTGTCCGTCAGGAAGTCGACCCTGGAGTTAACGAATATATGTGTTTAAAAGCTTGTCCAAGTTGCAAATATTGATTTAAAGATCAAGAAAAGAAGGCAGTAAGGAAGAGGAGAAGAACCTTGTAAACTGGACCAAATCCTCCTGCCCCAAGCTTATTCTCATTAGCGAAGTAGTTCGTTGCTGTTTGTATCATGTTAAAGTCAAATAGTGGTGAATCCAAGCCTTTTCCATCTTTGTTGTTTGCTGGCACACTTGATTCTCTTATTCTCTTCTTAGAGCTACAATAGGATAATTTCATAGATAAACAAAGCCAAATCCAATGGGAAATTATAAAAGGGCTAGCAATATGAAGCAATAGTTAATGAAACAATTCAATTCGTATGATTTGCCGCATGTGACTAACAAAAGAGTTTTTGAACACCCATGATATTTCTCATGTAGCAAGAACTATCCTACATCTGGTTCAAAATTAAGACATAATCAGAGGCAATCATAATAAAGCTACTTCCTTTCAGAACCTAATCACTGCAGCAACTAGAGGCAACACAGTTGTTGAGAAAAATATTCCACTAATTTGTATGCATTGTACAAACATACCGTATTGCATCTGGCAAACATCAAGCTCAACGCAAAAAAAAAGGAATACAAATTTTTACATACAGTAAAGCACTATCAATAGAAATTCCTTCAATGAATATTAATTCTATATGAGATAGCATCAAACAGAACACACACACACAGAGAGAGAGAATCATTTCTTTATAGAAATGTATCTCAACCACCAAAGTGAAGAATTATTGAGAAATAAACCTACTATTCATATTCTCTTTCACTCAGAAAGGTAAAAATTCTTCTTCTTTAGTTATTCTCAGTATGAAAAAGAAAAGCCTCATATGTTCAGGTATATCTTCATCAAAGACTTCTTCATTTATAACCAATATCAGTGGAAAAAAAAAAGACAAACTATAAGGCTAAACTGTGTGTGGAATGGAGAAAAAACAGGTTAAGATTACCTCTTCGTTTGCAGAAATTCTTCAACACCTTGTGCACACAGAAGTGCATGATGTTCCCAAACAAGGTTTGAAGTTGGTGCAGTGATAAGCCCTGTGCTTATTGTTAAACTCTGCAATATAATACAAAAGTGGCATTTGGAACTCACCTATATTCCGGGTTAGCAAGGAGAATAGTTGACTTTAGAAAGATAAAATAAAGAGTCAAAATTCAAACTAGGCGGCAATAAATGATTAGTTAAGAGAGCAGTTGACTTTAGAAAGGTGAAGATGGCTTCTCAATATTTAAGCAATTTCGTGGACAGAAGGCCGGAGAGATACATACCTTGATGTTATCTTGATTACTTTAAAATCATAGTTGGGTACAGCAAGACGAGAGCGAAGAAGGAAAGAACCTGCTGAAGGATATAAAAACATAAAAAATATAATTACAATGTTTTGACGGACTGGAAGTCTGGAAACTCTGCAATAGAAAAGTTGGATAGGCATCTCAGATTTCTTGACTTGCAACAACTAACAGCTGTATGTTTAAAGAAATGAAGGGATATCTCCAAATGAATTATTTATCTCTCTGCATTATACCTATACCAGCAATTAAAAAGAGAGAGAGAACAGAAGCAGTTCTGGTTGATGACCTGCTTTACCAAATGGCGCTCCAGTTTACATATTTATCAACGACTATCATTTGTGTTCTAAGGAAATGTATCAAAAGTGCGACCCGGCTCTACGAAATTCCAGTTTACAAAATATGGCACTCCAGTTTACATATATATTTGTTAGTCATCTCTGGGCCTAACTTGAGATAATTTTCTGTGATCATTTTCATGCTATTTTTGATTTTGTCGACGCTTGCATTCTTTATAATTTTGCGAAATCATTTACTCTTTAACATAAATGGAGCTTTTCCTCATCTTGTTTATAAACAAAAGAATTGCTACAAATGTAATCAACGTGATGGAGTTAAATATTTCTTAATTTGAATTATGTTCCAACATGTCCAGGAAAACTGGTGGATTCCTATAAACTTGTATATGGTTCCTTTTTTAAAAAAAAAAACTAACTGTAACAAGTGATATATAATGGCTCGTAGTTATGCCACAATTTTTAGGTCCAGCTACCATGGGGACAAGAAATTGCTGTTAAAAGACAGCACAAATTCTGGGCAAAGTATAGAGGAGTTCAAGAATGAGGTTATATTGTTCGTAAAGCTGCAACAGAGAAATTTAGTTAGGCTCTTGTCTTGTTGCATTGAAGGTGGAGTAAAGTTTTTAGTTTATGAACCCATGCCCAACAAAAGTCTGAATCTCTTCTCTTTGGTATGCCCTTTCATTTCTATTTTTTCCCCCTTTTCTTATTAAAAACCTTCATTTTGTTTAAATTATCCACCTAAAGAACCTATTTAAGTACTCCAATCGTTAAAACGAACGGGATCCGAAGACTGACAACAAGGACAGCAATACCAGCCTGGAGAAAACACCACAACATTATCAAGGGAATTGCTCAAGGACTTCTCCATCACGATTCATGGTTGAGAGTAATAAATGGAGAACTTAAAGCTAGCAACATTATGTTCATTAATGACATGGTCCCTATGATTACTGACTCCAGGCATGGGAAGAACCTTTGAGACCTACCAGATCAACTGAACACAATTAGAACTTGGTGAGTATTTCACACTCTGGAATTAGATATATATATATATATATATATATCTCTTTTGTTGGGAGTAGAAGCTTATGCTTCGCTTATTATATATTACATTATTCTGTTTTGAAAACTTCTATTGGTGGAATCAGCGAAGCCACTCATCTCAACATTAGCAGAGTGAAATTAAACATGACATACATATACGCAAGCATATAGATGAGAGGGCAAAAATTCTTTCTTTTCACCCTCACACAAGATTTGTTTGCATTGTGGCTATGTCTCTAGATTATGCAATGGAAGGACTCTTTCCCATGAAGTTGAAACCTTGCATACAAACGAGCAGGCAAACGTTATTATATTCTCCCTCTCAGAAAATTTGTTTGCAGTGGTTATGCGTCTCCGGAGTGCGTCATGGAAGGACTCTTTCCAAGTCAGTCTGGCATCTATAGCTTTGGGGTGCTTCTCTCCGAGATGGTGAGTTCCATTCGTAGTAGCAGCTTTCATGAAGACACGCACACGCGTACATTTACACACACAATATTAATAGAGGCAATGGTGGGACTTGAAATTTTTTTCTTTTAAGGCCCACATGAGTTAGAAAATCTATTAACCAGATCTACAGAAATTTTAGAGGGAGGGTGCTCCTGCCTGAAATTGTGAGTGTTTCAATTTTCAGTGGACAAATAATTGTTTTGGCGTGGAAACTATGGAATGAAGGCAAAGCGAAGGATTTTATGGATCCACTCATTGTTGATACTTGTTCACTTGAAGTAGGGAGGTGGGCTTATTCATGTGCAAGACCATCCAAACAACCGACCAGCAATGCCATTTATTTATTTTTCTCATGCTGGAAAATGGAACCTCAGCATATCCACTACCTAGAGGGCCTACCTGTTCTCAATTCATACTTGATTCTTTTGCAATTTTATTCTCTATTAATTGGAACAAGGGTTGGATCTGGCCTCCTTAAACTGGCTTCCACCTCTCCTAACATTTGACAATGGGGAAGCAAGTTTTAAGGCTTCTGCTCCCGGCTGACTAGGTTTAGGTCAACTCATTAAGTTTAGTGGACTTGACCTGCAATTTTTTACTTACTTTTACCATGCTAAAATGGATCTCCCTGGATCAAAAAAGTCAATTCCACCAAGTCATGTTTCAACTTTATTGTTGCATCAGAGTTGGTAAAGTTTCATAACAGTTGTATGGAAATCTAGGTTCAAATTCCACTTCCATTAAGGTTTGGAGGACTGGGAATACTTGAGGTGGGGCTGTCTCCAATTCTGTAGGCCATGGATATATATAAACAAGGAGACTTGGTACTGTGGTCTTTGATCCAGGACAATGTAGCTTCTCAGGACCCATGAGGAATGGGACTTGGTCCTCCATTTACATGTACTTCAGGCACAAGGCATAAGCTATCTTAGGAAAGAAGGATGCACGTTTAGGTACAGGTTGCCCTGGGAAGAAGGGTAATAGACTATTCAAATTCGGTACAGCTAGCGCTTGCAGACAAGGAAAACCCCATGCAACTTCCAGGAAAAGCCCAGTTGTTTGAGGGCAAGGGCCGGGAAACTTGGCTCCTCTGAAGTCTGAACCAAAACCAGCGACCGACTTTCAAAAGCTAAGACCTGCATGTACCTTTGATGACAGGCACCCATACATGGCAACTTCCTCTAGATACCCTGTCCCTTTTAATCTCCTATTTAAGTCTCCTCCCCTAGTCTTCTCATTCCCATCAGAAACATGGCGAGCGATCCCCTTAGCTTTGAAGACTTTCTACCTACGATGGCTCAGAGGCTTGGAGCAGAGGGACTGATGGAGGAGCTGTGCAAAGGTTTTCAGCTGTTGATGGATCCAGCAAGGGTCTAATCACCTTTGAGAGCTTGAAGAGGAACTCGGCGGCGTTGGGGCTGGAAGGTTTGGGGGACGAGGAGCTCATGGGCATGGTGAGGGAGGGGGACTTGGATGGAGATGGGGCTCTAGACGAGATGGAGTTTTGTGCTTATGGTCAGAATGAGCCCAGAGCTGATGGAAGGGTCAGAGAGGGCAATGGGAGAACTTTTCAAGGCATTCAAGCCTTCTGTGGTCTGATAACCTTTTTTTATTTCTTCTTTATGCTCTACTAGTCTACTGACTGGTTGTGAACTGGCAATGCAACTCTAATCGCCATGTTGTTCGGTTTTCTCTTCTCCTCTTTACTCTTTCCTTATCTATCTAATCTACATGATGTAAAAATGCCATGCTTGCAAACAAGCAATTCCCTCATCCTTCTCTGAAGATTTTACATTATATTATGTGATCTTGGAGATTGTAGACAAACAGGCCTTCTCAAGTGGGTCTCGCATGATTTTATGTCCTTCCACCCCTGATCTAAGAGGGTAGGGTATGGTTTCATTTTTGTGGGGAATTCCGATTTGGCAGAACGGATTTGTTAATTTGTAAGTCCGAATACTTCATAACATTGAATTTTTTTCCCCCATCGAACAAATGGAAGGAAATCTCAAGAATGATACGCCACAGATTTAAACTTCATAAAACCTTGCGATGAAGGAAAATAATGGCAAGACATCATCGGCTTCGGTTCCCCACCTAGGGATTCAAAATTTCTTGGGGTTGGAATTGACTGAACTTATGCTTATTATAATATTATTAGAGAATAGTCTTGAGTCTATATTATTCCAGTCGATATGTCCGAGTGGTTAAGGAGACAGACTTGAAATCTGTTGGGCTTCGCCCGCGCAGGTTCGAACCCTGCTGTCGACGGTTTATTTTCTCTTTTTAAAAAAAAAAAAACAAAATGGTGTATTAAGCACGTGTTAGTCCTGATAGTCAACAAATATCCATTTAACATCCAGTGAAAAAAAAAAACTTTTGCCAGCTATTAACACGTTAAAAACAACTTCATTAATCCTGAGATACTCCTCTTGTGCTATCCTACGTACACCTCAACGTCATTTTATATTAATTGAGAGTATTTAAGTGAAGTATATCCTGATGACTGCTTAACCAAATTCATTTGTGAAATCATAAAGCCACCACCCTCGGGTACCGTTGCAACCAAAAAAAAGTGTACATAAAATCGAATTTTCTTCTTTGCACTGCGCCATTAATAAAACACACGATTTCTTTTTCATTATTAATTTTATTTATGATAATTTTCTTCACCAAGTTCTTAGAAGGCAGGGGTTTGGATTAGGATTTAAACTCAAGATCCAAATCTTCTCTGGTCCTCATTTGGATTGGAGAAACAAAGGTGATGTATAGGTTGCATTGGCATTAGGGGTGGCAATCGTGTTGTGTCGTATTCAGGTCGTGTCATATTTTGGTCGGGTTGAAAATATATCAACCCAAACACGACCTATTTAAATTTCATATTGACGGGTCGTGTCATACACGGGTTTGTACCAAAAAATAGTCAACTCAAACCCATTTAATTCGTGTCGAGTTCGTGTCGAGTTATCGTGTCAAAATTGCCACCCCTACAACCACTAGGGGTGGCAATCGTGTCGTATCCGGGTCGTGTCATGTTTTGGTCGGGTTGAAAACACATCAACCCAAACACGACCCATTTAAATTTCGTGTTGACGGGTTGTGTCATACATGGGTTTGTACCAAAAAATAGTCAACCCAAACCCATTTAATTCGTGTCGTGTTCGTGTCGTGTTCGTGTCGAGTTATCGTGTCGTGTCAAAAATTGCCACCCCTAATTGGCATGCTGCCTCATATGACAACTAATCATAGTTGTTAATTATGCTAATCACTGATAGCCGTGATTATTACAAGACAGGTTCTCTTCAGTTCTCTCCGGTCCAAATCGAGGCTAGAGAGATTTTCGATCCTTAAATTGGCTAAATATGAGTTTTTTTTTTTTGATAAAGACGGGCGATCATACTAGTCTAGTATGAGTCAGCCCAGATACATCAGATTGCAAAATTTGAAATAACACTGGAGGACATGGTTCACCCATTGTCCATATCCTATATCCTACATGCTGAGCCACGGCCGTCGCTGCCCAGTCAGCAGCCGTGTTGGCTTCTCGGAATACATGACAAATCTGGGCAGTATTCAAGTTCTGAAGCATAGTCCAAATATCTGTTAAGATCGGATTGGTGGATACATCAGGAGCTTTCTCTTTCCGTATCCACTGAATGACAGTCATAGAGTCTCCCTCAATAACAAGTCTCTGGGCTCGAAGAGTCTGCACCGCATAAGAAATACAAGCCCATGCAGCACAAAGCTCAGTCATGGGAACAGAGAAGTCCAGAGACTCAAATTCATCCGCCGCTATCATATTACCCTGTGGATCACGAATGATAAAGGCCGAACCAGCTAATCTGCCACGAATACTCCCATCAAAGAGTTAAAAGTTATGCACATTGAGCTCAATCTGATGATGGCTCTTTTATTTTTAAATTTCCAATTAATTTTCTGATGCTAGCAAGGGAATAGGATGTCTTGGATTTCAGTATGAGTAAAACTACGTCTCCTTAGCTCTCCTTGAGTGGTCTCGGAAACGGTGGTTTGGCTAATAGAATTGAAATAAAAGTAAGATAAATGGAATCAAATAATAAAAAACACAAATTCTATGCTACAATTAAAGCAACAAATGTAAAAGTGAAGTGAAAAACTAGGTCTGAAAGGCGTACGCCTCCCCGTTTTCCTCTGCTTGTGTGCTTTAAGATTTGTGCTCCGGCCTTCTTTCGTGTTGATCTTCGGTGATCGTCTTGGTGCTTTGTTCTTGCTCTTTGGTCCATGGTTTCCTTGCCCTCCCCCTTCTCTCCTATGGTGTCGGATGGAGGATCCGATGGCCGGATGCCTAGGAGGCGGGCAGCAAATGTCAGCTTTCAGTGGGTTTCATCTTCTCCATCGCCGGCTGAGGTGGCGCTGCTGGAATCCCGCTTTCCCGAAGTGGTCCAAGTACCCGTGGCGGAGCTAGAAGCTGAATCTCTCGATTGGTTACAGTGGGCTGTCATGGTGAGATCTTTCCAGCGTTGGGTTCCTGCGGAGGCCATCATCAGGGAGTTCCGGCGAGGGGGTATCCCTGGTGAGATAATTCCTCTCAGCCTGGCGTTCCGGTGCCATGTATTCCGGTTCGTTGATGCAACTCCCCGAGATATGGTGCTCATCGTCCTTGGGTGGTTAACGGCCAACCCATAGCGGCTGAACCGTAGAGACCAGAGTTTTTCCCAACTGCTGATGCTATATCAACGGCTCTTTTGTGGATCAGACTCCCTAATCTTCCAATCGAATTTTGGCGAGAGGAGATCCTCATAGAGATTGTTGCGCTGGCGGGAGAGTTCCTCTTTGCTGATATGGCCACCCTGGCGAAGAACAGGGGAGCCTACGCTCGAGTCTGTGCTCGTGTGGAGCTTCGTTCTCCACTCCGGCCAGGGTCCCGAGTAAGGGGTATGAATGGGACGTTTTGGCAACAGTATGTGTTTGAGCATCTGGAGGGCATTTGTCCGAGCTGTTGATCGATGCATCTCTCTGGCAGGTGTTCTACGACAGCTGGTCCTGAAGCAGAGCCGTCGTCGGACATTCTTCGCTTCGGCTCGTGGATGACGGTAGTCCGGCAGCGCAAGGTGGTTGAGAACTCCAAGGTTGAGTCTGGGAGGAAGACGCTGTCGGAGATGGGTCCTATGTCCCCTGCTCCCAGGCCAATCTCTGATTCATCGCCCTCTGTCCCGGGGCTGTCGTCCGAGGGGTGGTATGTGCCGCCGAAACTTGTTCGACGGAGGAGAGCTGGAGCTCCTCAGGATCGGGCCTGCTATCTCAGGATAAAATGAAGGGGGATTCTAGGACTGAGTTGTGTCGGGCTCTCATGGGTGTGCCGGTCTGATGGAGTGCAGCGATCGGTTGGTTTCAGGAACTGGCATGTTATCTTTGGATAATATGAAGGGGGGTCCTATGACTGAGGCCGTGCCGGGGTCTTCTGGGCATGCCGGTCTGAAGGAGTGCAGTGACAATGAATGTTAGTTGCTGCAGATGTTCAAGAGTCTGAAGTTAATCAATCTCATTTCCTGATATCCAAGAATCCCTTTGCCCCCCAGCGGAGAATCAGGCACCTCGGTTAAGTTCCAAAATGGAGAAAATGAAAGGAAAAGCCTGTGTGTCCTCTTCTAAAGCTAAGTTAGCAAAAGCTTCTGTTCCAAAGCATCTGACTGCTAATCAAGGGCGCCATGTTGGCTGTTTGGTTGAGGGTCTGATGGGGGAGAAGGCTCAGTCTTTTATGACTTCTGGATCTTCTTATGACCAATCGGCTTTGGAGGTCCAGGGTCAGAGTTTCGGTTCGAGGTCCTCTGTGCTAGCTCCTCGGCCTGCTGTGATCCAGGACACGATGACCTGTTCTTCTCAGAGATTCCTGAGGATGGCATCGGCTCTTCTGGAGGCCATCTGGAGAGTGCTATGATAGAAGACCAGGGGGGGTTCCAGCTTCCTCTTCCTGTTAAATGAAGATCTTAGTATGGAATGTTAGAGGAGCTCGAAAGCCATCGTTTCGATCCTCTTTTGGCATATTGCTGCAACTTCATAACTTTGATATATGTGTTCTTTTAGAAACTAGACTGTCGGGGGATGGATTGGCCTGGTTTCAGAGATAGATACTTCATACTTGGTCCTCGTTTGCAGTGGAGGCTGTGGGCCTTTCTGGAGGTATTATTGCCATTTGGCGCTCTTCTGTGATTACGATCGATGTTCTTCACCAAAGTAATCAGTATATTGGCCTTGTTGTCTCTGAGGGGTCTTCTGATCCATGGCTTCTTTCGGCTGTCTATGCCAGCACTGATTTTCGGGAAAGATGGGTATTATGGTCTGATCTTCTTTCCCTCCTTGGCCAGGGCATTCCCTCCATTATCGTTGGTGACTTCAATTGTATCACTGAGGCCAGTGAAAAGCGTGGGGGTAGAAGAGTTACTGGCACTGCTGATATCACCGAATTTAGGACTTTCATTAGTACAGCTGGTCTTCTGGACTTGGGATTCTCGAGGCCCCAGTTCACCTGGTGCAATAACCGGTAGGGTTCGGCTCGTGTTTGGGAGAGACTTGATAGAGCCTTGGCTTCGGATCATTGGCTTCAGAAGTTTCCTTCGGCTTCTGTTTCTCATCTCCTGAGGATTGCGTTCGATCACTGCCCTATTCTAATCTCTACGGAGGTTGACCATTATCAGCGGAGGCAATTTAGATTTGAGCAGTTTTGGGCTTCATACTCGGCTGCTCGGTCCATTATCTCCCACATCTGGCATCTCCCTATCCGGGGCAATGCTATCTATCGTTTATCCAGTCGGCTGTTGTTGGTTAAGCAAAGGTTGGTCAGATGGAATAGACTGGAGATTGGCAGCTTGGATAGGCAAGTGGATCAGCTTGAAGTTGATATTAGTTTCCTGCAGGCTAAGGAGGACCAGGACGGGTTTCTTTTGGATTCTGACCTTTCTGCTCTCCGGGCCAAGATAGCTCTGACCACTCTCTTCTATCCCAAAAAAAATCTATTGGAGGCAGTGGTCCAGGATACAGTGGATTCGTGAAGGGGACCGTAATACCAGGTTTTTCCATCAGGCTACTTTGAAGAGGCATGCTGCTAACAGGATACGCAGATTAGCTGATGAGACTGGGCACTTTTATGAGGATTTTCCCTCTATTCGGGACCAACTCCTTCATTTCTTTCAGTCCAGATGGTCGGAGTCCTCTGGTTGTGGTTCTCCGGTATTCCAGGTCCCTGACTCAAGGAAGGTTTCTTCTTTGGAAAATGAAATGCTTATCAGACCTATCACTGATGATGAGATTCGAGTGGCTCTTTGGGAGCTAGGGCCGGATAAGGCTCCTGGGCCTGATGGGTTTCCGCCTCTTTTCTTCCGTCATTACTGGGATATTGTTGGTCAAGAGGTGGTTCAGGCTATTCATCTGGTCTTTCATTCTAAGGCCATTCCAGCTGATTGGAATTGGACACTTATTACCCTTGTGCCTAAATGTAATAATGCTTCCCTTCCTTAGCATTTCCGGCCCATCAATCTTTGTACTTCTCTGTACAAGATTTGTGCTCGCCTGATAGCTGGTCGCCTTCGTTTGGTGATTCCTCGCCTTATATCTGCGGAGCATGGGGCGTTTATCAGAGGGCGTTGTATCTCGGATAATGTCCTTATTGCTCAGAAATTTATATATGATCTCCAGAGAGCCCCAGTCATGCAATGTCTTATGGCTGTCAAGTTAGATATGGAGAGAGCCTATGACAGAATTAGTTGGGTCTTTCTATATCATTCCCTTCAGGAGTTTGGTTTTGATGATTGGTTTATTGAGTGGATCATGGCTTGTATCCTTAGGCCTTCTTTCTCGCTGATCATTAATGGGAACATGACTGAATTTTTCTACTCTTCGATGGGTCAGCGTCAGGGTTGTCCGTTATCCCCTCTGTTGTTTATACTGGCTACTGATGATCTTTCTTGAGCCTTATATCAAGCCCAGACAGATAGTAGGATAACCCCTTTCATGGCCAGTCCTATGGGTCCTGCGATCTCCCACCTTTTTTTCGCTGATGACTGTATTCTGCTAGGGTTGGCGTCCACTACCAATGCTTCTTCCTTTGCGGATATTATTCAGCGTTATTGTTAGGCTTCGGGACAGAAGGTCAATGTGCTTAAGTCCTCTATCTGCTTTAGCCCGAAGACTTCCAGAGCCATCAGGGAAGCTATTATCCAATCTTTGGGTATATTCTCTCAGACTGATCGATTATTGTACTTGGGGGTTCCCCTGACTGGTCGACATCCTCGCTGCACTGATTTCTCTTCCCTGGAGTTGAGGGTCCGTCAGCGTATTGAGGGGTGGCAGGTTACGGGCTTATCTATGATGACTAGGATCACTATTATCCGTTCGGTGCTCTCCTCTCTTCCTATGTATCGTCTTTCTAATTCTGCCATCCCGATCTCTTGCCTTAGGAGGATCGAGAGATGTTTTCGGGACTTTCTATGGGCCTCTATGCAGGATGGGCACGGTATTCACCTTATGTCGTGGGAGAGGGTTTGTATGCCGATTCAGGAGGGAGGTCTTGGGATTCAGTCTCTGGCAGTTAGAAGAGAGGCCCTATTGGCTAGACACGCTACGTGGTTCATCTTGGACCCGCTGTGCCTATGGAGTTCCTTTATGCATGCGAGATACGGTGACTGGTCTTCCTCAATACACACATAGTCGCCATGTCGGTATTCTTCCTTTTGGAAGGAGGTGTGTCGGTTTGGTACCTCCATTCTGAATAATACTTCGTGGATGATTGGTGACGGTTCTTCCATTGATGTTATTCAGGACACCTAGATTTCTGATATCCCTCTCTCGATGGCCCTACTTTTTTAGTATTGACTTCCCCAGTGGTATGAGAGTTATGGATTTGATCTCTTCTGCTCCTCCTTCCTGGAATACCCTGCTGGTGTCCTGTCTTTGGAGAGGAGCTTTCTCGTAGGATTCTGTCCATTCCGCTCATCCCGGGTATTTCTACAGATGTTAGATTATGGCGAAGATCTTGTCTCTCTAGGGCCCTACTAAGGATCTTGTGAAGATCTTCAGGCCTCAGGCTCAGGGGTCGCGGGATGCTGCATGAATCTGGAAGCTTCCTATTCTCCCCAGGGTACAGCTCTTTATCTAGAAGCTTCTATGGGAATGTCTTCCCACTTGTGCCATGCTTGCGAGGTGGGGATGGTCTATCTGGCCCAGCTGTCCGTTGTGTGGTCTGGAGGCGGAGTCGACTGATCATGTCATCTTCTCTTGTCCCAGAGTGGGATGGATATGGCTGTCAGTGGGCTACTGTTGTTGAGCGGATCATATGGGCTCGTGGTGTTCTTCTTTCTTATATGACCTCCGTAAAGCCTCTCAATTTAAAAGTGCTCTTTGGGCTTCTACGGCTTATCAGATCTGGTTGTCTAGGAACAGGCTATTTTTTTTGACGACAGTACATCTTTTCATAGGATCATGCAGAATATCAGATCCTTGACGACAGACTGTGCCTGGGGCTTCCACTTAGGTGATTCTGACTCCTCTGGCTTCTGGGGCTTCCCTGCTGCTTCGGCAGTGAACCGACATACGATTTTTATTTCTTGGGAGTCCCCCCCTCCAGGGTTTGTCAAATCAACTTTGATGGAAGTGTCCATGGTAGATTAGCTGGCTCTGGGTTTGTCATTCATGGGCCGAAGGGTGATCTTCTGGGGGCCAGTGGTTTTGGCAGTTTGGACTCCTCTGTCCCTATGTCTGAGCTGTATGCTGCTTGGACGGGCATCTCTTATGATTTTTGGATTCTCCATGTTTCTTACCTCATTATTGAAGGTGATTCTATTACTGTTATCCGATGGATGCGGAAGGATAATGGCTTTCAAGCCCCTACCAATCCGCTCCTATATGATATATGGATGACTTTGAGGGAGGCCCATGGAGTCCAAATTCGCCACATCTATCGTGGAGCTAACTCGGCGGCCGACTAGGTGGCTTTGTCGGTGGCTTATCATTCTGGTTTTGGAGGTGGAGGCAGGGTGATCCTTGCCCTTTGGTTCTTCAGCAAATTTTGTACTCTGACAAATTTGGGTTGACTCGTACACGTATTGTATAATCACCCATTTGTACCAAAAAAAAGACGTACAACAAAGTATTGCTCATGGGACTGTGGATGGCCTGTTTGGCAGCAGATTGGAGTTGAATTTTTTATTTTAATAAATTAAATAATAAAAACATAAATTCTATGCTACAATTAAAGCAACAAATGTAAAAGTGAAGTGAAAAACTAGGTTTGAAAGGTGTACAACAAAGTATTACTCATGGGACTGTAGATGGCCCGTTTGGCAGCGAATTGGAGTTGAATTTTTTAATTTTAAAATAAAAAATTTAATTTATAATATAAAAAATATGTTTAACTGAATCATTTTTAAAATAATTCATCGAAACAATTTTAAAAAATTAAATAAATCTGAAAAACATCGACCTTTTTCAAATTCATCTAACACGTTTTTCAAATTTTATTCTTTTTCTTTCTCCTCACAATACTTCTTCATGTAATTCACTGCTACTTTTCTTCAAAAAAATAAATTTCAAAAACACCAATCAAATATATTATTAAATATTAAAAATTAATAAAATATAATTTAAATTTTTAGATATAATTTATATTTTTAAAAATAATTTTTTGAACCATAAATCAATGCCTTAATTCTGCATGGCCCAAGCAAGAGAACCGGTGGGGGCATGATCACGGGGACAAATTTTGGAATAATATGCGGCATCAGCTGCTGCACGGTGGGAGCAACAGAAGGAATGCGTATGGTGGGAGCAACGAAGGGAAAAAATGTGTGAGAGAAAAGTCAACAAAAGGACCACGTGGGTGCTATGAACTTTCTATTCTCTCATTTTTTATCGTATATAAGTTTTAAAACATTTCTTCGTGACAATCCCATACAAAAAATTAAAAT
Organism: Calamus simplicifolius; assembly: GCA_900491605.1. Classification (NCBI taxonomy): domain Eukaryota; kingdom Viridiplantae; phylum Streptophyta; class Magnoliopsida; order Arecales; family Arecaceae; genus Calamus; species Calamus simplicifolius. The sequence goes on along the minus strand of UESW01004444.1, from coordinate 287,287 downwards.
TTAATTTAAAAAATATCAAAATATAAATAAATGGTGCAAGCAAGTAGCTATGTATCGTGCCAGCTACCTTTGAGTTTGATCTGCACTTTGCTATGATTGTATATGGTGACTTAGGCCTTAAACTAGATCTTTTCAGCGATCTGGTACAATCATGCATACAATAGGAGGAGCATATTGATTTTTTTTTTTGTAGATTAGCATTATTACGACTATGTACTAATCTTGACTCTCATGAGAATTACTAGAGATTAAGTTAGTTTCTATAGTTGCAGCTTCACGCTTATTCTTATTTAGGTGAACCCTTCAAAGATACTAACGGGAAATATACCTTGTATTGCTGCCAAATCGCTATGAGCATCGGTGGGCGAAGATCTCCACAAGTCGTAGGAAGTATGGAGGGAGCGCCATCTTCCTTCGGGATCCTGCAAAAAGCCTTGGACCGATGATTCCGGTGAGGACCTTTGAAGCTTAAGTCAGCGGTTGGTAGAACAGGAATTTCGTAATGGAGTAGTGCTTGAGAGAGTGTAGAGATTTTCATTCCCCTTGCCTTGTAAGCTAGGAACCTTTTTTATACATGTCGTTAGAGCCGCTGGGTCTCCCTTTTGTTAGGATAAGCTTTGTGAATGGCAGGCGGGTGCGCCGTTGCTGAATGAGTGCCGGGAATATCGGCGACTGTACAGTGTGTTGGCAACTGCCCATGATTCTGGCCGTAACAGGCGGGCTGGCCGTGCTGTGGTTTGTGTTTCAAAGGCCAAGGCGAGACCGGAGCCGAGGCCGAGCCAAATCCGAGGCCGAGGCGGGAGTGGAGCCATGGCCAAGCCAAATCCGAGGCCGAGGCGGGACCGTAGCCGTGGCCGAGCTGAATCCGAGGCCGAGGCGGGACTGGAGCCGTGGCCGAGCCAAATCCGAGGCCGAAGCGGGACTGGAGCCGTGGCCGAGCCGAATCCGAGGCCGAGGCGAGACTAGAGCCATGGCCGAGCCGAATCCAGGCCGAATGGGACCGGAGCCATGGCCGAGCCGAATCCAAGGCCGAGGCGGGACTGGAGCCATGGCCGAGCCGAATCCGAGGCCGAGGCAAGACTGGAGCCGTGGTCGAGCCGAATCCGAGGCCGAATCGAGACTGGAGCCGTGGCCGAGCCGAATCCATGGCCGAGCTCTAAGCTAGCAGGGATTGTTTAAAAAATCGTGCGGGATGTTATTATATCGCCTGATGATGATTAGCCATATCAGATGCCCCCTCGCCCCCGAGATGGGTGAGCGTGCACCTACCATCGAAAGGGGGCATTTTATCACCCGATGGCTAATCTTCAAGCAACGCATGTCAGGAGCTGTCCTCTCCTTAATGGTGTATCGGATGCTGCGATGCCATCATCTCGCCCGCCTCGACTGTTGGGATCGAGGAGGATTTCCCTTGGGGGCCAGGCAGGCGCATCATTGCGGAGAGGTTACCGCCATCCAATCGTTGGCAGGGGCCTTCGGGCCCGCGCTCCAGGTGGTTGTCGTAGTCATCCCCAATGGGAAGCGGGCACGTAGCCGAAGCAAGCTTGGCGGGACGATTTCAAAAGACAAGTCTATAAAGGGGGGCGTTCTCGGCTCAAGCTGTCCTTACTGCTTTCGTTTTCATCCCCATTCTGGTTTTATTCGAGCCTGTTCGTCTTCTATCCTCCCGAGCCTTTCGCCTTTGATTCTTCGTCCTCAAATCCTTCAGGTTAGTTCTGTTCTCATGGCTTATTCGTCCCTTTCATGCTCAATTTCCGGTTCCGGGGCTATTCCCCGATCTTCCTCGACAGCCCTCTTCCTCTCCGGCGCCCAGCTGGTCATCCTCTACGGAGGATGTCCCAGCGGGTAACCAGCGAGTGGTCGGGTGATTTCCCGTTGAGAATCGCCCGGCCGCCGGACGGGCCCCCGTCCGGCTATTGCCGACCCCTCTCGTGCAGGGGAGTCTTCCGAGGGGACCGCCTCTGTGATGACGGCCCAGGAGATAATCAATCTTAGGGCTTGTTATCAAATTCCCACCGACCTTCGCCTATACCAGCCTCTTCCTGAGGATAGGGTAACCTCTTCTTATCCTGGTAGGGTTGCCCTCTACGAGTATTACTTCAAGGCTGGGCTCCGTATTCTCATTCATCATTTCATACTTATTGTTTTAGATAGATATTCCTTGGCCTTGGCTCAATTGGTCCCAAATTCCACTCGAACCCTCGTAAGTTTCCTAGTGCTATGCCACATTCATGGGATAGAGGCTAGGATTTCTCTTTTCCGTTGCTTCTATACCCTTAGGAAACAGTCGGGATGGTGGCCCTTCGCTCCCAAGCTCACTAGAATTCTCAAGTTGCATCTTTCTACCTCCGTTAAGGGATGGAAAAGTAAGTTCTTTTTTGCTCAAATTGAGGGAGTGAAGATCGAGTGGGGAATCCCTGATACCGATGCCAACAAAGACCCCAGAATTCTTTCAAGAGATCAAGAGGCGTTCGGGCAGTTGATTACTGCCGACATCCCTCGATGCAACCGGCTGCTAGAGCGGGCCTTATCCCGAATGATGGTGAGCAGTAATAATATGTTTATCTTTTACGTTTTCCCCTTTCTTTTTTTTTATATTCTTCCCTTCATGCTCCTTGATATAGGAATGGAACCATCGCTTCACGAGATAAGGCAGGCTGCCACAAGGAAAAGAAAGGTCAAGGCGGATGGGGCCCCCGCTGAGAGGAGGGCCATCATCAAGATTGCCAAGAAGATCGAGGTCGAAGAGGCCTCTAGAAGGGGCGAGACGGAGGGAAGGGTCAAGGTCGGAAAGGCCTCGAGAGGGAGCGGGGCAGTAAGGGCCGAGGCCAGAGAGGCACCAAGATGGAACGAGGCGGGGAAAAGGGATGTACCTCGTTCGCCTTCACCAGCACCGCCTCCGTCTCCTATCGATCTGATCAATACTTCTCCTGAGCGGGGCACTAAAGCGCCATCACCACAGCCCATAGCTCCCGAAGCGGAAGCGACCAACTCGGCTACAAGGCTGACTCAGAAGCCGCCCTATCTCCCGATGGGGCAGCGGCCGAGGCGTTCCCACCAGCAAAGGCACCAGAGAGAGCAGAGTCGGAGGCTGAGCCCTCACCTGCAGCTGCCGGGTCAGCGGAGGGAGATGGCATCGATCCCTCTTTTCAGTCAATTTTGACGTGCTATAGCCGCTGGGCTGAGCGGACATTGGCCTAGGCTTCCGTGCCCGAGCTACAGAGGTTCCTTCGACATCAAGGGAGATCTACATTCTTCCGAGAGGCATCCGTGGCATATCTTTGGGTAAGTATTGTTCCATTGTCAAAACTCTTGGGACCGTTTCTTCATCTAAACCAAATAATTTGATCAGGCGTTGAACTCTATGACCGCCATGAGGGGTCTTTGGTCCCAGGTCGAGGTCGCTCTCGATCAATCTCTGGAGGAAATTTGAGAAGTCCGGGCTAGAGCAGAGATGGCCGAGGCAGCCCTGGAGGAGGCCCGGGTGGAGACTGCCCCGGCACAAAAGGCTGAAGCCGAAGCCGAGGCCGCCCGATTCCGTAACCTGGCCCGGGCTAAGAAGGCAGAGAGGCGTTGGAAGTGGCTCAGCGCTAGACGGCCAATGAGCTTGATAATGCTCATGTGGCAGAGGAAAAGCAGAGGGTGGCAGAAGAGAAGCAGAAAGCCGCTAAAGCGGAGATTTACCTACTGAAGCATCGGCTGCACTCTGCCACCATTGAGATCAGAGTGGCCGGGGAGCGGGCCAAGAATGCTGAGGAAATCACTCGCCAAAGAGATGCTGAGGCAGCACATCTAAGGGCGGCGGTGACCGAGGCCGAGAAGAAGGCTGTCAAGGCCGAGAAGAAGGCCACCGAGGCCAAGGAGAAAGCTGCCATAGCTGAGAAGAAAGCCGTCGAGGCCATAGAGGATTTTAGGAAGTTCAAAGCCTTCAGTAAGGAGCTGGCTGAGACAACTGCATTTGCATATGAGGGTGACTTCCAAGATTGCAAGGAGAAAATACGCAGACTCTACGGCCTTGAGGGAATAGAAGAGCTGGAGCCGGACGAAGTTCCCGAAGATGACGGCTTAGCTCCGGCTGAACCCTAGTTTCTTTTGCTTTCATTGCATTGTATCAAGTCCAACTTAAATCAGCAATTTTGTAGACTTTCGTTATTAATGGAATTTTGCCCCCTAATGCTCTTCACTCGCACCGTAGTCAAATTTTCTAGCGGATAAGTCGAAACGAACTGAATACCAATGACTTGAGAACTCGACCATACATCGCAGGACGATGCCAGAGTCGGTGCCAAGGGAGAACTCTAACACGACTTCGGTCTAGGGACACGACTAGAAAGTCGGCTAGAGGGCTGATGTGGGATTGGGTTTGCGTACCGACGCGGCGTCGAACTTGTGCCGACATGGAGTCGGACTTTAGACGCCGACATGGAGGCGGGTTACGTGCCGAGGCAAGCTCGGGCTCCTAATGCCGACGCTGAGTCAGGCTTCGAGTGTCGACGCAGAGTTGGGCTTCGAGCACCGACGCAGAGTCAGGCTTCAAGTGCCGAGGGAAGGCTCGGGCTTGGAGTGCCGACGCGGAGCCGGGCTTAGGTGCCGAGGAGAGGCTCGGGTTGGAGTGCTGACGCGGAGCCGAGCTTAGGTACCGAGGGGAGGCTCGAGCTTGGAGTGCTGACGCGGAGCTGGGCTTAAGTGCCGAGGGGGATTGCTTAGACACTTTCATTAGTAAGAAAATGAATAATATTCTGGCAGGCATTCCCAAATGAAAGACATGAACAACTATTGATAGTACCGACGTAGGTTGTTTGCATTCCAAGTGCGAGGTAGAGGTTTCCCGTCCAGCTCCTCAATTTTGTACGCTCCGTGGTGGAGTGCCTCCGTGACTCGGTAAGGTCCCTCCCATTTCGGAGCTAGCTTGCCTCCTTCCGTCGGCTTTGAAACTTTGGCTCGTCGGAGGACCAGGTCTCCTAGCAGGAAAGCCTTGGGGCGGACGCGATCATTGTAATACTTGGTCGTTCGCTATCGGTAAGCTGCCATCCGGAGTCGCGCCTAGTCCCGTAATTCTTCCACTAGGTCGAGGTTGGCCCGCAACTAATTTGGGTTATCCCCCTCGCTGTACCACTTCATCCGGGGGCTCGGGGCACCTATCTCCATAGGAATGATAGCTTTGGACCCGAAGACTAGGCTGAAAAGAGTCTCTCCGGTGGGGGCTCGCGGTGTCGTGTGGTAGGCCTATAGTACCTTGGGGAGCTCCTCCACCCACCATCCTTTGTGGTCATCTAACCGTGCTCTAAGCCCTTGAAGAATAATATGGTTGGTTACTTCAGCCGCGCCATTGGTCTGAGGATGTCCTACGGAGGTGAACCGCTGATGGATGCCTAGCTCAGTGCAGAACTCCCGGAAGGCCGTATTGTCAAACTGCCGGCCGTTGTCAGTGACGAGAGTGTGCTGCAGCCCGAACCAACACACTATAGATTTCTAGAAGAATGATCTCACCTTGCCCTCGGTGATCTTGGCGAGTGCTTTGGCTTCGATCCACTTAGTGAAATGGTCAACGGCTACCAGCAGGAATTTGCGCTGACCGGAGGCTGAAGGACATGGTCCCAGGATGTCCATACCTCACTGGGTGAAGGGCCAAGGTGCAGCCAAAGGGGTCAGTTGGGACGTTGGTTGCCGCTAGATGTTGGCATGGCGTTGACAACTATCGCACTTTCGGATAAGCTCGGATGCGTCCTCCCTCATTATCAACCAATAGTATCCCTGCCGTAGAGCTTTGTATGCCAGGGCTCTGCACCCTAGGTGACTTCCGCATATGCCCTCGTAGATTTCCCGTAGGATATAATCCGCTTCCGTGGGGCCGGCACATTTGAGGACTGGGTACAAGAATGAATTTCGGTAGAGCTTTCCTTCCATCATTAGAAACTTCGGGGCCCGCCGCTTGAGCAGTTTAGCCTCAGCTGGGTCTTCAGGGAGGGCATCGTTGGAGAAATACCGGATATAAGCGTCCATCCAAGAAGACTCATGCTCGACCGACAGGGCTTCTTCTATGGCTTCGATGCTTGGGGCTTCCAAATGCTCTATGTAAGTTCTTCCCAAAGCTCCGTCGGCTGAGGTGGCTAATCAGGACAGGGCGTTAGCTCTGGCATTCTCCTCCCGAGGGATGTAGCTGACGCTAAAGTAGGCTAAGGGAGAGGCTTGCGACTGCACCACGCTTAAGTAACGGGACATAGTAGGATCCCGAGCCTCGTACTCCCCTATGATTTGGCCGGTGACTAGCTGGGAGTCAGTGAATACTCTAAGGCGTTTCACTTCGAGCTCCTAGGCCAATCTTATTTCGAACAGTAAGGCTTCATACTCTGCCTGATTGTTTGTGGCTGGGAAGAGAAAACAGAAGGCATACTCGGTTACAATTCCGTCCGGGCTAGCTAGGATAAGGCCTGCTCCGCTCCCTTAGAAATTTGATGCTCCGTCCACATGAAGGATCCAGTCATCTCTCCTTTCGGTTCCAGGACCCAAGGGTTTGCCCCGGACTCTTCCGGCTGCTCCTTAGCCCAAGTGCACTCGACCAAGAAATCCGCCAAGACTTGAGACTTCATGGCCGACCTGGGATGGAACGATAAGTCGAATTCTCCTAGCTTGAGTGCCCACTTCGCCAGTCGGCCAGAGGTGTCGGGACGAGAAAGAACTACCTTAAGCGGTTGGTCCGTGACTACCACGATCGGATGAGCCTGAAAATAAGGTCGGAGGCACTGGACGGAAACAATCAACGTGAAGATAATCTTCTCGATTCTCGAATATCTAGTCTCCGTTTCGTGAAGCACCTTGCTGGTGTAGTACACCAACTTTTGCGTTCCATCGATGTCCATGCAAACCAGCACGGAACTAACAGCTTCGGGAGAGGCCGTGAGGTACAGAAGAAGTTCTTCTCCACCCCTGGCTTGGACAGCAGTGGCGGGGTGGATATAAATTCTTTCAGTCCCTCGAAGGCCTCTTGGCACTCCCTCGTCCATTCGAATCCGTTGACCCTGCGCAGTGCCTTGAAGAAAGGCAAGCATCTCTCCATGGACTTGGACAGAAAACGGCTCAAGGCCACCACCCTTCCCGTCAAGCCTTGCACCTCCTTCTTGTTGGTAGGTGACCTCATGCCCAAGATGTCTCGGACTTTATCGGGGTTCACCTCGATTCCTCATTGGGTCACCATGAAACCCAAGAACTTATCGGCTGTCACCCTAAAAGTACATTTGCACGGGTTCAGCCTCATCTGGTATCGGCGGAGGTTGCCGAAGGTCTCCGTCAAGTTGGCGATATGGCTGGTAGCGCGGATGCTTTTTGTCAATGTGTCGTCCACGTATACTTTCATGTTGCGTCCGATCTGATCCTTGAAGACTTTGTTCATTAGCATTTGGTAAGTGGCTCCCGCGTTCTTCAGTCCGAACGGCATCATCTTGTAGCAGTACAGTCCCTTCTCGGTTATAAAAGAGGTAGCTTCCTCATCAGCTGGGTTCATCCTAATTTGGTTGTAACCAGAGAAGGCATCCATGAAACTAAGGGTTTCATGACCGGACGTAGCATCCACCAGTTGGTCAATCCGAGGCAAAGGGAAGTTATCCTTGGGGCATACTTTGTTGAGGTCAGTAAAATCTACATACATCCTCCAGCTCCCATTTGCCTTGCGGACCATCACGACGTTAGCCAACCAGTCGGGGTAGTGAACTTCTCGAATGTGGCCTACAGCTTTCAGCTTGTGGATTTCCTCGTCAATGGCCTTCTTCCTATCGGGAGTGAAGCTTCTCTTCTTCTGTCGGACAGGCCGGCATTCTGGCTTAAGGTTGAGCCGATGTGTGATTATCTCCTCAGAGATGCCTGGCATATCTGACGACGACCATGCGAAGATGTCAGAGTTGGCCCACAAAAAATGAGGAGCCGATCGCGTGCCTCTTCCGGAAGCAGTGCTCTAATCTGGATGGTCCTTGTCGAGTCCTCCCCCAAGGGGAAGGTTAGGAGGTGCTGGGCTGGCTCCCCTCTCTTCTCCAAGTTTCGGGAGTCGAGTGGTTCAGGCGCTGCTGCGACACCGTCTCTTGCGGACTGGGGGCTAAGTGGTAGCAGAGCGGTGGTAGGCTTTGTTCTCCCTTCATTTCTCCGATCCCTTCATTGGTGGGAAACCTCACCAGCAATCTCTTGGTGGAGATAACAACATCCAGTAAATTCAAGCCAGGCCTTCCCAAGATGGCATTGTAAGCCAACGGGATTGGACCACCAGGAAGTTTATGATTACCGTGCTCTGACACGGTGGAGTCCCAGCTGTGACAGGGAGAGTGATCTCCCCTTTGACTCTTACAGGATCTCCGGTAAAACCCATCAGAGGCATGGTGACGGGTTGAAGAGAAGAGTTAGACAGGTTTATCCGAACAAAGGCTTCGTAACTCAAAACATCAACAGAACTTTCACTATCTACTAAAATTCTATTTACAGGGTGTTTGGCTATTGTCATAGACACGACGACGCTGTCGTCATGTTTGTTAACTACCCCGTCTAAGTCCTTTCTAAAGAAAGGAATTACAGAATCTAACCCCTCATGTCATCTTTTTGAGTTGCTGCCTGCCCTCAGGAAATCATGGCTATCATCTTCTCCATCGGGGTGTTGTCCACACTGATCTGTGGTGTGGGAGGTGTCATCGGGCCTGGTGTGATGGGATTTCCTCTTCGGACGAACTTGCCTAAGTGACCTTGCTGGACTAACTCTTCAATGGCCTTCTTCAGCAGGCGGCAGTCTTCAGTGTCATGACCATAATCCCGGTGGTATCGGTAGTAGAGTTCCTTGCTGCGATGAACCCTTGGCTTCATGGGGGTGGGCATCGGAAATAGGGCTCGTCCTCGATCTCTAATAGAATGTGAGATACTGGAGCGAGAAGAGGGGTAAACTGCTCCTTGGGGACAAGCATTTGAGGCCGGTTGTCCGAGCGACGAGGTGGCTCAGGCTTCTGGATCGTCCTCTGACGGGTTCCGTGGATATTGGCTTCTTGCTAGAACCTTTGTTGGCCTCCCTTCTAGAAGAGTCCGCTTCGTCAGCGCGAATATACTTATGCGCTCGGCTTAACAATTCGGCATAGAAACTGGAAGGCTTCTTATCCAGGGAATAGGCAAATCTGAAAGGACAAAGTCCTCGCTTCAGAGCTAAGGTGGCTACAGAGTCCTCCAAGTTATAAACCTCGAGCGCGGCCTTCTTGAACCGTGCAACGAAGTCCTTCAGAGTTTCGCCGCTCCTTTGCTGGACAGCGAACAAGCTATCAGCCACTCGAGGGATCTTCCGGCATGCATTAAAGTGGGCCAAGAAAGATCGCTCGAGTTGCATGAAAGAGTTGATGCTGCGTGGTGGCAAACGAGAATACCATGCACGCGTCGCCTTCTGAAGTGTGGCCGGAAAGGGAACACACAGGAGAGAGTCTGTCGCTTCTTGGACTTGCATTAGGACCTTGTAGCTCTCTAAATGGTCCAGAGGATCCGTCGTACTGTCGTACAGGTCCAACTAGGGAAGAAAAAATCGAGGTGGGACCGGCTCCTCCATGATGCAGCGAGAGAGCGGGGGGCGGTGGTCGTGGTCCATCCCGTGAGGGTTGGCAATCCGGCGACTAAGCTCCTCCAATTGCTGATGATACTCATCAAGCCATTGCTTGGCCCGACAAGCAGCCTTCCTGTCGGTGTCTTCTTTAGAGGAGTCAGAAGATGAGGATGGGGAAGACCGTCGGTGCAGAGAGTGCACATGTTTTGGTTCTTTCTCACCACGCCGCCTGTGGGAGCGATCAGAATGGCAGGAGAGAGATCGCCGTCGCTTTGAGGTTTCCCGATGGCGTGGTTCAGGGAGCGAGTGGTGGAAGGCTTCAGGAGGAGGCTTGCCCAAATGAGGTTGACTGGCTCCATGACCCTTCTCATGGGCAAAGGGGGCTGTGGCATGGCGGTGAAGTAGTATTCCTGTAGTCCCCGCACCACCATCATCAGATCTTGCACTTGATGAGTCAGGATGTCAAGCCGATCAGAATGGCTAGCCTGTGGTGGTGCAAGAGGCGGAACATGGAGGTTGGCCTCTGATTGTTCAGCCCACGGAAGGCGTTCCTCAGCATGGCTGGTGGAAGCTTTCTGAGCTCGCATCATCACCATCACCATTCTTGTAGAAGTGAGGGGTCGCAGATGCGTGAGGGTAACGTCTGTCTGCCATGCACCCCTTTCTGGCGCCAATCTGTTGCTGCCAAATCACTGTGAGCGCCGGTGGGCGGAGATCTCCACAGGTCGTAGGAAGTGTGGAGGGAGCGCCGTCTTCCTCGGGATCCTACAAAAAGCCTGGACCGGTGATTCCGGTGGGGACCCTCCAAAGCTCAAGTCAGCGGTTGGTAGAACAGGAATTTCGTAATGGAGTAGTGCTTGAGAGAGTGTAGAGATTTTCGTCCCCCTTGCCTTGTAAACTAGGGACCTTTTTTATACCTGTCGTTAGAGCCGCTGGGTCTCCCTTCTGTTAGGATAAGCTTTGTGAACGACAGGCGGGTGCGCTGTTGCTGAATGGGTGCCGAGAATATCGGTGACTGTACAGTGTGTTGGCAACTGCCCGTGATTTTGACCGTAATAGGTGGGCTGGCCATGCTGTGGTTTGTGTTTCAAGAAGTCGAATCAAATCTAGGGCCGAGGCAAGATTGGAGCCGAGGCCGAGGCGAGACTGGAGCCGTGGCCGAGCCAAATTTGAGGCCGAGGAGAGACTTGAGCCGTGGCCGAGCCGTATCCGAGGCCAAGGCGAGACTGGAGCCATGGCCGAGCCGAATACGAGGCCGAGGCGAGACTGAAGCCGTGAACGAGCCGAATCCAAGGCCGAGGCGAGACTGGAGCTGTGGCCGAGCTGAATCTGAGGCCGAAGCGGGACTGGAGCTATGGCCGAGCCGAATCTGAGGCCAAGACGAGACTGGAGCCATGGCCGAGCCGAATCCGAGGCCGAGGCGAGACTGGAGCCATGGCCGAGCCGAATCCGAGGTCGAATCGGGACTAGAGCCGTGGCCGAGCCGAATCCGAAGCCAAAGCAAGACTGGAGCCATGGCCGAGCCGAATCCAAGGCCGAGGCGAGACTGGAGCCATGGCCGAGCCGAATCCGAGGCCGAATCAGGACTAGAGCCGTAGCCGAGCCGAATCCGGGGCTAAGCTCTAAGCTAGCATGGATTGTTTAAAAAATCGTGTGGGATGTTATTATACCGCATGATGATGATTAACCATATCACCTTGCAAAATATTGTTTTGAACTAATTAAGAGCTAAGCTTAACCTAACTTTAACATGAAGCACATCATCCTAGGGATGAAAGGAAGTTATAACTCCAATGAGTATTTTAGTATCCTTTGATTCTTTTTTGGCAGCTCAAACATGAAGGTAAGGATGCATTCTAGTGACCACCTTATAGGCTTTAACCGTATCCCCTTCGATGATTCAATCACAACGGCTTTTAGAAGGCTTTTAGTTAATTGATCAATTAAATTCTTCTTCAATCTCATACAATTTAATGAAATAATTTTATCATGCATCCTCTTAATAGATTTATATCTTAACAACATAGGCTGATCCATTTTCTTATTCAAATTTTCTTGATTAACTAATTCTATCACAATTTTAGAATCATAGGGAATAAAAATAGAAGGCATGGGTGTAGAAGTAAAAGGCACTTGTGATAATAAATATCTAAGCCATCTAGCTTCTAAACATACATTGTCAAGTGCAACTAATTCAGATTCTATAGTACAACATATCATAATTTATTTATAAAGACTTTAGAAAATGACAACTATCCAAAAGAAAGACATAACCAAAGGTAGATCTTACATCAAAAGAATCTGTGATTCAATTGGCATCCCTGAATTCCTCAATCATATCAGAAAATCTAATCTAATATAGCCCAAAAAATTAGAGGTGTTCTTAAGGTGTCAAAAGATCCTAACTAGAGCAACCCGATGATCTTCATTAGGATTAATTTATGATTTGATATATTTCAAATAACTTATTAATGCATAAAAATATTTTTATTTAATTATTAAATAATATTTTATGATGATTATTATAATGTGCAATAGCATTGCTGATGCAGATGCAGTACACAAAGTTTATAATATTATTTAACTTTAAGATTTTTCTCTTCTAAAGCTAATTCTTCACCTATCGTCTTCAGAAAATACAAATTCTTCTCAACTTTAACCTATGGGCGCTCCTTCCGCATAGAAAATCCCCTGAAACTTATTTAATCCTTTAAAATCTCTTAAACTAGACCTAAGGCGTTTTGAAAATTGGATCCAATAACAAACCAGCTTAATATTTGGATCATGGGTCAATCGACTTGATTGAATAAATTGGTTTGATCGAATAATATAAAAATAATAAAATATAAATATCAATTCTAATAAAAATTTAAAAATATAAAAAAATTAATTTTAATTTTATTGCGGCCAGATCACTTTTTGTGAGCGTCAGATGAGAGGAAGTCTTCGCAGGCCTCCAAAGGAATGACAAAGTCCTCTTCTCCACTCCGACACCTGCAAGAAAAGTCCCGAACTGGTGGCTCCGGCAGGGACCCTCCGATGCCCAAGTTAGCGATTTGGGAACAGGGGTTGTTGTTTCTGTTATGATCAGATCCCCCTTACCTTCAGGGCTGGAGCCCCCTTTATACCTCCTTCGGGGATCCCTCTTACCTTCTTTCCCTCGTGGTCAAATCCTTTTGGACAGTTGTTGATTACTAGTCTTCAACGTGCCGCAAAGGATGGGTAGTGGGACTAAACATGGGGGAGCCACGTCTGCCGTTAGTGGCGCCAAGGGGAGGCACGTTCATTGCCCACTTTGCCGAACACGTTCGTGGTGAAGTGATCCGCCATTCTTGAGGGAAGTGGGCCACGTAACTTGAACGTGGATGGCCGTCGCCGAGGTTGACACCGAGGCCGACGCCGAGGTCAATACTGAGATCGACGCCGAGGCCGACGCTGAGGCCAACATCAAGGCCGAGACGAGACGTGGCCGACGCGGAGGTCGGAATGGGCCGTGGCTGATGCCGAGGCCGATGCCGAGACCGGAATGGGCCGTGACCGACGCGAGGTCGGAATGGGCCGTGGCCGACACCGAGACCGGAATGGGCCGCGACCGATACGGAGGTCAAGATGGGCCGAGGCCGATGCCGAGATCAGAATGGGTCGTGACTGACATGGAGGTCGAGATGGGCCGCGGATGACATGGAGGTCGAGATGGGCTGCAGTGAGCCCAATGCCAAGGGATTGAATCATCGCCAGACCATGTGATGCAGGGCTTGTGATCTCAACACCCTGTGGGCCCTTTGGTCTGATCAGCCACACTAGATGCCCCCCCCCCGCCCTTGAGCTGGTGCCACTGTCTAAGTGAAAGGGGCGTAGAATCGTTAGCGGCTGATCCCCATGTCGCACTAAAGGGTGTCCATACACGTGTCCTTGATAAGACAGCTCCCTTAAGGCGATAGGATCGTGAGGCGTCATCATCTCTGCCTCCTAACCGTCAAATTGCCTCGATGCTTGGAAGCAGTCCGAGATCCCGAAATATCGGCGACCATCATTGAGCCGTCAAATCACTGGCCCCGATACATTCTCATTGGTTGGGAGTCTCGTCTACCTCGCACCCGGAGCATCGCCGCAGAGTCCTTCTCAATGACTAGCATCCGCGTGGCAGATGCATTGAGCGGGACAATTTTGAAGATGTCTATAAGAAATATATAAGTGATGGCATGCTCTAGCTTCAATTTTTTTCTACTGCGCTAAGTTTCTTCCTCTTCCAGCTCGAGAGCTTCTCCAATTTCTTCTTCTTCCTTATCCAGGTTAGTTCCCCATGCCTTCTCAGTCGTCTTCTTCTAATTCCCTCTCGATCCTCCACAAACCAAGTCTCCCCGACCCGTAGGGCTATGGCTGGGAACCAGTTGCTAGGAGTCCGTCGGTGGTGTAACTCCGCCTTCTAGGGTAGCTTCGTCTTTAGGGCAAGCAGGGGTTCCTCCGAGGGGACCGCCTCCATGGTTACCTCTGCTGATCTTGCGACTTTAGGGCGGCCTATAGGATACCCAAAAGGTGCGACTGATCGCGCCAGGCCCCAATGACAGGGTGACCTCTCCCCCTCGGGGGGTCGCCCTTTATGAGGAGTTTTTTAAAGCCGGTCTTCATCTTCCTCTTCATCCTTTCATCATCAATCTCCTTGATAGATACGATTTGGTCTCTGCTCAGCTAGTTCCCAACTCAATCAGGGCCATCTGTGCCTTCTTAGTGCTAACCCGCCTTCAAGGCCTCCCGAGTAATGTTTCCCTCTTCCGCAGCCTTTACACCATTCAGGCTCAATCTGGCTGGTGTTATTTGCCCCCCGGTCGGGTAGAGCCCTTAGGTTAGGTCTCCCTTCATCCATAAAGGGGTGGAAATCTCGATTCTTCTTCGCCGAGGTGGATGGGGTAAGAAGGGAATGGGGCACGCCCAATACCGAGGCTAACAAGAACATCTCGGTAGTACCGAGAGATCAAGAAGCCTTCAATCTTCTTCTGGCGACCGAAATCCCATCATATCGAGAGCTATTGTCGGAGGACAACCTCCGGCACGCCAGCATCGCTTCCGATGACGGTGAGAGCCTCCTTGAAAGTAACATTTTTTTTCGATCCCTTGCCTTTTTTTAACACATCGATTTTCGTGCAGCTATGAAGATCACCATCCCGGCTGAGGCTTTTCACAAGGCCGCTATTAAGAAGAGAAAAGGGCAGAGTGATGGAGCCGAGGGGTCGAGGAAAAGGCCTCGGTCCTGATCGCCACCTGTGTCCCGGAACATCCCCAAACTTCCTACTCCATGCCCCCTCCCCATCGATCCCCTGTACAATCACCGTCGTTGCCCCCCTGACAGTCTCCTACTCCACAGCCGCCGCAGCGATCTCCCATACCGCTGCAACCGTCGGAGCCCATCGACCGGACCGCAAGCACGCCGCATGAGGGGTCGGAGGCTCACATCATCCAGTCAACCGAGTGCCCTGGTCCGTCGGCCACTGGGCCGGCCCCGAGGGAAGAGCCTCAGGCCGATAAAGGGGCACCGATTAATAAGAGGCAGAAGGTTGTCGTAGGTTATGAGGCCTGCAGCGCCGCGTCTGAGCCCACGGGAGACAAGATGGGGCCGGTTTCCTCATGGCTATCTCTTATGAATCACCCCAACCTCACCGAGAAGCTACTGTCAGCGGCATCCACTCCTGCTATTTGGGAGAAGATCATGCAGACCACTTCCGAACCCTCTTCAAAGACGGCCAGACGGCCATGCTCCGGGTAAGCAGCCGTTTACACTCTAATCATGTTTGTTCTCCATGTGTTTACTTTAGGTAACTGATATTAGCCTGGATGTGTAGATGGTGAATATCTTCAATCATACTCAAGCCCTTGTTGCCAGCGGGGAGCGTCGGCTTGATCGTTACCGACGGGAAGCTTTCGAGTACCGGGACCAGGCTACGAAAGCTAAAGATGCACTCAAGCTGACTCAGGCTGGGGAGGCAGAGAGGCTCGAAATAGTCCGATCTCAAGCGCGGACTGAGGCGACAGCGGCGCAGCAACAGATGCGCAAGGCCCTCGAGCGTGCTATCGCGGCCGAGGGGAAATTGATGGCCGCCGAGGCGGAATTGGTCGACATCAAGGCCCAGCTCGAAGCGGCGAAATCCGAGCTGAGGTCTTCCGAGGAGAAGATTGAAATCGCCGAGGAAGTGGCCCGCCTAGCTGACATCAAAACTGCCGAGGCCGCGGAGGCAGTGAAAGCCGCCGATAAGAAGACAGCCGAGGCCAAAGCGGCGGCTCGGGCCGCTATGGAGAAGGTGGCTGAGGTGGCGGAGAAAGCTGTGGAAAACTACCGGAACTCTCGAGCCTTTGTCAATGAGGTGGCCGAGGCGGGGGAGAAAGCCATGGAGAACTACCGGAATTCCCCAGTCTTCATCGAGGAGGTGGCCGAAGCGGGAGCCGGCGCTACCTTCAGGGTTTTTATTGCTGCCGAGATAAGGCAGTGAGGGTCTTGGGGGTTGAAGGCCTTAACGATTTACAACCTGAAGAAGGAGATCTTGAAGCCGAAGAGGTCAACAGGATTCCGCTCTGGCCGACAATACCGCTCTAGCATAGAACTGAGGTCCCGCCTGTGGTCTTGGCTCTCTTCTTCTTTTCTTTTAAACAATGTACTCAAATCCGACTATGGTCGGCATTTTGTAAAAGCTTATTTAATCAATGAAAAGAAAATATATTTTGATATTTGTGTTAGAATTATCGATCCTTCTCTTCCCCCTTTTTTTTTACGCTATTGAGGTTTAGCTTCCCAAGCCGCTAGCCGATCGCGGTCTATGGGCGTCTATAGGAATTGCACGGAATCACACCAACCCGACCAAAACAGGGCCACTTATATTCTAGGTAGGGATGTTTTGGGATCGGTACGCATTGATCGTTGACCATCGACGTCAGGTTGCTGACGAGCCAAATAGTCTTGTGATTCCGATCCTTCGTCATCATTTTGTTGAGAGACCCTATGATGTAGCCTTGCCAGCATATTTCGTGTGTCGTTCCGCCGATAGGCATTTGGAGCGGTACGGTGGGAGTGATCCGATACCGTACCAGGGAGCCTCTTGGCCCCGAAGGCGGCGACCCGAGGGTGTCACAACCAAGCTTAGGGTATAATATTGGAACTTGGATTCCGTGCAGATGCAAGAGTCGGGCTTCGATGCCAACGCGGGAGTCGGGCTTCGGTGCCGACGCGGGAGTCGGGCTTTGGTGCCGACGCAAGGTCGGGCTTCGATGCCGACGTAGGAGTCGGGCTTCGGTGCTGACACGGGAGTCGGGCTTCAGAGCTGACGCAAGGTCGAGCTTTGGTGCCGATGCAAGGTCGGGCTTTGATGCCGATGCGGGAGTTGGGCTTTGGTGCCGATGCGGGAGTCGGGCTTTGGTGCCAACACGGGAGTCGGGCTTCGGTGCCGATGCAGGAGTCGGGCTTCGGTGCCGATGTGGGAGTCGGGCTTTGATGACATGATCGTAGACAAAGAGGTAGTGCAAAATGATGCATAAGAAATGCATTTTCATTTCAATAATATGGAGGAGTGGGGTATCCGAACCTACAACCATTCAGTTGAGCACATCACTGGTAGTATCGGCGAAGGTTGTTGGAATTCCAAGTTCGTGGGAGCGGCCTCCCGCTGAGCTCCTCGAGTCGGTAAGCTCCTCGGTGAAGGGCCTCCGCGACCCGTTAGGTGATAATTTTTCTCCCTCCGTTGGCTTCGAGATCTTGGCCTTCTGGAGAACCAAGTCCTCGGGACGGAACGTTCGGGGTCTAACGCGGGCGTTGTAATACCTTGCCGCCCTCTGTCGATAAGCGGCCATCTTGATCAGTGCTTGGTCGCGCATCTCCTCGATGAGATTCAAACTGGCCCTCAGTTGGGCTGAGTTGTCTTCCTCATTGTAGGCTTCCACTCGAGGGCTGGGGACTCCGATCTCCACTGGAATGACGGCCTTGGATCGGAAAACAAGACTGAACGGGGTTTCGCCAGTGGAATTTCTCGGAGTTGTATGATAGGCCCACAAGACATGGGGAAGTTCTTCCACCCATCTTCCTTTAAAGTCGTCGAGCCGTGTCCGAAGCCCCTGAAGAATAGTACGATTAATTACTTCAGCCGCTCCATTGGTATGTGGGTGTCCGACAGAGGTGAATCTCTGATTGATTCCTAACTTGCTACAAAATTCTCTGAAGCGGGCGTTATCGAACTGTCGGTCGTTGTCTGTGATGAGAGTGTTGGGAAGTCCGAAATGGCAGATTATGGACTTCCAGAAGAAAGCTCTCACTCTTGCTTCGGTTATTTTGGCTAGAGCCTCGACCTCCACCCATTTGGTGAAGTGGTCAATGGCGACTAGCAAAAACCTTCGTTGATCGGAGGTAGGAGGAAATGGTCCCAAAATGTCCATCCCCCACAGGGTGAAGGGCCATGGGGCAAAGATGGGACTCAAGTGAGAGGTAGGTTGCCGCTGGATGTTGGCGTGACGTTGGCAGCTGTCACATTTCCGCACCAATTCGGCCACATCTTGCCGCATGGTGAGCCAATAATAGCCTTGACGAAGGGCTTTATATGCTAGTGCTTTGCCCCCAGATGGTTCCCGCATGCACCTTCATGAATTTCGCGAAGGATGTTGTTGGCCTTAGCAGGACTGACACACTTGAGGAGGGGATACGAGAAGGACCTCCGATACAAACATCCATCCATTATCAGGAATTTGGAAGCTCGCCACTTGAGGAGTTTGGCCTTGGAAGGGTCATCGGGGAGGACACCATCGGTGAGATATTGGACATAGGCGTCCATCCAAGAAGGCCCCTGTTCAATTGGCAAGGCCTCCTCTGCCACCTCGATGCTCGGAATTAGCAAATGCTCCACGTAAGTCCTTCCCAAAGTCTCGTCGGTCGAGGTGGCCAAGCGGGACAACACATCAGCCCGAGCATTCTCTTTCCGGGAACATAGCTAACACAGAAATGAGCAAAGAGGAGGGACTCCGACTGGACCTTGTCCAAGTATCGGGACATGATAGGATCCCGAGCCTCATACTCCCCCGCGATTTGCCCCGAGACGAGTTGGGAGTCGGTATATGCTCTGAGATGCTCTACTTTAAGTTCTCTGGCGAGCCTCATCCCAGCCAACAAGGCTTCATACTCGACTTGATTGTTCATGGCAGGAAAGAGGAAACGGAGGGCATACTTAATCGTTACACTGTCGGGACTGGCGAGAATGATCCCGGCACCGCTCCCTTGGGAGTTTGATGCCCCGTCCACATGAAGGATCCAATCCTTCCTCGTATCCGTGGCTGGCGCCTCCAGGGGTTTCGTCGGAGCCCCCCTGGTCTGCTCATCAGTCCAGGTGCACTCAACCAGGAAATCCGCCAAGACTTGGGACTTCATACTCGACCTTGGTTCGAAGGTCAGGTCGAATTCTCCCAACTTGAGCGCCCACTTTGCCAGCCAACCGGAGGTATCAAGGTGGGATAAGATTGTCCTCAAGGGCTGGTCCGTTAGCACTACGATTGAGTGGGCTTGGAAATAAGGCCTGAGACGTTGAGCCGACACTATTAGCGCGAAAATAATTTTTTCGATTTTGGTGTACCAGGTCTCAGCGTCATGGAGCACTTTACTTGTGTAATACACCAGCTTCTGCGATCCCTCGGTGTCTATCCGGACGAGGACAGAACTGACAGCCTCCTGAGAGGCAGCCAGGTACAAAAAGAGGTTCTCTCCCTCCATCGGTTTCGATAGTAGCGGCAGAGTCGACAAGAAGTTCTTCAACTCCTCAAAGGCCTTTTGGCAGTCACCCATCCACTCGAAGGTGTTGACCTTTCGTAAGGCCTTAAAGAAGGGGAGGCTCCGCTCAGCCGACTTGGATAGGAAACGGTTCAGAGCTGCTAGCCTTCCGGTCAGGCGCTGGACTTCCTTTTTATTCACCGATGGCCTCATATCTAGGATAGCTTGGATCTTTTCCGGGTTCGCCTCTATCCCTCATTGCATCACCATGAATCCTAGGAATTTGCCCACTGCGACTCTGAAGACACATTTCTGAGGATTCAGCCTCATCTGGAACCGACGAAGATTGCTGAAGGTCTCCATTAGGTCAGATAGGTGGTCGCCAGTTCGGATGCTTTTGGTTAGCATGTCGTCTACATATACTTCTATGTTGCACCCGATCTAGCCTTCAAAGACCTTATTCATCAATCTTTGATATGTAGCTCCAGCATTTTTCAGTTCGAAAGGCATGACTTTATAGCAGTAGATCCCCTTTTCGGTCACGAAGGAGGTGGCCTCTTCATCTGAGGGCTCCATTCTGATCTGGTTGTACCCCGAGAAAGCATCCATGAAGCTGAGAGTCTGAGGTGGCGTCCACTAACTTATCGATCCTGGGAAGCGGGAAGCTATCCTTGGGGCAGGCTTTGTTGAGATCAGTGAAATCGACACACATCCTCCAGCTTCCATTGGCTTTCCGCACCATCACTACATTAGCCAACCAGTCGGGATAATGGACCTCTCGAATATGGCCGGTGGCAATCAGTTTGCGGACCTCCTCGTCAACGGCTTTCTGGCGCTCGGGAGCGAAGGTTCTCTTCTTTTGTCGGACCGCCCTACAGTTAGATTTAATGTTAAGTTTATGAGTAATTACTTCGGCTGGTATACCTGGCATGTCGGTCGGCGACCATGCAAAAATATTGGCGTTGGCTCAGAGAAAACCAAGGAGCTAGCTCCTTTCCTTCTCAGGGAGAGAGGCCCCGATTTGGATGGTTCTCGTCGGGTCCTCTCCTAAGGGGAAAGGAGAAAGTCAATAGATGTTCCGCCGGTTCCCCCCTCTTCTCGGCCTCTCTCGGGTCTGGCAATTCAGAAGTCGGCGAAGGGACTGCCGACTGAGGGCTAGGGATTGTGATAGCAGAGGGACATCGGGCTTCTTTCCCCTCGCATTTCCCCGATCCCATGATGAGTGGGAAATCGGACCAGTAGCCTCTTCGTCGAGATAATAGCATCCAGCAGATTTAAACCTGCCGGCCGAGAATAGCGTTGTATGCAAGAGGAACTCTCACTACCATGAACTTTATGAAGATTGTGTTCTGGCGGGGTGAAGTTCCAACCGTGACGGTGAGAGTAATTTCTCCCTCAACTTTCACCGTATCTCCAGTGAAGCCGACGAGAGGCGTCGTCACTGGCCAAAGGGAATCCAAAAGCAAGTTCATACAAACAAATGCATCATACGTCAGAATATCAGCCAAGATTCCACTATCAACTAATATTCTCTTTACAGGATGTTTAGCAATCGTCATGGATACGACGACGCTTTCATCATTTGGGTTATCTACCCCCTCTAAATCTCTTTCGGGGAAAGGAATTACAACTCTATCTCTCTCACCCCCCGAGGTCTTTTTGAAGTGCCTCCCGCTCCCCAGGAGATCATTGCCACCGTCTTCTCAGTCGGGGCGTTGTCGACATTGGCTTGCTGAGCGGGTGGCACCGAAGGGCCTGGTGCTACTGGATTTCCTCTTCGGACAAACTGGCCAAGGTGGCCTTGCTAGATGAGCTCCTCTATGGCCTTCTTCAGCTGTCGGCAGTCTTCCGTGTCGTGGCCGTGATCCCGGTGGAAACGGCAGTATAGATTTTTGTTGCGAGGAATTCCAGGCTTTAGGGGCGCGGGGTGCTTGAGATAAGGTTCACCCTCGATTTCCATAAGGATGTGGGAGATCGGGGCTAACAGTGGGGTATAACGTTCACCTACAGGGGCGAAAGTCCGTGGCCGATTATCTGCCCGACGAGGCGGCTCGAGCTTTTTGGTATGAGATCCGTCAGACTTTGATCGAACTTGCTTTTTACTGGGGCCTTCATCAGTTTCCCGCCGAGAGGAGTCGGCCTCATCAACGCGAATATATTTCTGAGCTCGACTCAGCAGCTCCGCGTACGAGCTCGGGGGCTTCTTGTCTAATGAATATGCGAAACGGGAAGGGCGGAGCCCACGCTTCAAGGCCAAGGTGGCCACCGAGTCATCAAGGTGGTAAACCTCCATCGCTGCCGTTTTGAAGCGGGCGACGAAGTCCCGAAGAGTCTCTCCATTCTTCTGTCGGATGGCAAAGAGGCTATCAGCCACCCGAGGGATCCGTCGGCTCGCATCGAAGTAGGCGAGAAAAGCTTTCTCCAGCTGTCTGAATGAACTGATACTGCGAGGAGGTAGATGGGAATACCAAGCCCTCGCAGCCGTTCGTAGGGTGGCTGGGAAAGCAATGCATAGAAGAGCATCCGATGCCCCCTGGACCTGCATGTGCACCTTATAACTTTCTAGATGGTCTAGGGGATCGATAGTACCATCGTAAGGATCTAGCTGAGAAAGGAGAAATCGGGAAGGGATAGGTTCTTCCATGATCCGCCTAGTCAGGGGGGCGGCTGTCATACTTTGCCTTCGATTGATTGGTTAGCTGTCGGCCAAGCTCCTCCAAGCGCCGATAGCGCTCTTCCAGTCGTTTCTCCGCGCGGAGATGAATCCTCTCGCCTGTGGACTCTTCTCCCGACAAGGTAGATAGGGGACGGGGGACGGGCGGTGTCGACAAGCTATACCCTTCCCTGGGGCCTTGTCCCGGGATCGTCGGGGAGAGGGACTGTCAGAGGATCTCCTTCCTGCGGGGACGTCCCGACGGCGGTGAGCCTTCCGTCGGGAATGTCTCCCGCGGGTGGATTGTTGGCTGGGCTGCGCCACAACTTCTTCCAAGGATTGGGGTGGCGGCAGAGGTTGAGCGGCCGCCGATTGTTGTTGGAGTTCCCGAATCACTGCAGCAAGGGACCGCACCTCCTGAGCAAGGGCGGTGACCCTATCACCTTGGCCTGGTGGTGGAGGATGAACTGGCGGGAGGGCCTCTAGCTGCTCGACCCTCACCTGCTGCTCCCCAGCCAGCTGGTGGAAGCTTCTTGAGCACGAGTTACCACCATCTCTTCTTCAGGTTAGGAGGGATTGAGAGCTTGCTTGTTCGCGTCGGTTACTTTCTTCCCTCATGCCTTGCTGCTCACGCCCCCCTTCCTGGCGCGCCAATCTGTTACCGCCAGATCACTTTTTGTGAGCGTCAGATGAGAGGAAGTCTTTGCGGCCTCCAAAGGAATGACGGGGTCCTCTCCTCCACTCCGACACCTGCAAGAAAAGTCCCGGACCGGTGGCTCCGGCAGGAACCCTCCGATGCCCAAGTTAGCGATTTGGGGAACAGGGGTTGTTGTTTCTGTTATGATCAGATCCCCCCCTTACCTTCAGGGCTGGAGCCCCCTTTATACATCCTTCGGGGATCCCTC
The DNA here is from genome assembly GCA_900491605.1 of Calamus simplicifolius. Classification (NCBI taxonomy): domain Eukaryota; kingdom Viridiplantae; phylum Streptophyta; class Magnoliopsida; order Arecales; family Arecaceae; genus Calamus; species Calamus simplicifolius. The sequence goes on along the minus strand of UESW01004444.1, from coordinate 264,446 downwards.
TTACCTTCTTTCCCTCGTGGTCAAATCCTTTTTGGACAGTTGTTGATTACCAGTCTTTAACGTGCCGCAAAGGACGGGTAGTGGGACTAAACATGGGGGAGCCACGTCTGCCATTAGTGGCGCAAAGGGGAGGTACGTTCATTGCCCACATTGCCGAACACGTTCGTGGTGAAGTGATCCGCCATTCTTGAGGGAAGTGGGCCACGTAGCTTGAACGTGGATGGCCGTCGCCGAGGTTGACACCGAGGCTGACACCGAGGTCAATACTGAGATCGACGCCGAGGCCGACACTGAGGTCGACATCAAGGCCGAGACGAGACGTGGCCGACGCGGAGGTCGGAATGGGCCGTGGCCGACACCGAGGCCGACGCCGAGACCGGAATGGGCCATGACCGATGCGGAGGTCGGAATGGGCCGTGGCCGACGCCGAGACCGGAATGGGCCGTGACCGACATGGAGGTCGAGATGGGCCGAGGCAGACGCCGAGGCCAATGCCGAGATTGGAATGAGCGTGACCGACATGGAGGTCGAGATGGGCCGAAGCCGACGCCGAGACCAGAATGAGCCGTGACTGATACGGAGGTCGAGATGGGCCGCGGACGACACGGAGGTCAAGATGGGCTGCGGTGAGCCCAATGCCAAGGGATTGAATCATCGCCAGACCACATGACGTAGGGCTTGTGATTCCGACACCCTACGGGTCCTTTGGTCTGATTAGCCACACCAAATTTTATTTATCAAATAAAAGTCTAAAAATTAGATTGGATCGGTTCGAAACCCGATCGATTCAATGAGTTTTTTTTATTTTCATCAGATCATATAAAAGTTAGCTTTAATAATAAAATTAGATCAGACTTATTATCGGTTCTTCGTAGAATCGATTCGACCGACTGACCCGATCCAATTTTCAATACACTGTCTAAGGGCCTGTATATTCTTCCATTTCTAGGTAACTGCACCAATAAAATTAAAGCTTAGGGGGCCACCTCCCAATTTTAATTTAAAAAATAATGTAAGGTTTTTACTATGTCCGCAGTTTATTTGGTGATTTCATAATCCTATCCAAAATATATGGAGCCTCCCACGTCCAAATTTCCGTGAAGTGGGAGAAGATTAAAATAGAAGCGAAGGGCGCACCGCTTTGTTCTTCCCTGCAACGAAAGCGGCCAATGGAAAGAAAACAACCAAACGCCACATCCGCGACTTTTGCCTCGCCACAAAATCGCTAGCAACGCCTCTCCGTTGCAATAACATAACAAAACACGAAACGATGAAGACGAGATCGATCCCTCTTCTTAATTTCTTCCCCCCCCTCCTCCGATCCCTAAACTCCTTCCTCCCTCCCTCCCCATCACAAGAATCCCAGCAGCCGTCTTGGCATTGGCAATAATATTCATCTGGATGTGATTCCATCGTGCAAGCTTCAGCTGCTGCCCCAAGGCATTGTGGCATTGAGGTGTTCAAGCCAACAAGCGAGAATTAAGAGATCGATCAGGGCCTCGTCGTTGTTGATGGCTACCACAGACGGAGAGTTGTATCCGGATACGAACGCAATCCACCCTTCTGCATACGGCTGTGCATTTAGAAACGCCTCCACATCGGCCGGCTACTCGGTCCTCACCATCGGTCTCCTCTTCATGATCACAGCATCAAACGCCCTGAACTTGTTCTTCGGCGCCTCGGCCAGCCGCGCATCGTCTCCGACTTCATTGTGAGAGTCACCCTCCATGCTTTTCCTATTTAATTTATTTCAGGTTTGCATATGCTTTTCCCCTTTCATAACGGTTAAGGGATCGTAATAATTTTCATTGTATCAAGGTGGAATCTGATGTAAGAATCCTGAGTAATGCTCCTCTGCTCAAATTTAATGCCCATGGAAGCGAGTAATTAATCTTTCTAATTGATCTTAGCTGTGAAAGAAATTGTAAAAGAATCCTTTTCCCTCACTTCTCATTAATCTTTGGGATGTAGAGAAAAAAATTAGGAATGGTAATTTTAACCTATAATATAAAATTGATCCTTTTTCATTCCATTCGGGATGAAATTTTTATCTTTTACAAAAATAAGAACGGAAACAAGAATTATTAAAACAAGATGGCTCTTAATTATATGCTTTCTTTCGTATCTATAAAATTATTTTTATAATTTATTAAAAATTTTATATATATAATTTTAAAAAAAGGTATGATAGGGTAAGGTGGGGATGGAGCAAATATTAGATTTATTTTTTTTAGAAAATAAAAATGAAGGTAAAAAGATTATATGAGTGTTGCACGATTAATCGAATTCTTGACCCAGCTGAGTTATTCCATGTTCACAATCAAAATATTGGTTCAGATCACCAATCATATATCATGCCGAAGACTAAATTAATCATCCTACTTGCAAGATAAATAGATAAATTAAAAATGCTGTGATGGTACTTTTCATTAATTTACACATCGATCTACTCATGTTATGATCGTACTTTTTATTTTCATTTTAGAGATGTTTGTCTGGCTACCACGTTATATATATTTGAATACGCAATAATTGGTTCAAAAATATTAAACATTAATTTTTAAATAATAAAATTAAAACATTTTAGAACCTGCAATTGCAAAATTATAATAATGTAAAGCTTAAGTTTTCAAATTTAACTGAATTTTTTTTTTTTGAAATTCCTTTTTTTTTCCTAGTATCTTAATTTCAAACTACAAATTAAATATGCATTTTTTAATATGTATGCATTCAGTATTTTATCTTCACTTCTTTTATAATTATATCATTAGGTTTGAGCCTTACATAAGGTTTTAAAGTTTTTCAAAAAACTAAACATGCCCTTTGTACGTATGTACGCATTCTGTCTATATTTTACCTTTGGTCGTTTACTTAAATAACGTTTTTCTAACTCTTTTTAGCATTTGCAACACTGTAGTAAGTAAGATTCCACGGTTAATTAAATAAAAAAAATGATCGTTAAAACTTAAAATATATCATTATATATATTGATCTCCTCTCGCAAATAAAGCTATTTCATCCCTCGACGAAATTAAAGCATTCGCAATGAAATATCCACCTTTGTATAATATGATGAGATGGTTTCTCGACGTCTGGATGCAGGTGGCCATGGCCATCATGAACCGCATTGGCACAGAGCACATGACTCAGCAATACGGCAAGGCGCTCGAGTATTTGGCACAGTTCGCGTTCGCGCCGTACATGTTCGTGCTAGGCCTGGAGATGGAGCCCCGCGCCCTCCTCAAGCGCCCCGGCTCTGACACCATCATCGCCTACGCCGGCGTGATCTCCACCGTCATCCTCGCCGGCATCTCCTACCCATTCTTCAATTCCATCATCGCCCGCGACATCCCTGACGGCGAGCCTACACTCTCCCTCTTCCTCGGCCTCGCCGTCGCCCTCGCCAACACCGCCTCCCCGCTCCTCACCCGCCTCACCGCCGAGCTCAAGATCGACAAGTCCGAGATCGGCCATCTCGCCGTTAATGCCGGCATCACCACCGACATGGTCTCCACCATCGCCATCTGCGTCGGGCTCGCACTCCATGGCCCTGTGGTCATGCTTGATGGGAACAATCCTTCCACGTCCGGCGCCGGTCTCTCGTTCAAGAAGATGTTGTGGTTCCTCGTCGTTATCGCGCTACTTGTGGTGGCCGCCAGGAAGGTGGTGAGGCCGATTCTTGGCTGGCTCAACAAGCGCAATCCCGAGGGGAAGCAGATCAAGGGCGCCGACGTGGCGGTGGCAGTGTCGGCGGTGTGCGGCCTCGTCTACGCCGGCTCCAAAATGGGGTATGACCTCCACATGGGAGCCTTCTTGGTGGGACTGGCGCTGCCATGGGAGGGAGGATACCCCGGTTCCTCGCCGGTCACATCAAATTCTTCCTTGGCTCCGTCATCCTCCCCGGCTACCTCTGCCTCGCCGGCTACAAAACGAACTTCAAAGACACATGGGGTTCTCTAAACCAGGAGAACCCCGACAACCCTCTAATGCTAAGACATTTAGAAACTGGTCATGGGCTGCACTGGTGTACGTTGTCGTCGTTGGATTAGTCGGGAAGATATCTGGAGTATTAGTCGCCGGGCTTCGTCTTGGTCTCCAGTGGCAGGAGGCAGTGGCGCTCGGGCTGCTCCTCAACATCAAGGGGCACTTCCTCATCTTTCTTGCCACCAGACTCCATGATGTGAGCCTCGCTTCTCAACAATTCATTCCTTAATTATTGCTTACTTATTAGGTGGAGAACGAGATTGGATTGATCTTTGTTTTCTTTTTGCATGCAGGCAGGAGCAATCGGCGCGAAACTGCACGTGGTGGTGATAGTGGCGGCGATGTGCATGGTCGCGTACGTTCCGCTTGTGGTGGGGGTGATCGTGCGGCTGGCGAGGCGGAGGGCGCGGCAGAGGATGCTGGGGATCCAGTGGCACAACCCAGCGCACGAGCTCAAGGTGGTGGTCGGAATGCACGGGCCGCAGAACCTGCCGATGGCTGTCAACTTCACGGAGGCGATGCGGCCAGGCCATGGGTCGATGGGGCTGACGGTGTATGCACAGGATCTGATCAAGCTGACCGACAGGGTCGCAGCGGCGCTGGTGCGTGGGGAAGGGGATGAGCCGCTGACGGTTGCGGACGAGTCGGTCGTCGAGATGAGGGAGCACATGGGGGCAGCGCTGGAGGAGTGCGTCAGGGGGGACGGCGACGATGCCCTCGTGGTGCGCCGTATGCTCATCGTCTCAGCCTTGTCGGACATGCACCACGACATCTGCGGTGCGGCGGAGGACGCTCTGGCGTCGATCATCGTTTTGCCATTCCATAAAACACAGACGGTAGGTGGCGAAATGGATGCCGGCGACCAAGATCATAGACTGGTCAACCAAAAGGTATATATTTAAATTTATTAATTTTCTCGTATAGACATATATATATATCTAGGACGCAAAATTAATTATATGAAGTTTCAAGCTGATGCTTTCAATATTGGCTTTAGGTTTTGAGGCATGCCCCATGCTCAGTGGGGATCATGGTGGACCGCAGCGTGGGAATGAGCAACCAAATGCGGTCTACGGGCGGGACCCGAAAAGTGGCGGTGGTCTTCATCGGTGGCCCCGACGACCGGGAAGCTCTAGCTCTAGCGGGCCGCATGTTGCTGCAACCTAGCATCCGCCTCACCGTGATCCACTTCCTTCCCGAGACAATGGGGCCGGGGAACGACGGCAGCATGCGGGCAGGAGGGTCGAGGAAGGAGCCGGAGCGGCGGGCGGACGATTGGTACCTGGCGGACTTCTACGAGAAGCATGTGGTGAGCGAGCGGGTGGCGTACGTGGAGAAGCGTGTGGAGAACGGGGCGGAGATGATGGCAGCGCTGAGGTCGATCGAGGGGCAGTACCACCTCTTCGTCGTGGGGCTGGGGATGGGCCGGGAATCGGTGCTCACTGCCGGGATGGATGAGTGGTCGGAGTGCCCTGAGCTTGGGCCTGTCGGTGATGTTCTCGTAGGCTCCGACTTCTCGGTCACGGCGTCAGTTCTCATTGTCCAGCAGCATGACAGTAGAAAGGCTTTCGATGTCATCGATGAGGAGTTCTTGCCTATGTAGTGACATGTAATTTTACAAATACTAGGTTAGGATAGGGTACGCTGTTTTCCGATCATTCTCATTGACGATGATCGAAGAGCGGAGTCCGATTGCTCTCCTCTGAACTTTCTTTACGATTTGGAAAATTTTATTTATTTAATTAACCTTGTACATTTTGATGCAACTCAGATATGTTATCTTCATCGTACCATCAATCCTAGCAATTTTTCGGGGAAAATGACGAGCTGTCTCAGAGGAGGTTAGAGCCCCGGACATTGGAACGGAGCAGATTAAAAGAAAAGCTAAGTCCAATTTAGAGAAGATGAAGGATGGACCTATCAAGCTAGGCAAATCCTTTGTTGAGATGGTCGTAGATACCGCCTCAAAACAAAACTCAACACTAAAGCAACTCATATTCTCTCGAATTCTTAACAAAAGACCATGGTAGCTGCAGTAAAATGGAGCAGAGGAGGAAGTAACCGGGAAGTCATCGGGGGGAGAAGGAAGAACCATGCTAGAGTCAGCGGATGGGTTGAATCTCGGCGTTCAAGCCACAGTACCGAAGGAGATCATGGATCCAGGCAGAAGAAACGGACAGTGTGGACCAGGAGCAGCTCCAACGTGAACGGGCCATAACTTAAGCCCATGTGTGGGAGCTAAGGTAGGAGGGTTGCTTAGTAAGCATTGATTGAGGTATTATATATCCTTTGCTCAACTTTGGATCTATATTACTTAGCTTGAAATCGTAGGAGGCTGGTAAGCCATCCTTCTTGTCAAATAGAGAGGGTCTCTTTTTATTCCGTAGAGTAGACATCTATATGATTTTGAAAAATCATCTATTAGGAGCATCTATTAATAAATTAATCAGGAAGATGGGTCCTGGTTGGTTATTTAAGAGTATTGATTTAGAAGGTGTATCTAGTGAATTATTGTTTGATGGAAGAAAAAAAAAACTGAGAAATATTGATTTCATTTATGTCTCAAAATAATGTTTCTATGGAATTATCTTTGAGAGAGAACAATTGCCTTAGATATTGGTTGTTGTCTATGCTAGTCCAAATTGGATTATTTGGCGAGAACTAGGCAAAATTTGGATAAGTTCTTTCGTTGCAAATGCCTATATGATAGTTAGTGTTTTGATTACATCTTATTCTAAAATAAAATGCAGGATGGTCAACCTTTTAATAAAAACGTGAAGACTCATAAATTTCAAGCATTTTTACAAGAGGAAGACCTCATGGATTTTGGATTCTTTGAATTCTAATTTACTTGGTGTAATAATAGAAATGGTGAAGCACAAATCTAAAAAATGCTCCATATAGTTGTTGCAAATGATATTTGGATAAAGTAATTTTCAAATGCTAAAATGCAATATCTTCCCCAAATAGGCTCTCACCATTGCCCCATCTTATAATCCTTAAAGGGATCAAGGATGGGCCTATACCTTTCATAATTAAAAAAGTATGGTATTCTTTTAAGTAGTCCATAGAGATAATACAAAATACTTAGCAATCTATATCATTTGGGTCTCTAATGGATAGTCTTGTCTAGAAATTTTTTTTTTAAAAATAACATGCTTTGAAATCTTAGAATAAGAACTACGTGGGAGACCTATCTAAACAACTATCCATTATGAAAAGGATATTGCAACACTACAAATCTATGAGGATGTTAATAGAAGTCTTTCTTCAAAAAATTTGAGCAATTTGAGGACAAAATTTAAAGAATATCATAAATTTTTATTTTTACATGAAATTTTATGAAAATAGAAATCTTGAGTCCAATTACTAATATTTGGATATCAAAATACCACGTTCTTTATAACTCCACCATTATGAGGGGGAAGAATAAGATGCTAGGGATCCAATCAAATAATGATAAATTTGTAGACTCTGATATTGAGATAAGGATGAGATAAAAGGACTATTTTTATGGAATACTTTAAAAGCCATAATTTAGATTACATCATGCTGCAACTACCCGAGATAATAAATAAACTATCTGGAAAGGAAAAAAAGAAACTTGAGTATGTAGTATCAGATAAGGAAATCTAGAGAGATTTATAGTCTAAAGCTTTAGACAAATCTTTGGGTCCTAATGATTTTCCAACTAGCTTCTTTAAGAGATACTAAGAGAACATTAGTAGAGATATCTATGCAACTGTTAAATAATTCTTTCAGTAAAGAAATATAAGTAAAGCATGGAGAGCAACCTTTGTTGTATTCATCCCTAAATATACTAATCCTACAACTCCCTCCCAATGTAAGCCAATGAACTTATACAACACTATATATAAGCTAATGGATAAGATTCTTATTGTTTGAATCAAACCATTCATGCATAAGCTTATTTTTGAGGAGTAGGAAGCTTTTAACAGAGGCAAAAGTATTTTAAATAGCATTTTATTAGCATAGAAAGCGGTGCATTCCCTTCAAAAAGCTATAAAGAATATATCACTTTTGGCTATTAAGTTAGATATGAAGAGAGCTTATAATAGAGTAAGTTGGAATTATTTAGCTATTGTTCTTCATCATCTTAATTTTTTTTTTAGGGTGATTGATTGGATTATTAGATGTATATGAGCTTAAGTTTGTCATTATGGTTAATAGTATACCTATTGATTTTTCAATCTACTATGAGCTTGAGGCAGGGATATCCTTTTATCTTCTTATTTACTTATTTTTACACTGAGACGTTATCCATATGTTTAAAGCAAGCGATGATAGATGGCAAATTATTGGGTACAAATCTATCATATTAAGTCCTAAGTTAACCATTTTATATTTGCTAACGATTGTCTCTTATAATCAAAAGCTAGGTGAGCTGATTATAGGGCTTTGAAAAATATAGTGCATATGTATTGCTTATAGTCTAATCAATCAGTGAAGTTAGGAAAATCAATTGCTCAGTTTAGTCCTGGAATTGATGGAAAGTTTGCTACTGAGCTAATTGGAAGTCAAGAGAGTTTAGTCCCTGGGTACTTATCTAGGTGTTTCTCTTAATGGCTCAATATTAAATCAGGCAAAGATGCAACCTTTCAAAAATAAGTTTTATGCTAGACTTGATGCTTGAAATTGGAGGGCTTTGCCTTTCTCTAAAAGTGTAACTCTCATATAATTAGTACTTTATGCTTTGCCATCACATATTATAGCAATATTGTAATGTCCGGTAGCATTGGGCTATGATTTTTTAAAGAGGTCAGAAGCTTTCTATAGGATCATGACTCAAATAAGAAGAGCTGTGAGAATTTGGTCCTCACTCAGTTTAAAAAAGGATCAATATCACAAAAATCTCAAAAAAGTATTTTAGATAGTAGTTGTAGGTTGAAGGTATTGAACCATTATAAATTCTTGTGCCTTTTTTACTTTCTTACTCATTTCTTTATTTGCAATTGCTCTTGTTTTTACATTCTCTATCTTGAATGTAATTTTAGTTTGAGATATTTGATATTTATACTTAAATTTAATTTGTCATATTTTGAAATGAAAGTCTTTTAATTTTATAAAACCTAGTTTGCCCCTCCCTCACTCGTGGGTTGTCTTATGTCTAACAATTAGTATTACAATGAGATCTTCAATTTATTGAACTCGCCATTAAAAAGTAAAGACTATGCCAACTATATAAGGTTTAGTATTTGATGAGGGTTAAACCACCAATAGGCCTATTTTATTTAGTAGAGAAAATTATATCTATTAGAAGGCTAGGATAAAATTTTCATTCAATCCATAGATTATGATGCATAGAAAACAATCATTCATGGATATAAGAGACCCATACAAAATATGAATGGGATGAGAGTTTCCAAGGAGGAACTTAACTTCAGTAATGGAAAACTAGAACCCTCCAAATAAATGTTAAAGTCATAATATTTTATATGATAATTTAGATGATAATGAATTTAATAAGGTTTCAACATGTGAAGTCGCTAAAGATATTTGTGATAAATTTGAGGTTATCCTACGAGGGTACAATAAATCAAAGAATTTAAAATTAGTATATTAGTTTATAAGTATGAACTTTTGAAGATGGAACTAGTAGAAATAATCTCTAAAATGATTACTAGATTTACAGACACTATCAATAATTTAAAATCTCTTAGAAAATTATATACTAACATTAAAAATATTCAAAAATTCTCAAGTCTTTGCCTAAAGTCACAGTAATTATTAAGACTAAAGACCTTACCAAGCTTGGCATGGATGAACTCCTTAGATCTCTCATGAAACATAAGCCTACAATGAATGATGGAGCGGAGGAAAAAAGAAAAAAATAATAAGAAAATGTATAGCTTTAAAATCCTTCACACTAATAAATATTTGTGATGTAAGATGCGATGAAAAAGGATAGTACTAAGGAGCTTGCCATACTTACTCAAAAATTTAAAAATTTATTTAAAAAAGAAAAGAGATGGCAAGAGAAAAATAAAAAAAAAGTGAGAAAGGAAAATATCAAGTAAAAATTCGATAGTAATAGTGGCTATATGAAATGATAGTACTGATGATTCATTCAATGAAGAGCAAATCAAACATAAAGTAGCCTACCTATTTTATGAAAAATAAGATAATTAACTCAATCATGGATTTTGATGACTATAATTATGATGAGTTAGTTGATACATTTGAAGAAATGCATGACGAATTAAGAAAATTAGACCATAAAAATGCATTATTAAGGAAATTAGTTAATAATTTTGAAAAAGAAATAGATTGTTTAAAAATAAAAATAATTCTTTAAAAGGTGAAAATAGCACCTAGAATAATGAAAATGAAAGGTTAAAATCTTGTGATTCTTCAAATGAGCAATTTGCAAAAGAAAATGAAGAATTAAAGAAAAAAGATAGGTGATTTAACTCAAACTCTATGTAAATTCACTAAGGGAAAACAAAGATCTTGATATATTATTAGGAAGCCAAAAATATTATTGCAAAGAGTTAGATTAGGTTATAATCCTTCTAAACATAAGAAGTATTTTAAGAATTTCTTTATACAAACTACCTCATCATATGATGGTTTTATTGTATGTCATTATTGTGGTAGCAAAGGACACATCCTTTGTTTATACCTAATCAGAAAGAATACTTATGTCAGTGTGAAGAATTTATGGGTGTTGAAAGAAATTTTAGTCCAAAAGAATCTAAGTACTAATCTAGTTGGATCCAAAAAGATTTGAGAACTAATAAAAGTACTTGCTTGACTCTTTCTTGCAAGTATATATGTTTTAAGGCCGAAGCAAATTGCAGAACATATGTAATCTTTGAAGATACTTACAAAGAAAATATTATCAACATTAGCAATATTAATAAGTCTTTCTATTCTACTGAATTTCGAACCCTTTTTCTATTGAATTCATGTTTGTTCCTCTAATAATCATGGTTCTATGGTTGCTTCCATTGTTCTAGGAGAGTGCACTGCCAATGTTTCAAATTAGGCATTCACAAGCTGCCTTTAGGTTTTGATAGACATATGGTATCCCAAGATATTAAGTGGATCGCCCTGTTTTCGTTGTTGTGTCCCTATCTACAAACTAATCCCCAATTTCAGGAGGAATGGAGCAGTTGGAAAGGTGTGTGGGTATTAGTAGAATCATAGACTTGATCAAGGCTAATTTGTCAACAAGCAAACCATAGAATATTCCAAATCTATTCATCCAATCTGGTGTGTATTTAAGGTGGGAAGAAATTGAAGTCATGAATTGGGAGTTGTCCTTTTGTATTCTGAATATCTAGATGCATGCCAATGCTAGGGGTTTCTTGAATTCTAAGCTCTCAAAGTTAGATACAGAGCATCAAGCAATCATCTGCATATAAAAAATGTGAAACAATAATGCCTTGCCTAAACGGTTTATATCCATATGAAAAAACTCTTTCTGCACCGCGCATGGTGCAGAAACGCATGCACTACACGCGTTGATTATCCGTGCATGATTGCATGCTGTGCGAAAAAGGATAAGAATGTCCTTTACGTATGCATGGCTACATGCATGCATGCATAGTCAATATTGATAGCAGTTGGGCCTAGCATAAATAGTTAAGGCAGCAGAGAGCATCCATGTTACAGTCTCAGCTAGAAGTAGAATTGATCAGGACTGCCGTTAATCAATTTAGAGAAGGAAGCACCCCTAACACTTCTATTAATCCAACTGATCCATTTGGGAGAGAACTGGAACTTCGAATTAAGAAAAACCCCACCACTATCGTATTCTTCTTAATAGCTGTGCTCAAGGAAGCATTTTTTGTTTTTTGGGTTACAGAATGATTGTATTGCTTTATTTCTCCTGAGAAAAGATGAGCTACAAAATTGGCACACTTTCTTGATGAATCACATGATTTTTCACGTAAAAGATCTATGAGAAGTTGTGAAGATAGCTCTCAAGCTAAGAAAGCCAATTAAGAAAACACGCTTACTCCCAAAGTAGTTTGGTAAGCTAGACATAACCGTAGTGACGTCCTCCAACTCCTTAAAAGCGATGATAGGTTTAATTTTGCCTTCCAGTGTAATCCAAGTTACAACAACTATTGATAGATTCAGGTACTACCGAGCATATATGTTCATACATTTTATATGAATTCTTTTTAAAAAAAAAAAAAAAGAGAAGCATTTTATATGATTTTCATGCATCATCTAAGATGTAATTTGCAATGGTTTGTTTTAGTCAAAGATCATAGAAATGAATCACTTTGGGTGTTGTTTTTTAATCGTCTCCTCATGCCCTATGTTTGGTTGCTTTGTTGTACTAAAATACATTTGTAATGTTATTTCCTCCTCAAGATCAAGCCATTAGAAGAATAATTAGCAGATAGAACATTCACGATTGGATATTGTTTTGAGATAAGATAATATATGTTATCTTTTTGTTAAAATATAGTCATCAAACCAACTTTGGCACGTAAGACTTGGTGATTGGACACTTCTCATAAAGCACTGGTGCTATTTCACTTTTACAAAATAATGTAAAAAAAAAAAAAGGAAAACAAAATAAAACTAAACATTTACATTGCATGTCAATTGCATAACAAGCTCATCAATGGTATAGCATCATTTCTAAAATTGCAATTCATAAGCTTAGGCCAATTGTTTCACTAAACATGGCCACAAAGTAAATGAGACTGGTTAAAGTTATCCATTATCACTAAGAATGCGGATGAAAATATATATACATATCTTCATAAATAATTTTATCTAATTGGTGAAGTTAAAAAAATTTTACTCATGACGTATACCAGTCTATTGCGACTTGTTTATATTACTAGAAAAAAAAAAATTTTACATCGGTCTTCGATGCACAAAACGTGCATCGAACATGCAGATTGGCTGCGCATCCATGCCACAAGTCATGACCCAATGAAACGTGATGTATATTGTACATATGATGGCATAGATGCATCATCAATTTGCGCACTTAATGTGCGCACTTTTTTATATTACTATCTTAGCATTGAGCACGCACCTTTCCATATTACTATCTTAGCATGAAATTTGGCAGGGCCTCATAGGCTGGAAGAGTGATCCTACCAAATATTCTTGAATGGCCCACCTAATCCATACCATGGTAACTTGACATGCTTATCTTGCTCCATGTTATCCACATCCATCTTGGACCCACATCCAAGCTCCGCGGTGCGCTTTAAAACGGTCCGGTCTCTTGTCCCGGTCTGCTGACCCATCCCCATCTCGCATGGCGTCCGCGCGATCTCCACCACTCGATGTCGTCCCGCCCACCAACCGAATAGTAATCGGCGCGGCGTCTTTTTAGAGTCCAACGGCAATCCGACGGCCCCACAGCTCGGAAGGCCAGGGATCGACAATCGTGACCGGATCGGATCGGTCGGATATGGGAGCAGGTGGATCTTTTTTTACTTCTGGCACCCTCAGGACCTCACGTTGGTCGGGACTCCCTCGACTTGTGGCTAAGAACCGCTCCCGTCAGAAGAAAGATCCACCGTTCGTTTTCCAATCTCCCTCCATTTGGACCACCGTGCTTTACATTTATGCTCTGCTTGGATGGAGAGAAAAATGAAAGGAAAAAAAACTGAAAAAAAAAAAAAATGGGAGGAAAGAAAATTAAAGAGAAAATATTTGCTTTCCTTTTGTTTGGATGAATGAGAGGAAAACAGAAAGGAGAGAAAAGTTAATAATTTACAATGACAATAATATTCTTGTTATAGATAATTAAAAAATGCATCGATTGTTTTTTTTGAAAGGTTCAATATTGGAATGAAAAAAAGAAAGAGCACTTTTGAGTTTTCTCTCCGAAATCTCTCCGGTTTTGGAGAGAAAACTTTTATGTGAAGCCCACCACTTTTTTACCTCTGTTTTTTCTCTAGTTTTCTTTCCGCCCGACTTTTCTCTCCATCCAAACAAGATAAATTTCATTTTCTCTCCTATTTTTCCTTCTAGTTTTCTTTCCTCTCTAGTTTTCTCTCCATCCAAACAGAGGGTTAATTTCCCAGCTAGTTATCTAATTCCATGATTTTATGGAAAAAAATAATTGATGGATCGATGAACAGGACACCAACGGACTCGATGGATGATAAAGGACCATTGGGGCATAGCTTCTCCAAACAATCCACCTACAGGCCATTCTAAAGGATATTAATTGACCTGTTATTAGGTATAGCAACTCGGACTTCATCCAAAAATATTAGCTAAAAAATATCATTTAAAATTTTAGATTCTATATTATTAATTAATGTGAAATTAAATACTAGCCAACATGGCTTTCACACGCTTTCTTCGTTTAGATCCTAACATTTCCATCAAATTAAAAATTTAAGAAGTTACAAATACAATCAAATTCAATTACAAAAATCTTGAATCTAAAATCATTTATAACAATCTAAAACTTCATTAAAAAATGTTAGAAGATATTGCTCGGACTCTTTAATTCTATAAAAACATCCAAAATTTACTTAGTGCAAAATTGATGTTGAACTAAACATAAATCAATATGGCAATAATCCATACGTGCATTATAAGTGTTCTCTTTTGTGTATATATAAAAAAAGAGACTATTATCATAAGACCAAACTGAGGGCCCAAGGGCAACTTAAGGAGATAAATTAGGTTTTTTAAATTAAACTATCTTTTAGTCTAACTTGATGTCATAAAAAGATTGAACTACAACCTAAAAGAGATGCAAAAAAAGTATTTAAAAGCAAGTTTAATTAATTATAAGAAAGAAAGTAATGAGTAAATAAAGCAAAAAAGAATTTAAATCGGTTCGTTACTCCTTGCTTACATACATTTCCTAAATCATTTATTAAGAATTCCATTAATCTTATCTTCTTTTTGAAATGAAGACCAAATTCACACACCTTTTCTCTGCTGCTTTAAGCAGTAACCCTTGTGAACTTCTATCCAAAGCTTCCAATATATTTCTTTTGAAGAGAACAATTCAAGAAAACATCCTAAAAAATATGGATAAACCATTGAAGAACTAAACTTAGAAATAGAAAAGGAGTGCACTAAAGGCTCAAAAGATTATTTCTAAATAATTTTTCAATCAATTACAATTTAATTTTTATATTTAATTCATGCAAAAATCCTAGATTTTATAGGCTAAGAAAAATATAACTATTAGCGCTCAAGAATAGCTCCAACGGTCATATAAAATATAACTGTTAGGAATATGAGTCTCTAGAATTGACTTATCAGATTACGACCAATCGACTGTCCTAACGTTATAGTGGCTGATTACTAGACCTAAATAGAGAGTCGCCTCTAAGGTAATTCTTTAGTATGATATATTCTAGTTGACTATTCTCAAGTTTGATCAACCACTTATTTTAGTTTTATAATTTTTTATTAATTTTAAATATTAAAGCTACTGAAAAAATACCTCTTAGGCTCTATTCTTTGATAAAAAAAATTATAAAAAAATTAATTAATTTTTTTATTGACCAACTTACCTATATTTTTTATTTCAACCAAAAAAAGCAAAATAACAAGTGATATTATCAAACATTACAATTTTTTCTTTCATTATTACTATTAACATTGAAATTTTGTCTTCCCTGCATTCTTCTATGCTTAAGCTAGGCAAGGTGAGGAAAAAGGAGTTTTAGAACTCTTTAGACGAGAGCTCCAACCTCTAAATGCTGAAAGTAAAGATTTTGAGATGTGAGGTGAATGACTGCTTTTATACATATCTCAATGAGTTGTATTGGAGTTATACACAATAAAAGAGGCAAGGAGAAGAGTCATTTCCAAATTGTTTGGCTAGATTTAACTAGCTCTTCAAATAAGGATGTTACTCTATAGAGCTTTTACAGCTTCTTCGAAACAAACAAGGGTATGGAATCATCAATTAATAAAGTTTAATCATGTCATATTTTACCACCAATCGCACATTACTTATAGTAGTTCAGTTAATAATTTATACTAATTATTTATTTTATTTTATTTTATTTTTCAATCATCATTGGGGGGGATATTTATGTCTTCAGTTTTTGATATATTTTTAAAAAATAAATTTAAATTTTATCTTTAGATAGCAAAGTTAGCCGGGCTGGAAGTAGGCTGAAATCGGGTGGTTTAAACTTGAGGGGGGATGGTAATTTTTCTATTTTCTCGTTTATCGATTGGTACGGTTTTAATTGATCAAAAAATTTTCGATTTAAATGGCTTAATGGATAACAGAGATTTTTTGTTAACGGCTAAACGGGTAAACAGTCTGTGAATGATATTCTTCGTCCTATCTTCATTTATCCATCCTATTAGCTTTATATAATATATATATATATATATATATATATATATATATATATATATATTAATATATTAAAAATTAAAAATAAAAATAAATAAAAATATATATATACATTTGAAATGCAATTAGAATTTGATAGATCATTTCCTAGCTGATTTGTTACTGTGTTAAAGCTAATGTGTTAGATGCATCAATATTAACGATTAGTTGTTGGCAATTGATTTATCTTATTCTTAAAAAAAATTATTTTTTAAATTTTTAATAAATTATAAATTTAATAAAATAATTTTATTTTTTTTATAAACGAATCAATAGGTACTCACTTGGCATCCGTTTGTTCGATCAAATATCTTCGTCTCTATTTTATTAACTATAACGGTTTAATAGATGAAGAATTGAAACATTTTTTTTACGAAAACAAGGATCAGTATAAATCGCTCCAAGTCATACCTAACTCGGGCAACTACCCTGGGGTTTGGTTGCGTTTGGTCTATCATATTACTTTCATTTGATTGGCATATTTTCTTAATGTACAGTTGATTCAAAATATAGACAAGGAGAGACCACTATTCCAAGCTGACTTGCACGTAACCTGATCTCAAATCAAAAAGATCTCAACTGGTGGAGGAAGTGCAAATGGGCTCCACATGGACGCCTCGCGTGGTGTATCCACGTCAGCAACCGCGGAGGCCAGATCTTTTGCAAATTGCTCCAATTGTGGCCCTGCTCGCGCCGGGAGAGGCGCAGCGTTTCCCAGCCTTATAATTTCTTCGACTTTTTTTTTTTATTATTTTAATGCCCGTGAATCCTTATTTTATTACTTTACATCCTTATCTGGTACTAGATGCGATAGATTAAACGACAGCTGCTCGTCACGTGTCTCCGAGTATCCAGTGGTGGAGGTCGCGCCACGTACGAACGAGGAGAAGATGATGCCACGTCATCTACGGTGGGAAAAAATATCCAAAGCTTGACGAGCAAGCGACTCAAAGGTCAAAAAATAAAAGGACCCGCTGGAGGCTTAGAGGACTGAAATGAGACACGTGTCATCCAAGGAGATCGATCAACGATGGAACCAGTCTAAGCGAAAGGCGTCGGGTTCTCATCTCAGTGGGTGGCGACTCTCCAGGATGGTATATTAATTTAAACTAATATATCATCATGCTAAGAGTGTGATTTGTTGAAAGAAATTTCATATATATATATAAATATATATATATATTATATCTTATATTTTATATTTTTTATAATAATATAATTTTAATTTATTTCTTTTTCATATAATATAATGTTATACAAAATGAATAACTAAAAATTATCTGGCTGAAATCAGACAATAACCAGCCAACCATTACTTTGCAATAGATATCAAAATAATAATAATAATGATGATGATATGAAATATGGTAAGAGAGGTGCAGTTACGGGGAGGTGAGTGGACCACCGGTCCTACCCTTCACGCCAGCGCTCGTGCGTGTGAGGTAATTAGGGGTTAAAGAGGCGGTGGTCTTCTCTTCTTACCAAAAAAGGGAAGAGAGGCGGAGGCGGAGGCGGAGGGGGAGATGGAGGCCTGGCATAAATAGGAGCAATGGGAACCTGCCTAAATTTTCCCCTCATCGAGAGATTTTAATAAGAGAAGGGAAGAGAGAGATGAAGGAATGCGTACTGTGCGAGAAAGCGGCGCGGATTTACTGCGAGTCGGACGAGGCGAGGCTGTGCTGGGATTGCGACGCCAAGGTCCACGCCGCCAACTTCCTCGTCGCCCGCCACTCCCGCACCCTCCTCTGCCGCACCTGCCAGTCCCCCACGCCTTGGCGGGCAGCCGGTGCCCGCCTCGGTCCCACCGTCTCCATCTGCGACCGCTGCAGTCGCCTCGTCGCCCGAGGGAAGCAGCCGCCGGCGATGGGAGCGATGAAAACGGTGGAGGAGAAGAAGAGGAAGGAGAAGGAGGAGGTGGATGCGGAGAAGAAGAGGAGGAGGAAGTAGAAGAAGAGGAAATTGAGGAGGAGGAAGAGGAAGTAGAGGACGAAACAGAGGAGGAGGAGGAGGATGGAGAGTATCAGGTGGTGCCGTGGTCGCCGCCCCCGCCGAGTTCTTCCACCAGCGAGGATTTGCCCAGCCGGAGCGGTAATAGATTCTTGAAGCGGAGGCGGGAGAATTCTATGGAGCTCGCTTCCGAGGTAGCCGTCCCTCCGCCTTCTCCCCCAAAAAATTGTAATTAAAAATTGCAATCTTGCTTTATTTTTCAGTTTAATTTGAATATAAATATTTTTGTTATGGTAAAACTAGCAAATAAAAATCATAGGTAATGTATATGAATATATTTTTTTATTCCCTTATTTTTCCTCAGATTTCTCTTACGTGTTCTTTTTTCTTCTCCTATCTTTTGAAATAATATGTTACGAAAAATCCAAGTGGAGTATGGAAATATATATTTGTTTTTGGTCTAAAAAAATATATATATCGTTTAAAAAGGAAATTCGAGTAAACCTAAATTTGTGGAATCCTCTCTCTATATATATTTCTCTCCAAATCCCAATCTCGCGTCGTCGCAGGACGGTCCCGCCTGCTCGTCTTCGCCGGGCAGCCTCGCGTCGGCTTCGGCTCTACCTGAGGCGCCATGGTCTCCGTCTTGGGCCACGGCCGAGGACGAGGCCACCTCCTCCCGTCCCTCCAAAGACCGAAAGAAATCGGCGCACCTTCTCTCTGCTCCTCCGGCTCAACACGGCGGCTCGCCCGGAAAAGCCCAGCACGGAGAAGAAGCCCACCCGACGACCGACGGCTCCCAGGCCGCCCTCGAGATCCGAGACTGCGGCGATCATCAAGCCGTCGATCTTGTGTCCGCCGCCTCCGGCGGTCCTCCGATCTAATCTGAGTCAGTGACAGTGAGCCTTTGCGCTTTTTTTTTTCCGTAATATTTCATTAACTATTTCACCGTAGAAGGAAAAAAATATTAAAAACATTAAAAAAGGCCATATTTGGACCAGAATCTTTCAGTAAAAAGGAATTCATTAAAGTTGTTTTTTAAAAAAAGAATCATCAAAACTTCAAATAATAAATAAAATAATGAAATATTATAAAAATAAGAAAGTAAAGATATATTACTGGATCCATTTTATATATTTATATGTGATGAGGGAAAAAAAGAGCATAAGAGAGATAAGAAGAGTGATCAAGCAAAAAAAATCCAGGAATAACATGGTTTCAGTTTAAGATAATAAATTTACGCCTTTTTTATTAGTTCAAACTTTTTAAATGGTGAGATTGAAATATCTCCTAGAGCTATTGTGTAGAATGTAATTCTATCTAAATAATTTTCAAATATAAATTTTTTATCATTTTATTTCATAATGTTGTTGTCGCTAAACCCTTTTTCTTTCTCCCTCTCTTTTGAGCAAGGGATACCCACATATATTATAATTATTTAGGTTTAAAATTTTAGAGATGTGTTATTTATTTTATAATTCAAAATTTTTTGTTGCTAAGCCGAAGAGTGTGACTATTAGAATAAAACCTAATTAATAAGATTATATTGTCTCATTATATGCAGCGAGTTATATTATGTTGTGTTTGTTTGGTGTTTTTTTACTTGACATCTGTTATGTATATTTTCTTCGGTTTTTTACATGAATGTGCTTGATGTCAGCTCTTGTTAGATTTGCTCTGGGTTGAAAGATGCAAGGAAAAACTCAAATCCAATTCATTTATTAGATAAGTTAGAAATACTGAACTAATAGAATTTCTAAATAACCATGCAGGGATGATCTATTTTAACAAATGGCTAGGGCCTGGTCGGGTCGGTAATGTGACCTAAACGCGATTATTTTAGGTCTGTTTTGTGCTAGGTTAGTGGGTTGGGTCATGCATGGCCACCTTAATTCTAACATTAAAAAAAAAAATCTCTAGACATTTAATCCTAACACTATTAGTTGTGGATGGATGATAATTTCATAAATTGATCTAGTTATTAAATTTATCAAAGGAGGTTAGATCCGTGAGGAGTTTACAAACTTAGCATACAGGATTAGGCGAGTTGACCCATTGATGGCAGGAATCTGCTCGTTCCAAATCTATTTCTCTTTGGTCACGGATTTCTGCCCATTCGTGGATTATTTCTCTTTGGTCACGGATTACTACCCATTTGCAGCAAATGCATGCTGTTTAACGATTTTGCAAGTTCCATGCCTGCGAGGGTTGTGGTTTCCAATTTTGATTTACTTATGCTAGCATTTTACGAGTCATTTTATTTTCAGCTGTGGAAAGCATCATCTATCATCATCACAACTCGTTATGTTTTACATGTGTTTAAATAATTATATCAAGTACTTGGGATCAATTTTTAAGTCCTATTCTACACTATTATATAATTAAAACACTAGCGTAATGCATTTGTGAAGCTCCACGTCACTGTTTTTTTCATGACCAGACTCCAGTGTCCGCCAGCCATAAGTCATGCTACATTTTTTGTGATGCAGGTTCTCGCAGGAGTTTAAAAAGTTCAACTCCCAGACTCAGCTAACTAAAGTGCGGTCACCGGCTAACTCAACATATGTGGAGGTGGGGACTCCTTCCAATGATGAACTCGTCCAGTATATTGTGTATGCGACGACATGATGCAGAGTGTATTTTTGGTTGGTGAATTTTCTTGGACCCAGTTGCTTGGTCATCTTGCTTCTGTTCGTTCGTACACAGTCTGGTGGATTCTTTGGTAATTGCTTTGGAGACGCAAAAGAGTACTAGGTGTGATATAGTAAAATAGGAAATGGTATATTTTATGTGTCATTCCAAGGACAATTGTACGTGCCTTCTATGCAAACCACGCTAATATAGCAGGTTCGATCACATCGCCCAGGTCCATGAGCCATGGGGCGCGTGAAGGACACAGGCATTTAAAGCACGCTGCCGCTCACAAGCTCAACGCGTCCATCCTACCACTTTGATGGGAATGGTGACTTCCTCTCGCTGCCCATTGTACGGTTTTGAAGGACGAGCGTTCATTCCGTGGTGGAAGCTTAACGCTCCTAATAAATAACGAAAAGGAGCGTCCGCTGCATTTCTTGATTAGGTTTTAAAGGGTTGTAATTGGACCCCTCCTTCCGGAAATTCATTTTTGATTGATTGCAATTGCGCGAGGAGAGGGCGACCGTGAGTGGCTTGCTTACTTGGTAGCAAGATGGGAGCCCAGCAAACGACGGAACAACTAAAGCAGCAAAAAATATTCCATAGACAAGCAGTGAAAATCTTAAGATGAAATGTTAGAATCCAAGAACCAAAGGGTGCAATATGCTTAACGATCGTTCAGTTTTTGTGAGGGAGCTGAGAAATAAGAAAGAGGGAACGGTCAGAATACCACTGCTTCAGTACATGATGAATCCCGCTACCAAAGATTCAACCAGCTTCCTACCGCCATGGTGGCTGTCCATTTTTAACCTTTGCACAAAAAAAAAAGGGAAAAAGAAGAAGAAATCCAACATCTTGCATTAGCTTTAAGAACAAAAAAAAAAAAATTTCCTGACACTACATGATGCAATGCAGAAAAACCAGGTCGTGCAGGTTAACTGAAGTAATAAGGAAATGAT
The DNA here is from genome assembly GCA_900491605.1 of Calamus simplicifolius. Lineage (NCBI taxonomy): Eukaryota > Viridiplantae > Streptophyta > Magnoliopsida > Arecales > Arecaceae > Calamus > Calamus simplicifolius. The sequence goes on along the minus strand of UESW01004444.1, from coordinate 242,594 downwards.
ACAATAGCACATGAACAGACAACTTTAGAAAATGTTTGTCCCTGAGATCCTTATTTGTCATCTGGTTAGGAAGAGGGGGCTTTTTCCGGGGATTAGATTTGAAGGGGAAAAAGGGGATCCATCATGAGAAGAAGAGCAAGGGATGTAGGATCCAGGCGGCTATTCTCTCCTGCTCCTAAGCATGCAAAGGAATTAGAGATAATTTTCTTTGATGTTTTCTTTTGGTGACAAGGGAAATTTTTTAATAACTGAGGAATGAGGGGTTCACTGTCCTTATGCTGTCCCGGCAGCAGAATCTCTGGCGTGAAGCTGACCACAAGGTCATGTTACAAAACAAGAGGGTGATCGAGTGGCACCATTCTCATGGAAGAGAATATTATATGGTGTTGTCGCCGAAATGGTCAAAGGGCAGTGTCCCTTGTAAAATTACAGGAGCTTAGGTGGCCTAGAAGGACCACAGAAGAAGAAGAAGAAGAAGAAGAAAATGTAATATGAAGAAACATGGAAAATTTACAACCTCTGCATAAAATTTCAGCCCAACGAGTGGAAGGAAAGGGAAGTCTTAAATATCCTGAGTGGAAGATATTCTTGGCAATTGATTCAACAGGAAACTTCATTCAGCATGCAAACATGAGAAAATAAGCAAACCTTCAATAACAGGCACAATTTAAACACAGTCACGCTTGATAGTAGGCAGGCAGTTGTACTTCATAAGATGAACTATCAGAACAAAAACAAAAGAAAAAAAAATCTATGAGAATAAGGAAGAATCTGCATGATATGATGCTTGGTTAAAAGATGTGGAACGCTTGCTGCATTTTTTTTTTTTTTTTTGGAATTGAAATGCAAGCCAGACCTTGAAATGTATGGTCACAAGAGATGTCATGCTTGCCACCTCTGTTAGGTTTCATGGAACTGAACTGTTGAAATCAAAACTAGGAATGGATGGATCTCAAGGAGTGACCGAAACCAGAAAAGAAATCATAAGTAAAAGATTTTTATTAAGAAGGGAATTCAGGGTTTAGGGTTCTTACAAATACTCTAGAGCCTATAGGATTTATTCTTGAGTAAAAATGAATCAATAACCACTCAAAATAATTCAATCCACGTTCCTTTTAGTCATGCAAGTACTCTTTTTCATATTTAAGGTGAGCTCCACAGCTTTTAATCTATCGGCTTTATCTACTTTGCCCACAATAATGCCTAAAATTTCAGGCAAACTGAAAGATGAAAATAGTGTCAGAGAATGAGCCATTTAAGGATGGATTTTGACTGTTATTTTTCCTCTGCTCTCTGAGGATATGTTTTGTTGGTCAGGAAACTCTGGCAAAGGAAAAGATTTTCCAAGGAAAAAGAAAAGTTTAGCTAAATTTGGAAGATCCATCTATATATTGCTTTAGTTTTCCCATAGTCCAAACAGTTCAAAACTCAAATTTTCACAAAACTTCAGTTTTCCAATACCTTTTCCAAGCATCCAAACATGTCCTAAAGTAATAAGCCCACGTCACTAAAAGGGTGGGTTTTTCTTTTTTGAAAAAAGAGGAAAAGGTAGAGTACAGATCTTACATCTACAAGGCCTTTGAAAACATGTTTTACGCTCATCATGGAAATCAAGATAATGAAATTTACTTATTTCAACAAATAACCTATATGTCAGGCTTATGCATAACATGCTGAACTGGATAACTTGTCAGAAATCATGCAAAGATGGGGATGCTACTGGGAGAGATTGCCCATAAAGTTTCAGGTTTTATTTTCTCTAACTGTTTCATCTTCAAATGGTACTTCTCCATTGCTCTTGTCAGTTAAGTTCAGTGCCCTTAAAAGAGAAAGACATTCCACACCCTTTACAGAAGAGACAGACATTAGCTCTGTGGCCCTAATTGATGAATGTTATGTTACGACTAAAGATTAAGAACACAAGCTTCTTGGTAGAAACAATGTTTTACGAATTTGTGATGAGACCTCATCCACTCCAGGTCTTTAAGAAGATGATCAGAAAAAGGTATCTAGAAGTAATAACTGTCTGGCCTCAAATGAGTCCACAAGCCCCACTTTAATTCAATCTTTGAACAGAATGAAGGCGGACTTAAATGTGCCAGAACCCAAACAGCAAAGACTGAGGTCTCACTGTTGTGTTTTGACTACTAAAATAAGTTATCCATAAATCACGACACAGTTGATGCAGTTACACCAGTTGGAATTCTTAAAAACACTTTTTCCTGACCTTCTAATGTTAAGGCTGGAACAGCAAACACCTTAAATAATGACAGTATAAAATGACTGCCAAAGTCAACGTTGGCATGTCAATCTCTAGAATAAAGAATTAGATAGAAGGGGAGAGGCCATGACATCAGAAGGAATCGATAATAAGCAATCCTAGGATGTTGCTGTGTAGCAAAGAAACCAACACAAGCCCGAAAGTGCTCCAGGTACTACTGTTCATGCAACGGTACCGTGAATGTCATCTTTAGTTGATACCGTAGGAGTCTTTGTTATTCAATTTCAGGCCAGCTAGTGTTTTAACTTGTAGGGTCTTTACCAGTTGTTTGGGTCATGTTTATTTCCTTCTATTGGAAGAAGGAAAATTGGCTGGCTGAAATAGTTTAAGGTAGATTTGCATGCGGCTGGAAAGAGATGGTATACATTTTTTCCCCTTTTTTTCCTCCCCTGAGACATCCCTTCTTTCTCCATCCTTTTCTGTTCTCCTTATCCCTTTTCTACTCTCTTTCTCCATCTCTTTCCTCTCTGTATATTGCAGATATTTACCAAAGTTCTAGAATTTTCTGTTCTTCAAATGTATTCCTTTTCTTTCAACTTCTGGCTGGATTCCTTCAGCACAAGACCAGCATCATCAATTTCCCATCGTCAGGCTCTCTACACCTCATCCTATTAATTTCAGATCTGATATGAAAAAGCAAACCGTACAAGTATCACAGATTGGCTTTTAAGGACTGCTTTCTATTAGTTGCCCTAGTAGTTTACTTAAGACAGGTTCACAAATATAGTTCAAATCTCTAATAGCTTATGTCATTGTGATCACACTTAACCTTTAAAGTGCAATAACAAAGCAGCAGCAGATTGTCTTGATTAGTATAGGATATTTGGTACATCTGCCATATCACCAAACACAAATTCTCATCCTAGGGGAGGAAGATCACCAGCACATTTGAGGTTCACATGTTCCCTTTGAATTGGGTACTGAACCTAAGAGTTCCTATTTTCACAGCATGCCCTAGGCCCCTAATTCAGAGGAGCTTCCAGTCAGTACTACTCATGGAATTCCAATAACTTCTTTCCCCTTGATGAGAGTCCCGAGGCCAACCCATGCATCCAAGAGGCGGCAGCTCGAACTCTTAACAGAATGACAGAGAAAGAGACCTTCAAAAGTTGATGCTAAGATCAAGTCATAGAGTAGGCACCATTATTGATAAGACTAAAGTTGAGGTTAAAGAAGCATCTCAAAGAGAGCAAATATGCTCATAATAAGCAGTGTTGGTGCTTAAGTGATCATTCAAGGATATCCAATCTCTATTCTTGGAGCAGGAATTAGCTAAGCTAGTCAAAGTTTGGTAGGGTTCTATTCCCTCTATGAAATGTTCAAAGTACCAAAGTACATAGATAACATCTGGTATGGTACATACAATGGTACTCACTTATAACTAAATCATGGATTATGAAGGTTTCAAGTACCATGGTATGGTACGACACAGGATGCCCTTGATATGCCATGCTAAGGGAGAGTATCATATCACAGTTCGGTCAATTTTTCAAACCTTGCTTCTATATCCAAGGAGAAGTGAAATGAGAGGTTGGTTACAACCATGAATCTCTTCAAAAGCTTGGAAAATATCCTAGACAAAGGATAACGGAGGTGCGGATTCTTTTCACTTTTTCATCATCAAAGTTTATTTCTTGAAATGCACAAAGTATAGAAGACAAAGGACAGAAGAGCTAAAGAACACTCGTTAAGTATACTTTTCAGAAATAAAATGAATTCTTTTCTCTAAAAACAAAGCCAGCATAATAAAAAGGTCATTTCTTATATAAGACTTTTGGGACTTCAGTTAAAACATAGTCATCTTGCCATAGATACAATTCATGTTTTGTACAGTAAACATCCAGCAACCAAAAGCATTTAACCTAATTTTTTACATCTTCGAACTCACTGCATCTAAAATCAATAAATGTAAAATATCAGCAGGTTTTTTCCTGCAAGGATTTGAATATGCAAGGATGACACAATAACTCTCTAAAATATATTTCTTATCTTTTTTCTAACCCTTGAACTTAGCAAAGCTGCGCAGAAGAAATTAAGCTCTATGATGCATAGATTTAAACCCATGTACAGTTATTGATGCAGAACCCCCATAATCAAATTCAAAAAAGGTATAACTCTATTAGAGTTACACCATGTTTGTGCGTATGTGTGCATGCACGTAAGTCATTTCTTTGTAACTAGGTGACAAAGCAGTCTTCTGATTTGTTTTATGCCTATTTTACCTGCATCTGAATATTTGAACTGAAGGCCTGATGGTATGAGAAGAAATATTTCATCTATAGAATGATTCTAGAATGTAGAATAAATACACCCTTACAAGTATGAACAAAGGCATTAGTGCAAACGTGGATGATATTTATGATGGTATACTCCATACACATATATTTGATTCTTTTTTTTTTAAACTTCTTTAAGTTTTTTTAATTATTGTTTGAAGAAACAGACAGCTAGAATCATGTCATTTGTCAAACTATGGGGCTTTGCACACTCCTAGTTCATTAGTTGCCAAAATATGCTCATATGGCTACCTTAAATAGGAACAGATCCAGGACAATTTTATCACAGACCCATGGAAGGACCACACTCCAAAAAGGAAGGAGCTCATCAGGGAGAAATGGCAACCCCCTAAATTCCAACCCCAACCCCTCCCCTACCTATAATGTGCATCTTTCCCTTGTGGGACAAACACAACTTATATTTATTTTATTTTTCCTACAGAAAACAGGCTGACCTATCAAGTCATTTTTCCTCAAATAAAATTTGATCCAGGCCCATGATTCATCCATCCATTTTGCACGGCAATGAATAATACGGAGTGAATCTTCTCTATCTCATGGTAAGTTTTCATCTCCTCTTTGTAATCATCGTTCTACTGACCTAGCTACCTCATTAGCTTACACATTCACCTCTTCTTTGCCCAAACTTTCACATAGTTCTTAGAAATATTTTCAGCCAAAGATTCTTAGTCATTCCAAGATCCCACATAAATCAGGCCATTCACTTCCTGATTGCTGCTCTACAGAAATAGTTATTCCATAATTTAATTTCTTTAATTCATGGCCTGACTACAGACCAACAGACATAGGTTCATGCGTGCATAGAAAAGAAGTCATCTCTTTAGTATCATCTCCACAAGCTCCAACATTTTTCTTGGCAATCTTTGTTCCCACTTCTCATGGTCATATGGTCTACATAATTTTGTTATTAAAGCTGGTGTTTTCCCATTTGAAGGATGGGATTTCTGTTGGTAATTTGTTTCTAGTTTTGGCTTTCCTAATTGCAAAGTATCACCCACATGACAACCCCTATTTAGAGCATCTTGCTGTGGTAGGGCCTGTCCCAGCATAAATAGTATTGAGTCATTTGTGAAGGTCAAGCTGATTAAAGCTGGCCAAGCTTTGGCCTCTTCCATATTTCATTTTCCAAATTAAATAACCCTAATAGGAAGTCCTCCAGTCATTGCTCAGAAAATATTGAAAGCCAATGATAAGGGTACTCTTTCACCAAAATGAAATGGGAGAGAGCCTAAGAAGCAAATGACAACTTAAACATATCACAAGGGCACTCAAGATAAATACCAATAACAAAATAATTAGTTCAATACATAAAAAACCTAGTATGAGAACTTGGATGTCCAAAATGGTAATATTTAGTAGCAGCAGCAACTAGTAACTAGTGATGTTATAGGAACTTCTGAAAAATATGCAAGAGAACTTATTAAAAAGAATAGCACAATTTAGCAAAGCAGTAATAACAAAGCTGTTGCATAAAGTAATTAAAATAAAATCTCCAAACTTCTTACCTCGAATTATAAGGACCATACCACAGGCTACATACTTTTCAAGCATCTGCCAACCAAATCCAGAAAATAATTTCCATGAGTTAATTGAGAAAAATCAAATGTAATTCCAATAATCAGCTAATAAATTTTACAAATGAAGGCAGAGGAATTAAGTTATCACTAGCCCTGTAGCACACATATGTCCATCTCATGATGCCACAGAAGATATCAACCTCTAAACCACAGTATGCCATACTGTCCCATACTAGTGCATACTAGACGTTCCAAAACATACCAATACTAAACCAGTATATAATATGGGAGGCATACCAAGTACTGGTATGCTGAACCGACTCCCAAATCAGGCACTCCAACACTGTATCAAGATGGTACAAGCACGGAGTCTAGTATCAAGATTGCAAACCTTGGACTGAGCACTTCAGCATCATATTTGGGAATCCATACTCAGCTAATAATCAATTCTGCAAAGGACTGTCTTTGGTTCAGTTACACAACATTATGTATCATTCATCACAAGGTCCATCCATGTCAGATGGTGTCTCCACCTCCTATTTATAGATCTTTCCTCACAGACTCGAGCACGTCTTCCTAACAAAGCCTACTTTGTGGCCATACCATTTTTTTTGATCCACTGCCTTTTCTAACCCCCAAAACATTCTCCAGAAGGTTGAATTGTTGCTCTATCAATCTTAGTTTTATGCATCCTTTTCAAGTTCTCATATCCTCTATTTTAAATTCATTGTAAAAAAATAAAATAAAAAAGAGAAAAACATATCATTCCATTGTTTATTAGAGCCTTGCTTGAGTTATTGAGAACCATTAGTGACATAACACACCAAAAGCACCTCTCCACATAATCCATAAAGACTAATTCCATTAGGAATATTATAATTCGTCATGCTATTTAATAAAACAGGCAAAACTATAGTACATCTTCTGCAACAATTTAATTGGAACCTAATCCCTATGTATTTTTTAAGATTTTTTCTATTGCAAAGAATTGATTGAAGAAACCAAAAGATAAATAAATAAATAAACAAAAATATTAGTAAACAAGGCCCAAATATGTATGGTGTCTAAAGATGAGTCAATCAAGCACAATAATCTCACAATAATAGATGTAAATTACTTATGATTGCAATGTAGTGAATAATTTCCACTTCATAATTTTAATCTTGCGGTGTAGTGGACAACTTCCACTCCAAGTTTCAACTACATAAATGCAAAAAAATAATAAATAAAATTTCAAAAGACCATCAAATAACATTTAATAAGTCTACCATGCATCAGTAGGATTTTAGATATGCTCACCAAATTGACAAAAAGAAAAACAAGAACAGAAAGCTGCAAATGCCCCCATTTTGTCAAGTGATCCATGTAGAGCATACAAATCATTGTGCACATAGCAAGCATATTAAAAACTATGGAAGGAGAAACTGACTCAAAAATCAAACAGCAACAAAAGCATTAGGACTTTGTAAGAAGCTATATTTCAAGTGATCCCTCACCAGTACAAGTGTCAAATCAGCAACCAATGATAGAAAGTATGGGACAAGGCATCTAGGTTTTTTATGAAACAAGACAGCCCGCATCCCATCTCATCCTGATCTCCAACTTGGTCAAATATCCTAGCACTTGCTTCAGATTTTTCTTTAAAAAAGTTGTGAAGCTTTAATATTTTATTTATTTTTATATATATATTTGAACTTTAAAAATTATATTTTTTGATAAATTAGATCTATTTAAAATTATAGTGTCAACGTATTGTAACCGAAACAGGATGGACAAGACGACCAAGATAAGATAAGGTAGAAAGTCGAGGCTAGCCCCAAAATCTCTTTGGGATGCAGCGGGATGGACTAAGATGGGCCCCATCTCGCCAAGACTTAGAATCACTGGATATGATGACCATTGTGACCTTGGGCATTCCATGGATGCAAGCTTCAAAAATTTTATCTATCTTCTCAAATTAATATATATAAAAAGCAACCAGAAAAAAATGTCTATCTTTGGCTCACTTCATTTTAGGTCATTTTATCCATTTTTCATTTCTGCAACTTAAAAAGCAAACAGCTCCCTAACATAATTCCACAATAAGGTATTTCTGCACACTTGTCTATATAAAATATTGTTCCATGGTTTTAAAAGCAATGTTACTCAGACGCACGATATGGTCTGAGTAATGAACTGGAACTATTGCTTGCTAAGTTCAGTAACTGGAACTATTGAATCAATGCATATGCAAGATGGATAATGAACTGGAATTATTGCTTACTAAGTTAAGGAAAAAAAACATAAAAGATTAAAAATTGATATGCTAAACTGGATAAATCTCATTTAAAAACACCAAATGTAAGAATAAAGTTTCACTGTCATGAGTGTCCTGAGCGACCAAGTGTCCAACCTGTCAAAAAACCCAAAGTTGAGAGTGTCCAAGTAACCTATTTAGAAGGTAAAATAGCATGAAAACTTTGTGGGGATGAAATATAATGTAAAAATTTCAATTTAGTTCGTTATTTAGAAGCCAAGACAAAAAAGTGAAACAGCTTCATGACATCTAGTACCAATAATATGAGATAAAATACAAAAACATCCAAAGATATGGGCCCGTATCAGTGGACAAAGGCTTCATGACATTAATCGGGGCATAATTAATCCTACATTTGGTCACCTCTTGGTTGCAGCTGATACATAAGCTATTGGTCAGCCTTAGGAAAGGATAAAGCAAATGAGTTAACAGCAGAAGGTATATAATCATAAACAATGAGTTTACTCCATGTGACATATGATTTGATATCTATTCTGAACATGATAGGCATATGAATCATGAAAAAAAAAGTCTCAGAGTCTGTCAGACTACATCTGCAAAATATATATGATTTCGAGGCGCCCAAAACACACACACACACACATGGGCACATGTCGATCTAAAGCTAATTGTTTGGCTTAGTTGTGTCTTCAAGTTGAACACAGCTCCCTACAATAAAATTTTTATCTTTTCCCTTCTACCAGACTGTTTTCAAGTCCAGAGGAATCATTCGGCTGCTCTTTTTTCGGCTGCTCTTTTATCGCACGGCAGGAAGCACAGATACTTCAAATCAGCTATTCAAATACTACTGGTTTGGTATGTCAATATCATACCATTCTAACAAGAAAATGATATGGGTGCAGTTGCAGGACACCAATTCTCACTTGAACTGGAACGTATTATCTGCACCAATCCATAGCAACAACAAATACTCAGTATGTACTGAGTCAGTACATGCTAAATTCTTTTTTATTCATGCTGACACTAACCATTTTGGTCCATACATACCATACCAGTACCATATTGATACCATACTGTTTCAATTCAAAATCAACACAACACCCCCATACCAGTATTTTCAAATCTTGCTTCAAATGACATTTTATTTCCATACTAAATCGCAATAATTCTTGGATATTTTTAGGACATGTCATTTGAAAATCGCACTGGATACTTCTCAAATACACCCTATAGGACATATGTCACATTTGAAAATCGCATTGGATACTTCTCAAATACACCCTAGATACTTCACTATTACCTCTGGAAACAAGGGAGAAGTCTTTAAGTTGTTTCATCTCTTGATGAATCTCTAGCTTTTAACAGTGAATGGTTAACTTTGGAGTCTGCGAGGTTGATATTACTACATGCAATATACATTATATTCTATTGATTTGAATGATGAGCAAACAATAGAGTTTGTGGAATGTCAATACTACTGTGTGAAGAATGGACTATATCATCTTCATAATTTATCATACCTTATATATGCTTTGTGTGTGTGCACGCAAATCACATGTATCCATTCGTTGTCATATCTTAGCCATATCATCTCCTACTTTTCAGGATTTATCATATTCATGTATTTGTATTGCGTTGTATCTATAAAACATAATTGTATCCATACTTCACAGTTACATGAGATTAAATCAGAACCGATGAAGCAAATCCCTCCACCAACCAACTAATTGCTGCTCTAGTGTTCGTCCTTGAGGATCTAAACCCCCTAGTTCCCATGATGACGATACTAAGGCTGAGCATCCCCACTTGCTAAGACTCTCCTTCATGTCAGAAGTTAGGCCTGCTCCTCCCCATAATATCTATCATACCCAGTTACCTAGACTCCCATCCGCTCGACCATCCCCTTTCTCCACTTTCATTTGTATTGCCAAATTCTCCTCTCTCTTTCACTTCACCATCTACTAAAGACCCTTATCTTTCTTTATACATCCTTCATCCCCCAACCCATGCCAAGCCCCTAACTAAACTCGCATTCCTTTGTTCCCATTATGTAGTGCTTCGTGTAGGCATTGCTCATCTTCTGATTGGGATTGCAAAACAATAAGATTTCCTTCATTGACCACTAGAGTGGAGAAGGAATGTAGCAAAAGGAGACGGAGAGTAAGAAAACCAATGGTTCCAAAATAAAACTCTAGAAAGGGAAGCAAAAAGAGAGAGTAAGCCATTGAGTATGAAGCTGCTATGGATAATATTTAAATAAGATTTAAATCAAAAGAAAAGAGATAGATAAGGAGACAGGTTAGATCATGGGAAATTTTATGATGAAAGAGATGACTTACGAAGTTAACTGACATCAAAATACCCATGAGAAGTCAGTTTTAGTGCATGAGAAGCCCTCCTAATGGTAACCTAGCTCTACTTGCAATTTTACTAATGAATATTTCAAAAACATAAAAAGAAGAATAACTTTTGAGATCAAAACACCTCATGATGAAAGATTTTAAAATTGATGCCTGTGCCACCAAGCTGCTTCATTTTGAGGAAAAAAATCTTTGCAACTGCTTATAAGATCCCAATTCCCCCATCCAAGATTTATTATTTTAAAATGTTATTTTCTAAAGGAAAGAAATTATTCATAAAAACAAAGGCTATTCTGCATATTGAGATCGAATCATTGCTTCTAAAAAAGGCAGGATATGTCGCATTTAACATGCGCAGCTATAATAAGCATAGTTGTCCAACTCGGCCTGGACATTGACCCGGCCAAGGGCTCAGGTCACCAGGTCACTGGTTCAATCGGTAACCAACCATCGGGTCATCGGTTGAACCATCGATTTAATTATTTTAATATAAAAATATATTTATATTAATAAAAATTAATTTTAATAAAATGGACACATGAATACTAATTTTCACAATTTTCTTCTTTTCATAAAAAAAAATTTTTTGGTATCTTATTTAATCTCTAAAATTCGCTTACTTTCAATTTGTGTACCCATTTAGTCTGATTTAACTTTTTCTCAAAGAAAAGAAAAGAAAATTAAAAAAATTTTCTATCCAAGTTTCTTTTATTTTCATCATTTTTTCTTTATGTCTCTGCTTTTCCATTTTGATTTCCATAAAGTTTTCATATTTTCACCCTTTTTTCTTTTTTTATTCTCCTCTCATCAATGCTCTTCTTTGATTGATCTCCTTTTCTTTCTCCATAAAACTTGCGATCATCCCAATGGAAAAAGGTTGCCATAAACTCTCCAGCAGGGAATTTGAAACATCAAAGGTTAGAGAATTTAAAACGGCATTGATAAACCCATGACCCGGTTCAGGCCGGGTTGATCGGTTCACGGGTGAACCGTACGGATTGACCGGGTTATTTCAAATCTCTTATATATCCGATTTTATGTTAGAATCAGATCGGCTTGGCTTTCGGATCCCGGTTTAACCGGTCCAACCGACCGGTCCGGTCCGGTTTTAACAACTATGATAATAAGTATGACTTATGAAAAGGATTCATAAAAATGATCAATAATGTTTGGATAAGCCTTGCACATGATGACTTCAAATATGGTAGCATTAAACAAAGGAGCACTCATACCACAATCAACACATAGGATGATCCATGATCGGGATGGAAGTAATGGGAGCATCATATTTGGTTACACCATAGTAATCCTATGTGATAGTGATTCTAAATTATTTCATCTCTAAAATCACCACCCAGCCTAGCAATCTCATAAACGTCCATAAAGTTTGGTATCCAAAATTGCCATTAGGTAATATCTTGACTTGAGATTTTAGGACCAAAATGCCCCTCTTCCATATAAAAAATGCTTCATATTATTCATATTAATATAATATAATTTAATATTATAAAATTATAATAATATTATAATATTATAAAATACAACATAACTATAGTTATAATATTATAATATATTATCATTTAATAATAATATAATGTAATGATATAACATTATACCATAATGTAATATTACTAAAAATAATATTATAATATATTCTAAATATTATAATAACAAATAGCATGAAAGAATGATAAATTATCTTGATATTTGCAAAATATATTAGAAGTGGTAATTTTTTAAGGTAAAGAAATGTTAATTAGCCAGAAGTAATTTTGATATTTCTTGCTAGATGAACTAAAGTTCTCATAGTATACCAAGTACAGTGAACTATTCCTTGCAACTTGCTCTACTCGAATGATATCTCCTCTTTTGGGAGTTCAGTCTCACTAGTGCAAGGTCTGTGGATATATTCAACATATTTGCCTACATACTCAACATACGTGCCTACAATACCTTAAAGATACTTGCCCGATGGAACCAGCAAATTTTTGACTATATATCGTATAAATATGATGATCTTAGATCATCAGATCAGATCACCTCGACATAAAGATCATCAATGATCTAACATCATCGCAGTAATTCTACAATCCACTTTCAAACCTCTAAAGATAAAACTCCTCTTGAGTCCCATCCTACAAGATATCAAAATTCATGAAAATATGTGCAAATAACTTCAAATTTATCTTAAACCATTGAAAGCCTCAAATTTGAATTTTCCAAACCTAAAAGCCCCGAAACAAGCAGGCTTTAATTCACTTCCAAACCCAAACTGGATATTTTAAAAGGTAAAATGATGAGGCAATCACCTTTCTTTCCTTTGGCGGCAACAGAGCGCTCATGCTCCTCCTCAGGCACTGGCTGCAGCTGCAAACCCCTCCCCACCGCCCTATCACCTCCATCCGCCGATGATCTCCTGGACCACGATCTCGCACCAGTCCCATCAGGATAACGTACCACAACCACCGGGCACACACAATGGCGGACGCAGTAGTCGCTGACACTCCCGAGCCCGCTCTTGGTGTTCCTCCTGGAGGCCCCGAAACCCCTGCTTCCCATGATGACGGCGCTGAGGCCGAGCCTCTCCACCTCAAGGCAGAGCCTCTCCTTCATATCATGGTCCTTGACGATATGGATCTTGAAAGGGATGTGAGCCTCCACGAGAGGCTGGGCCAGGTCCCGGGCCTTGGTGGTCGTGAAAGCGTCGAGGTCGTCCTCCAGCTTCTGCTGCGACTCCTCCGTGTCGAGGTTCTCGGCGGAGACCGAGAGGTCGATCGAGCCCCAGTCGGCACCGTAGAGGACGCTGGTGGAGCGGACGTGGAGGAGGATCACGGCATCGCCGGGGCGGAGGTAGTTCTGGACCGCCCACCGCACGGCGTAGGCGCTCTCGCCGCTCAGGTCGACGGCGATCGCTATCCGGCGGCTGGAATCGGGGCTCTCCGCCGCCGCAGCGGAGAAGAAGAGGCGCGGGGAGCACGGCTGTATAGCTTGCGCGGCCGCCACCGCCCGAGACGGTGAGGCCTGGCGATCGGGCTCTGGTGGTGTTTGCTTGGGATTCATATTGTGCGGTTCGTGAATGAGATTAGGGTTTCTCGAGTCTCTTTTTCTGCAGAAATTTTGTGCTGCGTCTACGCAGAGAATGCGGAAGAGAGAGAGGGAATAAGAGTTGAGATCGGATCGTCCTCCTGCTTGCGAGGCTTGCGAATTATAGTTAGTTAGTTTTCCACGCCAGAAATGAGAGGAATAAAAAAGAAAAAGAAAAAAAGAAAAAGTACAAGGCAAGTTGGCATCATACCGATGGATTTGTTAAGAAATCATTTATTTATTTTGTAGAAAAAATATTTTTTTATAAATATATAATAGTTGGTAAATACAGACGATCCTCGGAAGAAAAAACAGGTTGAGCAAATAAAAGAGACTCTCAAATTCTGATTTTATTTCATTCATTCTTATACTTTTAGATAGAATAAAAGATTATTAAAGGACTATAGTTTTAGTTTGGGTTCTCCAAAGTTTCCTCTAATGCATATTGCTTTATAAATTCTATGTTAAATAACTTTCTACTATATCTAAATATTTAAAACAAACCCAACCTTAAGGTACCTTTCATTCTTTTTTTTTTTTTTTTTAACACCATTTTCACCTTATCACCTAACTTTGCCCATATCCATCCCTCATGATATCATTGCTAAAGTACAAAAATCTTACATAGAGTGATCTCATTGCCATGACCAATTCTTCTTTCTTTTCTCAATTGTCTCACTCATTACTTTTCGCTAGTCATTATCAAAGTCTCAATTTTTTTATCCATTTTTTTACTAGTCATTATCGAAGTACAATTAGATTCAACAACAAGATCATCTTGCCTCCAACAAATTATTCTTACCATTGATCCAATTGGGGAGAGGATAGTAATTCTTCAATTTATTTAAGTTTGAGACCTCAAGAAAAATAACAATTAAATAATAAAGTAAGAAAATTAAGACTACAAACCCCTTTTGCTTACAATAATTAAATTATTGGACTAATCACAATGCCTATCATGTTTTCTATTCTCTACATTTGTTCTCCAAATTATCATATAAAAGATAAATTTTCAATGACACTTTGAGATAAAAAATTTCTCCATCTAAAACTTTCCCTCCTCCTAGGATAAGCTTTTTTTTTTTTAAAAAAAAAGCAAACACTTTCATGAGAAATTTAGTTGAAAAAAATTTATCCTAGCTAAATGATGAAAGAATTTTTAACAACTTTTTTGAATATATTCTTACTACAATTAAATGATAAAAAATTTGACTTTTTTATTATCTTTTCTCTTAGAAAGAAACTTCATTATTATTATTTTACTTTATCAACAACTAAATATCGCCTCAAATGATAACTCCATTAAAGAGCGGGAGAGGGACAACAGGGATAGAAGAGATATTATTGGAATACTATATTTAAGTATTAATATGCATATTTCTTAGAAAACTTCGTTCTCATATTATTAGCATAGTTAACTTATATGTTTGTCTTTATCTTTGCCTCTATCTTCTATCCTACTATCAATAAGGGCAATAACTTAGTTTAAGTTGGATTAGTATACAATCTGAAACATATATAAAACAGAGATATAAACTCTTAATAAAACTTTTTTAGGCTTTTTAAACCTAACTCTTTCTCAAAGAAAGATGGAGATGTGGGCATAGATATTTTCATATTAGACCAAAATTTGTCATATAAAATATATATATTGTCATATCGAAGCATATGTTGTTCACACGTAGTCTTGCAAAAGAAATAATATATAAAATAATGACAAAGTAGAATAATCTTACTTAGAGTTATCTATGAAATATGAGAGGTTATTCTTTCAAAGATTTGAATTTGAGACAATGATAAGCATGACAATTAGAAATAATATGATATTGATGCTAATTGGATAAAATATATGATGCCACAGATTATGTACAAATAATATGATATAACTTTCTTTTAATAAAAAATTTGTTAGAAACTACAAAACATTTCATTAGAAATGAAATAAGTTTAAGGATCTAAAAGAGAAAGAAATTTGAAAAGAAAGAGACAAGGGAGCCCATTCAATCAAAACATCCACAAAGCCATAGTTTTACCATCATAAGCGACAAATAAAATTTGATCTTAAAGAACTACTCCTTTAACCTAGCTTTGCTTTAACCAACATGCATTCTATTCCCTCATTTTGTTTGGATATTCAAAATGATACCTATCAAAGGCCAAAAAAATAGTTCTTGCTATTGAGTAAGTGAAGAGAGAAAGAAAAAAGAGAGATGTAGAACAAGGATAAGAATTTGGTGAGGTGAAAGGGGTAGAAGATATTTGTCTACCTAAATATCATTTGAAACCCAATAGATCTTGCAACATCGATAAAGATATTTGTTATAAAAATGGATACATTTGAATCACAATGTAAAGTTTATCTCGAAGGTCAAAGATTTAGATTCCTATTTTGGCATATGTTTTTGATAGGATGGAGATTTTATAGGGTTTTCAAGGATTTGATTTCGGTTGTCTTTTCAATCTCAAAGAGGGATATGGATCAGTAATGAATACCCTTAAAACTTTGATAGGTTTTATAAATAATTGAATAAAAAAATTAGAATATACTCCGTCCTCCACCTTCTAATCACCCACACATAGAGTAGTTTTTCAAATTCACCTCATCAACTAGCTTTATAAAAATAGATGGGAGTTCCAATATACCAACAACTTTTTGCTGGGTAGATATAATCAAAAGTAGCTCAATACATAGAGATGCAAATGTAAGTAGACAAAGAAAGAAAAAAATAATGAGGCAAAGAAAACTTTCTCTAAGAGCAAAAGAGGAAATCTTTCTTAAAAGGTAGCTACTATTAATGTGAGGAGAAAGGCCACTATAAAAGGTCATGTGAAATGTACTAGGATACTTTTTTTATAAAGGTCTAGCAACAATAAGTTTATTAGAGTTTCAAAGGTAAAAACTATGAAAATAGAAATCAAGAAAGGGTGAAGGTATATGATCTAATCGCCAAGAATGCAATCAATCAATACCTTAATGGAGATAGAGAAGCTATTGTTAAAGCTATTATAGATGGTTTAGTTGTAGTTGAAGTATGAAGTTGATGATTGAAGAAGCATTATAGGAATATACTCCATATATAAACATTATTTAAAGGATTAGACAATATAGCTTTAACTATTTCTTTGTCACCTTCCTTATTAGGCATATTTGTTTAATACTATGAGGCATAAAAGGTAGCATTTTCTAAATCTATGCTAGATCTTAGTCCATTAGCAATAAAGCAAGGAATAGAGGCTAATGCAAATCAAAGCCAAGTCAAAGGGAATACAAAAAGGACACTCAAGTCATAAGCGTCCAATGATCCTAAGTTTTAATTTTATATTGAATAATATTAAGAAAAGTAGTTCAATATACATAAGTCCAAAAGAATATATGGAAAGAATAATCAATCGTTTTTCTTCATAGTGAACTTGTGCATATAAGTAAAGATTTGTATAAAATAAAAGAAAGTATATGGGAAGGATACTTATCTCTAACATAAAACAAAACCAAATCTACTTAGCAAACCTATTCAATAATCACCTAACTATAATAAATTAATATTTATATTTATATTTATTAAAATTATATAAAATTTGTTATTATCATGATGTAAAGGACCAACATCTATTACCTATAATCAATACAGCATTCACCCTAAGTAGCTTAATTATTCTAATTAATTAATTTCCTCCTATCATCAAGCGTCCCTAACTCTACTTTTAAATTATTAAGATTAACTTTAGCCCTAGGATTTTATCTAGGCTACCATATATCATGCTATTATCATGAATTAATATAATAATAAAGCTATAATTTACCTTAATTAGAGACCTAATGGGGCCTTAAGCTCACCTTCTCCTTATCTCATAAGTTATTTTTCTCCTACACAAATCCATTATATAAAAAAATTATGAAAAATATGAAAGAGAAACAAAGAAAAAAATATGTTAAAATAAATACTAAAGAAAGAAGATTAAAAGATATGAAAAGAAGGAAAAGAAAGAGGTGGGTGGTTAAAATAGAATGTGAGGAGCCGAAAGAGGAGGGGAGTTGGATGGAATGGAGATAAAATTTAAAAAAGAAATAAATATCTCGGCATCTTAGTATCCAAAGGAAAGAACAAAATATAGAGAGAAAAAAAAGAAGCACTTTATGTAGAAAGTAAAAAAAAGGAAAAAAAGTAGAGTTCAACCTAATTTAAGCCAGTCTAGGTCAAATCTTATGCAAATTTGTCATCATGCTAGATTCTTATTTTAACCTTTTATTATGATGTACCAACTTTTATTATATGATTATTCTATTGCTCAATTTCAAGTTATTATACAATATTTTAATAGTGGTCTTACATGTTTAATGAGACATGACTCGCCTAATTTCTAAATTAAAGTATTTGGAGTAGACCATGATGATGAAAATTTTGAAGAAATTTCTTATGGTTCATATACATGCTCTAGATAGAATACATAGAGTTTTAAAAGATAATTATCCAAGATACATCTTGCATGATAATGACCTTGCACAATTAATTAATAATAATAAGTGTTAGTGTATCTTTTATAGCAAAATAAATGATTTAATTATAAACCTAGCATGTTGATAAACTCACTTAAAACCTATAGAAATATATATTAAACCAATTATCTATAAAACTAGTCTTTTTAAATATTTGTGCAAATTATACTCAAATTTTATGGAACTATTGTTTAAGACCTAAGCAGATTCATAATTATATCAATATATTATCTATAAAAATAAATTTATATGTAAAGATTTTATTACATAATTTAAATTACTTAACGTTTTTAATTTTTCTAAAATCATAATGATAAAGACATTGTAAGTTGTGCTTGCTCTTGGCAAAAAAAACTATATTTGACTAAAAAGCTCAAATATTAAAGCAGAGAGCTTTTTGTTGATCTTTATTTAGTTCAACAATGATTGTATTAATGCTTACTTGCATTTATACTTCTCCAACTATGAAGGTCTAGTTAGGCTTGTAGACTTTTGAGTTAAACACCACATTCATATACTATAAACTTTAGCTTGATTTATTATATTGTGCACGTGTGAATAGGATGTAACCTTGATGTGGTTAAGTCAACCAGCAATGCAAGTATGAAATATATTGCTATTAATAAGTTCTTGACCATTGGAAAGTCTTTAATTAGTTGACTTAATTACTAGAGTAGCCATTACCATCTTGCAATAGATATTTTCAATATATAACTACACAACTCTAACAATAGCTTTAATAGGTCAATCTCATCCAAGCAATTGAGGCCTTAATTCCAAGAGAAAAGATTTTTATACTTCAAAATCTATAAATAGAGCCATATCCTAGTGCTCCTGATTATAAAATACTCAAAATATTTCTAAATGCTCTTACCTTTTTCCTATAGTATGATAAACTTCTTCACTATTACTTCATTTTTCTATAGCCTTTTGCAGTGATTTTTCATCCTATTACACTATTTCGAAAGTTTATTCTTGAAAATTAAAAAAGTCAATGGCCTACTTTATGTGCTCATGTCATGCTCAAAGGTCACATTGATAAAGCCAAAATAATCTACTATAACTTGCAACCATCTTCCCTACTTGCCTAGATCAAGGAGGCTAACTTGTTATTAGAATAGTGCATAGCACAATTCTACTTCAAGTGCATTTTCTATTCTTTCTAATTTCTAGTTTTTGAAAATTTCAAAGTATTCATTTTATTTTAAAAACATGTTTTTCTAAGAATTTAATAGATTTTTGGTTAATTTGTACCAACAATCCTAGAACAAGATTGGATTTTAATTTTCAAAGTCATATATCTAATTTTCAAAGAATCATGTTAGCATGAATCTTCTTCAACTTGATTGTTTCTCAATCTAATGCATGCTTAGTTTATAAACTTTGTGTATACACACATGTATACATACATACAAATAGGCTTTTTCCTAGAATGAGATGTGTTGTCATTCCAACACTTGGAATGGAGAATGCTAAAAGATTCTTAGAAATTATTTGATTGATGTCTATCATGCCCCAACACCATGGCTTAGGCCAAGATGTAGTAAATGGCTGCATACTTGGTAGGATGAGCACACTGAATATGCTAGGCCTTATCTAAAAAGTTCTAAAATATCATAAGCCATCAAAAGCAAATTGTAAGCAATAACAAGCAAAGATTACTAATGCTAATAAAAGTACCCATTTATAATAATATATCACCAATAAAGTCATTATCTCCATATTAACAAATTAAAGCATAACATAATCTCTATTAACTACATGTTTAAGATTAAAAAAAGCTATAAATATCCCTAATGCTTCATTATACATTTCAAAGCCTGAGTCATGCTATATCTTGAATCTAAAGAGAAAACAAAGAGAAATTAATAAGATAACAGCTCAACAAGTAATTTCCACCTTTACTTGGATCAAGCATTGCATATATAATCATCTTGTAGAAACAATGCAATAATGTATACAACATAAAGCAAAACGTTAAATTTTAAGATATCGCATAAAGAACATTTTAATGTATAAAGAAATATTTTACTAGAAATATAAAGATACAGCTTTGATTTTAAATATTTAATGCATTGCTTTTAAGAACTCTTTTCCTTTGATAAGAGTATTTTGTAATTCACCTTTTCATAGTCATTATGACTACAACATGACAATCTTATAATTAGGCTCAAGAAATTATATTTTTGAATATAAAATAGGTCAATGGTCATGGCCAATGATCAACCCCAATTGATAAGTCCAAAATATAAGTGATTATGGCAAATGATCAATCTCATTGGTTAGACCTAACAATATATAATATAAAGTCATATTCTCAGCAATCTACTCTAACTAGCTAGATTATACATGCAATATATGAACATGGCTAGTGATTAATTCTAACTGACTAAACTCACAATGCATACTGCATATGGTTATAGCTGGTGAAAGCCCTAATTGATTAGGCCTAGCCACAACTAACATATCGTCATGTAGCCAACAATCTACCTTTTGATTGACTAAATTTGAACTATAGTCAAACTAGAGACTAGACTTAACATTCGTTCCTAATTGATTTTTTAAAAATTTATAAATTAATCACACATTGGTTTGAAAGAACTTTCATAATATTTAAATCTTCTTTTCACATCAGCATAATTTTAATATATTATGATTAATATGTGTTCAAAAGAATATGTCATTCTTGATCCATAATTTTATATATATATATATATTAATAAAGTATGTATAAATTTGATTTTCAATATGTATGAAATAGAACAAATAATTTTATAATATGAAACCATGCATAAGTAAATATCATAATTTCAATTTAATATCCACACTATTTTTTAAAACTATATATATATAATTATGCAATATGAATTTTTAGTACAATATATTGCATGCAATGACAATAAAGTGCTAGAGGCAGAAGTACTTGCCATCTCATCAACAAGATTTTGTAATTTATTGGATAGGATTATTCATAGCCTTGAACATGCAACTCAACTTCTAATTTTAGTGTTCCACTGGGGTCAAAGAATCTAATCACGAAGGCAAGATAATCAAACTTTCATCCATAAAGAAAATGGGAGAAAAATAACTCAAACAATTGTAGCACTATAGATTGATCTAAGTCTAACAATTAAAGTAATTTATAATGTCAGCAAAGATGGAAAATACTAGGATGAAAAGGCTAGTTGGGTAACAATGTCCAATGGCCCTAGGTTGGTCAAATCGAGGTTGCAACTAACTAAATAAAAGGACAAAAAAATTAGTTTAAATGATGGTAGCATGACAAAGGTCATTAAAATGGGAGTCCAATGATACCTTATGAAAGTTGAGGTTAGTAGCAATACAAGAGGTAGTTGCCAACATTTTCCAGGCACACAAGTAGATTTATAGGAAATTAAGGAAAAAAAAAACCACCACATTAAAGGGATGAGGGTAAAGGAATCCTTTGCCAGGGTACAATAGTCATTGTAGCAATATTGGTCAGGCAAGCCATAAACATGGTCTAGCGTTAGCAAACTAATTAATAAGAAAATAAAATAAGGAAGACTAAAGAAAGAGAAACCAAGCAGCACCGGCATCAAAACTACCTTAGCTCAACCTCCCAGCAGTTAAGGTCTAGTGGTGGCCAATAATCAGCAATAAAGTGAGCCAAAGATGGGGGAAACACTTGCTATTATTTTGAAATAGGGTCAGCCCGAAAATAAAAGAGGCATCGATTCTTTTGATTCAAACAACTTCTCATTGAAGTTTGTTAGGCAATAATACAACTATTCAAGATTCAAAACGGAAAGTAATAGAGGGTTTTTTTTAAACCTCATTTGGTGAAGTTTTGACGACACAATGATGAAGAATAGCTCACTAGTAATAAAGGAATCAACAATTAGTCCATGATATAGTTTTAAGGGAGGAGGGGATCCTAAAAATAAGAGCTTTCAATCTACCTCTCCTGCTTGATTGGAATAGGGACTTTTAGTCCATATTGATGCTGGTAAAGAAGAACCCCTAGCTAATATTCTATATGCCATAGAAAAATTGAGCTAATATATTAGTAATCATGATCAATCTCATTATACTACTCTTAAAATAATATATTATAAGGGAATCTTGGATTGCTCTCTTCTCTATGTTAGATGCCCTGAAGTTGAGAATTATAGTAGATATAAAAGGCCGAAGTCATTTCCTTTAACATCAAATATACAATTGGCTAACTTTTTTTCTTGGTCATACTATTGCTGCTTTAAAATTTTTCAAGTATACTATAATCTCAAAGAGCACCATGGAAGAATAATTGATTGCTCTTGATACTACTTGCGCTGAGGTGGAGGGGATGAAAATCTTCTACCTAAAATTCATTGAATATCAAAACTTTTTTCTCCTATTCAAATTCATTGTAATAATAAAGCAGTTATTGAATTAATAAATTAAAAGAGCACCAATAACAAGACAAATTGGGACATCTCATTAAGACATATGCTTGTAAATATGATACACAAAGCATATAAAATATCCATTTTACCCTCTTGAGTTTGAAGGGTTGAGATTTAATTTTATTAACAAGTATCGCAAAAATAGTACCAAAGCAAATCCCATATTTTAAATTATGGTAATATTGTTTCAATCAAAAAACAAAAATGTAATTTGGATTCATAAATTATATGACCTCTAAAAGAAATGATTTTGATTCATTGGTATTTTAAATACTATAGGATATGATCAAAAGAATGGACTTTCATTGTATGATGGATATATATATATAAACAAACACATATATGTATATGTTCAAAATAAATATATATAAATGGATTGCATATAAATATATCGTTGATCCATTTATTGATTTTGATGGTTAACAAAAGCCATGAGTATATTTCCTATGATACTAATAAGATTGACAAGCGTTTCAGGAATTTAGAACGATTAAGTATTCATAATTCATACAAAAATGAGCTTGGATCAATGTTTAGTGGCATGTGTCAAAGTTTATATTTTAGCGCCGACTCTAGAAGTATTAGAGCCAACTTCGGAGCGTATCAGAACTATTTGGCATATTTGTCACGGTTTAGAGCCGACTCCAAAAAATTAGAGCCGACTCTAACCTGAGTTACAGTGAACTGTCTCTTTACTTCAGATTCAGAGCCAACTCCAGCAGAGTTAGAGCCGATTCTAACCTAAGAACATAGACTACGTTTTTTAAAACACTGTTAGAGTCGACCCCAAGAAAATTAGAGCCAACTCCAGCTCGAGTTGTGTCGACCCCACAAAATTCTAGAGCCGACTCCATGACAAATGTTTTCTTTCTATTTTGAGCAACCCGACTTAGAGCCAACACTAGGCCAGATTAGAGCCGACTCTAATATGTCAGAGACGACTTTCAGATTTATCAGAAACGGCTCCAACGATTATATTTCTTCTGGTGATCTTCAACGGCTCTTTCCCTTTTCATGTTAAACTCATCCGCAAGTACTTTCAACGGCTATTTTGCATCAAAATATGGATTAAGAGAGATTATAAAAGGAGCATTCTGACCGTTCGAAAAGAGAAAGGAAAAAAAGAGAAATATAGAGAAATATCAAAGAGAGAAAAACTCTGATTCAAAGCCTAACTGCGCGAAAGAGATAGAAGAGAAATTCAAACGCATTCAAAAGTCAAATCCGAAGGATTTCCATCAATTAGAAGAAGAAAAGCAAGAGCCCTAGTTCTTCATCCTTCTCTGCACCAACATTTCTTCCAGAGCCTAAGTTCAATCTTGAGAAAGATCATTCAGAAGAGAAGAGGAAAAGAAGAAAAGAAGAAAAGCTCAACATCAAACATCTTCTAATCAGGCTTTTCTATCTCCATTTTTATTTATATTGTTTATCTGCTCATTTGAAGAGCATTTATATTGTTGTAATCAATTATTTGATACATTTTTTTTCTGATTCAATCAGGGGATTGAATCAAGTGAGGTAGTTGACCTCGAGCAAGCTAAAATTAGCTTGTGTTAGGTTGTGTGATGGTAAACCTGTGAAAACCAGCTGGGTTTGTTATGATCCCATTGTAAAATAACAAGTTCGAGTTATGATCTTGTAAAAAACTCTGCTGTAATCATGGTGATTATAGTGAGTACTCAAGAGTTACTTGGGAGTGGATGTAGGTGTAGCTAACACCGAACCACTATAAATCCTTTATGTTTGTCGTGCATATTTCTTTCCTTTACTCTAATTTTTATACTGTATTCAGCATTCATAGCATCACACTCTCCACTCATTCCTTGTGCACATTCATCTTGAAATTGAATTTAATTGTAAAATTTTTAAGAACCCAATTCACGTACCCCCCCCTCTTGGATTGTCATCTGGGCCAACAATTGGTATCAGAGCAAGTGCTCATCCTTGCTTGATCTAACAATCAAGAGCTAAAGATCCAAATGGCAGCTTAAGCTGGTTCATCTTTTTCTGAGGGACAATTCACAAACCGATCACCTTTGTTTAGTGGTACAAATTATTCATATTGAAAAGATAGAATAAGGATTTTCATTCAAGCTTTAAACTATGAGTTATGGAGTGTCATTATCAATGGTCCTAGCACTCCCACACACTTAGTAGACGGATCCTTTGTTCCTAAGCCTGAAAGGGATTGGAATGAAAATGATAGAAAAATGGCTCAGCTCAATGCCAAGGCCATGAATGTCCTATACTGCTCTTTGGATGCAAATGAATTTAATAGAATATATACTTGCATCTCAGCCAAGGAGATATGGGATAGGTTGGAAGTTACTCATGAGGGTACCAACCAAGTTAAGGAATCCAAGATTAATATTTTGGTGCATAAATATGAACTCTTTGGCATGGATCAAAATGAATCTATCGCATGCATGTATACTGGATTTACTGATATAGTAAATGGACTAAAAAGTCTTGGTAAGACCTATACTAAGTCTGAATTGGTGCAAAAAATTCTTAGGTCTATTCCAAGAGCATGAGAAGCTAAAGTGATAGCTATCCAAGAAGCCAAAGATCTGAACAGTCTACCTTTGAAGGAGCTACTTGGATCTCTTATGATCCATGAGCTTACAATGAAGCATCATCAAGAAGATGATGTGAAGAAGAAGAGAACGGTTGCACTCAAAGCTGCAGAAAATGAAAAGAGCAACAACGAAGAAGATGAAGACGATGATGAGACCGCTCTCCTTGCGAAGAAATTCAAAAAGTTTATGCAAAGAAGGAGATCCTTCCACAAGAGAAAAACTGGTATTAAGATGGAAGAAGAAAAAGAAAAAGATAAGGATAAAGAGAAAGATTCCTTGATCTGTTATGAATGCAAGAAACCGGGACACTTCAGATCCGAATGTCCTCAACTTAAGAAGGGATACAAAAAGAAGAAGAAAGCGTATATTGTGAGTTGGAGCGACAGTGAGGAATCTTCATCCGAGGATGATCAACAAGAGGTTGCCAACATATGTCTCATGGCAAATAATGAAGATGAGGTAAATTCAGAATCCCCCAATGATGATTTTACTTTTGATGAACTATATGATGCTTTCAATGAATTGTTTAGTGATTTTAAGATTTTAAGAATAAAAACAGAACCTTGAAAATTGAAAATCTAGATCTTCTTAAAAAAAAAAGAACTTGTTCTTGAAATTGAGAATAAAAAATCTAAAAAGCAAGATATGCTAAAGGAAAAGGAATCAATTTTTACTGAAAATCTAAACTTAAAAAAAGAAACTAAAAGATATAAAAACATTGTTAACAAATTCACTAATAGCTCAGAAAAGCTTAACTTACTTTTAAACAATCAAAGAGCTATTTTTGATAAAGCTGGTTTTAGGGTATAGACCACATAAGAAGCAAAAATTTGTTAATAATTTCTTCATAAAAAAACCAATTAAAATGATATTTCCTGTTATCATTGTGGCATAAAAGGATATAAATCTTATGTATGCAATTATAAAATATCTCATAAGAACATAAGTCATAAAGGTAAGAAAATTTGGGTCCAAAAGGAACTGTGTTTACTGCTACTAACCATGAAGGACCCAAGAAAGCTTGGGTACCTAAACAAAAGATATGATTGCTTTATAGGAGTGTCTTGCGGCCAAAGGATCAAAAAGAAAATTATATCTTGATAGCGGCTGCTCAAGACACATGACGGGTGACAAAGAGCAATTCATCACCCTTGAAGCTAAAAGAGGAGTAATAACATTTGGAGATAATGGTAAAGACCACATCATGGGCTTTGATAAAATTCAAATTACTCCATCCACTTTTATTGAAAATGTATTATATGTAAATAGATTAAAACATAACTTAATTAGCATTAGCCAACTTTGCGATAAAGGTTTCAAAGTTTTCTTTGAAGCTTCTATCTGCACTGTATCGAATCCCATTGATAATAGCATTATATTTATAAAAAATAGAAATGGCAATGTATACTTAATTGATTTGGACAATCTGTCTACTAGTAATCATTGCTTAATTGTTGATAATGCTAAGGTAAATGAGATTGGATGACTATGGCATCGTAGATTAGGTCATGCAAGCACACACTTGATTTCAAAATTACTTAGAATGGAATTAGTTCAAGGTCTTCTAAAATTAGATTTTAAAAACAATAGAGTTTGTGATGCATGTCAATTTAAAAAATAAACTAGGAATTCTTTCAAATATAAAAATATTGTTTTTACCTCTAGGCCACTCAAGCTACTACACATGAACTTTTTTGGACCTACTAGAATCACTAGTCTAGGAGAAAAGAAATATGATCTTGTGATAGTAGATGATTATTCTAGATTCACTTGGGTATTATTTTTAGCTCACAAAGATAAAATTTTCTCGATATTTTTAAAATTCTTCAAGAAAGTAACAAATGAGAAAAGCACCACTATAGTTTCTCTTAAAAGTGATCATGGAACTGAATTTAAAAATTATTTATTTAAAAATTTTAACATTAAAAATGGCATTCATCATAATTTTTCAGCACCTAGAACACCTCAACAGAATGGAGTTGTAGAAAAAAAAATAGAACTCTCGATGACATGGCCCATACCATGCTATGTGAAAGCCAACTCCCAAAATATTTTTGGACGGAAGCTATAAACATAGCATGTTACATCCTAAATAGAGCCTTAATTAGACTAATCCTTAAGAAAACTTCCTACGAATTATGGCATAATAGGAAACCCAACATTAGTTATTTTCATGCATTTGGTTATTGATGTTTCATTCATAATAATGATAAAGACAATCTTAAAAAGTTTAACGCAAAATCAGATGAAGGTATATTCTTAGGATATTCCACTTCTAGCAAAGCTTATAGAGTATTCAATAAGAAGTATCTGATTGTAGAAGAGTCAATTCATGTAGTGTTTGATGAATCTTTAGCATCAAGTTCTGAAAAGATAGACGATGAGGAAGATACTAATTTACTTGAAAGTGACCTTGAAAGATTAAATATTGATGTATCTTCAGATCATGAACCAAAAGTTAAGGATGATGACTCGCTTAAGGATGATGGTATTGATACTACTCATAATGATATAGATCTATCTAGAGATTGGAGATATGCTTATGGTCATCCAAAGGACTTAATCATACGCGATCCATCTCAAGGTGTAAGAACTAGATCATCAATAAGAAATATCAGTAATCATCTTGCATTTGTATTTCATATAGAACCCAAGATAATTGAGGAAGCTGAAAAGGATAGTAATTGGATGTTAGCCATGCAAGAGAAATTAAATCAATTCACTAGGAATAAGGTATGAACCCTAGTTGATAGATCCAAAGATTATCCAGTTATAGGATCCAAATGGGTATTTAGAAATAATTTAGATGAAAATGACATTGTTATTAGAAATAAAGCTAGATTAGTTGCAAAATGATATAATCAGGAGGAAAGAATTGATTTTGATGAAACCTTTGCACCTGTTGCTAGATTGGAGGCCATCAGGTTGTTACTTGCATTTGCATGTTGTATGAACATTAATTTATTTCAAATGTATGTAAAAAATGCATTCTTAAATGGTTTTATAAATGAGAAAGTTTTTATTGAACAACCACCTAGTTTTAAAGATCATAAATTTTCAAATCATGTTTTTAAACTACACAGCACTTTATGGTTTAAAACAAGCACCTAGAGCTTGGTATAATAGGTTAAGTAAATTTTTGATTGAAAATAATTTTTCTAGAGAAAATATTGATAAAACCCTGTTTTTGAAAAGAAAAGAAAAAGACTTACTAGTAGTACAAATCTATGTATATGATATAGTTTTTGGTGCTACTAACAATCTTCTTTGTCAAGATTTTGCAAAGTTAATGCAGGGGGAATTTGAAATGAGCATGATGGAAGAACTTAACTTCTTCCTTGGACTTCAAATCAAACAAGAAAGAGAAGGGATTTTCATCATCCAAACAAAGTACACTAAAGAAATTCTTAAGAAGTTTGCTATGAAATCAATTAAATCTCTTGGCATATCGATGAGTCCTTCATGCAAACTCGATAAAGATGAAGATATATGGTAAGCAAGTAGATCAAAAATATTATAGAGGTATGATTGGTTCTCTACTTTATTTAACAGCTAGTAGACCTGATATTATGTTTGTTGTATGTTTATATGCTAGATATCAGTCTAAACCTAAAGAATCTCACTTAATTGCTGTAAAAAGAATTTTTAGATATTTAAATAGAACTAAAAATGTAGGATTATGGTACTCTAGAGATTCAACATTAAATTTGATTGCATAATCTGATTCTGATTTCGTTGGTTGTAAATTAGATAGAAAGAGCATAAGTGGTGTATGCCAATTCTTAGGCAGTAACTTAATCTCTTGGTTTAGCAAAAAGTAAAATTCAGTTGCATTATCAACTGTTGAAGCTGGATATGTTGCAGCTGGAAGTTGATGTGCTCAAATTCTTTGGATTAAGCGACAACTTGAGGATTATGGTATAACACTTGATAAAACTCCAATTAAATGTCACAACACTAGTACAATAAATTTGACAAAAAATCTTATTCAACATTCAAGAACTAAAGACATAGAGATAAGACACCATTTCATTAGAGAACATGTAGCTAATAATGATGTTTATCTTGATTATGTATGTACTGATGAACAATTAGCGGACATATTTACAAAACCTTTAAGTGAAGAGAGATTTTGCTATCTTAGAGGAGAATTAGGAGTTTGTGATCCATCAGAATGATTTTAGATCTCTTAGGAATGACTATATAGAATTCAACCATTTTCTTGAATATCCTCTTATGATTCTAAGAAAAATTTATCTAGATATTTGAACTTCTTGATTTACCACATTCTAAGGAAGATTTATCCAAAGTTTTATGATCATTTTGACATGTTTCAGATTCTTTGAAACTCTCACTTTTTACTGAAACTGTCTTGCAGCTGACTCTATTTATATTGGAGTCGACTCTAATTTTATATGCTCTCTGTCTGAGTTTTTAGAGCCAACACCTGCTACTGCAGAGCCGACTCTATTTCAGGCGCTGACTATGTTAGCGATTTAGAGCTGACACCTCGCTTTGCGGGAGCTGACTCTAAGTGGTCCCCTTTTGATTTATTTAGAGCAGAGTCGACACCTTCTTATTTTCATCCGACTCCAATCCACTCCAAATCTCTCTTTGCCTGTCCCAAACCCCAAAATCTTTTGAATCAAACCTCTCTTGACCTCAAATGGCTTCCAAGCATCGTGTATCCACCATTGGTGCCAATGTCACCACCGGGAAGAGGTCAGCTCGACGTTCGGCGAGGCAGCCCTCTCCGAGCTGGTCTTCTACTTCTTCTTTCTCGACTCCTAGCGTATTCCTACTCCACCTTCACCTCAGATTAATCTCTTGGTCAGGAAAGCTATCACAACTTAAAGAAAGGTAGATTTCAACTTTTTTGATTCTGAAGGCTTTTCTCTCAGGAAGCAATTAAAAGATATGGGATGAAAAAAGGTATGCTCACTTGACGTCCCCATCTACCCTGGTTTAGTAAAGGAATTTTATCATAATCTGAGTAGAGGAGATGATGGGATAGTCAGCTTTGTTAGAGGAAATAGAATACACTTAACTTCTGAAATTTTGAAAAATTTGTTGGAAATTACGATGATTGGGATGACTGCCACCTCACACAGTAATAGAGGAGAAGCATTATCAAGAATGTTAGGAAAAGATGTGTCATATTTGAAGAAATTAGTGCAAATCAATTATCTTTAGAATTAAGACTGTTACATAACATATGCTGTAGGATTTTATTTTCAAAGACTGGTAGATTTGAATATGTTTCAGAAAGGGATATAGTTGTTATGAACTGTATTGTAACGGGACAGCCCATAAATTTAGCTGGAATGATGATTGGTTATATGGAGGAAGTCGGTAGCAAGAAAAGATCCACCTTGCCATATGGAATGATTTTGACGTTAGCTTTTCAAAGTCAAGGAGTAAATATATTAGAAAATGAGCCACAGAAAAAAATTGTGGCTACGAATTACTACAATGTTGGTACACTTCACCGTATGGGCTTCAAGAAAGTACATGGTCAATGGCAAAGGAAAGGACATGGAGAAGAAAGGGCGGCTGAAGCTGATATTGTAGTCCCTGGTCCTTCGGAGGCTGGACCATCTGTGAGACATTCTTCACCTAGATCGAGTAGTTCGGCACCCCAAGCGACACCAACAGCAACCACCACTTTTGTCCAAAATTCATCTGAGTTTTCTGATAGGCAGATTGAGTAGCTCAAACCCTGTTGGCAGAGCATGAGGCTAAAATCAAAAATGATGTCATATATCAACTTTTGAGAATTAGGCAGTTGTATTACACTTTGGAAGAAAAGGTCAATAAGATAGAGTCATCATTCAGTACCTCTTCTGATATTTTAAAGACTGATTTGAAATTAATGTTTGACAACATTAAGGATATTAGAGGTGACTCAGATACTTATTCCAGAAGTAATGCGGAGCTTTAAGAAAAAGTCATGGCAGCTTCTTTCCTGGTTGAGAAAATGCTCAATGATTTCATGAATGTTCAAGAAAAAGGAATGGGACAGATTTGGCAGAACTTAAGAAAATTCTAAGATGATACTTTCTCCAAGCCAAGCCAAGTCAAGTCTACTCTAATCCAATCAACTTCAATCTATCTTAAGTTATCTTTAGATTTTAAGTTTAGCATATGGAAACTAGTTTGTATCTAGGACAAACTTATTATTTTTTATAGCATGTAATTAGAATCAATGTATCTTGTTTTGATTATCTTGTCTTAACATGTTATGTGCTTGATACTTTGTACTCAATGGTACTTTCTATGAATTCAGCCTTGACTCTTGCATTTTAAATTCTAAAATATTCAACTCCTATATTGATTGATTTTGATTTAAGCAATATCTACCCTATAACTTCTTAACCTTTTTGTTGATAACAAAAAAGAGGAAGAAAGAGTGTATATGCATATGGACTTAAATGGATATATTGTATGCACATACATAGGGGGAGCTATCTCACTCAGGGGGAGCTTAATTAAGTTGTTAAATCCTATTTGTATGATACATAAGAAAATTATTTGCATTGATTTTGGTTAAAATTATTAAAACTCAAGCATAACTATGAATTTGCTTATTTTGATAATTATTCATTAATTGATTATGCATATACTCAATGTTTTTGTCATCATAAAAAGGAAGAGATTGTTGACCCATTTATTGATTTTGATGATTAACAAAAATCATGAGTATATTTCCTATGATACTAATAAGATTGACAAGCGTTTCAGGAATTTAGAACGATTAAGTATTCATAATTCGTACAAAAATGAGCTTGGATCAATGTTTAGTGGCATGTGTCAAAGTTCAGATTTTAGAGCCGACTCTGAAGCGTATCGAAACTATTTGGCACATTCGGCACGGTTTAGACCCAACTCCAGAAAATTAGAGCTGACTTTAACCTGAGTTACAGTGAATTGTCTTTCTGCTTTAGATTTTAGAGCCAACTCCAGCAGAGTTAGAGCTGACTCTAACCTGAGAACAGAGACTACATTTTTTGGGATACTGTTAGAGTCGACACTAAGGAAATTAGAGCCGACTCCAGCTCAAGTTGTGTTAACCCCACAAAATTCTAGAGCCGACTCCATGACAAATGTTTTCTTTCTATTTTGGGCAACCCAACTTAGAGATGACATCAGGCCAGATTAGAGCCGACTCTAATATGTCAGAGATGACTTTCAGATTTGTCAGAAACGGCTCCAACGGTTATATTTCTTCTGGTGATCTTCAACGACTCTTTCCTTTTTCATGTTAAACCATCCATAAGTACTTTCAATGGCTACTTTGCATCAAAATATGGATTAAGAGATATTATAAAAGGAGCATTCCGACTGTTCGAAAAGAGGAAGGAAAAAAAAGAGGAAAATAGAGAAATATCAAAGAGAGAAAAACTCTGATTCAAAGCCTAACTGTGCGAAAAAGATAGAAGAGAAATCCAAAAGCATTCAAAAGTCAAATCTGAAGAATTTTTATTAACTAGAAGAAGAAAAGCAAGAGCCCTAGTTCTTCATCCTTATCTGCATCAACGTTTCTTCCAGAGCCTAAGTTCAATCTTGAGAAAGATCATTCAGAAGAGAAGAGGAAAAGAAGAAAAGCTCAACATCAAACATCTTCTAATCATGCTTTTCTATTCCTATTTTATTTATATTGTTTATCTGCTCATTTGAGGAGCGTTTATATTATTGTAATCAATTATTTGATACATTTATTTTCTGATTCAATCAGGGGATTGAATCAGGTGAGGTAGTTGACCTTGGGCAAGCTAAGATTAGCTTGTGTTAGGTTGTATGCTGGTGAACCTAAAACCGGCTGGGTTTGTTGTGATCCTGTTGTAAAACAACAAGTTCAAGTTGTGATCTTGTAAAACAACTCTTACAGGGTAATTATAGTGCGTGCCCAAGAGTTGCTTGGGAGTAGATGTAGGTGTAGCTAACACAGAACCACTATAAATCCTTTGTGTTTATCGTGCATATTTCTTTCCTTTACTCTAATTTTTATACTATGTACAGCATTCATAGCATCACACTCTCCACTCATTCCTTGTACACATTCATCTTAAAAATTAAATTTAAATATAAAATTTTTAAGAACCCAATTTATCCCTTCTCTTGGGTTGTCATCTGGGCCAACATATATACATTTGTATAAAGCATGCCGATGCATTCATACACTTATGTGTTGTGAATGAGTAAATTAAATGTAACTTCAATCGACATCAACAAAGTATGTAAGCAAAATATATTTATTAGAAGATTTTATTTTGATAAATTGGAGTATCTCTGCTCAGGAGAGGTGATCTTTCGATTAGACAAGCTAAACAAAATAAATTTACAAAATTTCAAATGGTCGCACATGCTGTTTTCATTACGAGAAAATAATTTATTTAAAAAAAAGATCTAAGGCAACATAAAGCTGAACAGAATAAAGCATATCGTGTTCAATCGGCTCTCTCTCTCTCTCTCTCTCTCTCTCTCTCTCTCTCTACCCCTCTCTTGAGCCTCTTGCCTTCTTCTTAGTTCTTAGTACTCATCATGATTACCCTCCAGCGTCTCCAAATAGAAGTCTCCTGATTTTAGTTAATTTTACTCTCATATTTTAGCTGTAAGGCATGGTTATGCGAAGGATATCTCTTCTATAACAATAGATGGCTAAATTATTCCTATCACCTGCCTCCTAAAACACAACACTCCCTTCTCTGACCAGAAAGTATTCAACTGCAGAATCATGCACCTTACAGAGTTACAGTCAGACCTACTACGAACCCTAACTAAGATAACACTTTGCTACGTTATAATATATATGAGATTTGATGCACCATTTTATGACTTGCATACTTTTTTTTGATATTCCATGACTAATTATGTGAGACCAGTCTCATGGCCATTGTTCAAGAAGTTTCTATCGCTACATGGATTACAAAATTTAAAGAAACAAGAACATGCCGGAAAAATACACTTGAAGATAACCAACGTCATGAGACGCGCTCTTTCATTTATTCCAGACTACCATTCAAGCATACGTTTCATAGCCCCTTATACACACATTACAGAGCTGTATCTTATATGTACAATAAGGTCCAAGGAACAAAAATCAGATCTCGTTCACTTACGCATATCCTCCCCACCTCATGAAGATGCATGCTTCATCATTTAAGCTAGCTCATATTGCAAATCATCACAAGCTTCTTTGCCACTACTTTTTGCACTCCATCAAGGCATCCATTGATGCTCAATTCAGCACGAAAATGATATATAATTTGAGCAGCTCAATTAGGTCCCCAACAGCTCAAATAAAAAACCATCCTCAATGACTCCTCGGAAGCCATGGGCTTCATATTGCTAGGCACAAGCTCCTTGTTTGAGCTACTGTCGATGCTTGGGAGGAGTTGTACTTGTGTTGCCCACAACCAATTCTTCTTAAGGGTGGAGGAGTTTGGCACGGCCACTTGATCTTTGAGTTCAAGAGCAGCCCCTAGAGCCACAGCTAGGCATGCTTTGTTAGCAAGCCTCATCTTTAACTTCGAGAAAGATTTTGAGGAGAGCAAACACAAAGGTGGATTCCTTAGCGGAGTGTTGGTTGGCAAGGTACATTACTAGGTAAAGGTTGAGCATATATGCCATGTGGGGGCTTCAAGTGGCAAAGGAGGTTGAAAGAGAGTGTGGTCCCAATGCCCGAGCGCCGGTGGTTTCTCCAGGAGAAAACCACTAGCTGTAGGCCATTGGTTCATTTATGCAGTGAAGGAGGAAGGATGGAATCAGTTGCTTTCTATCTGGTTTGTTCTATGGGGGGGGGGGGTGGCCCTTATTTTATCTTTAGGAACACACCTTTAATTTCTCTTTGTTTGTTTCTTTGGAGTAGAGATGAAGCCTAGATTTCAAGTTGGTCTAGGTGCATTGCTCTACGGTTGTCTCATCTCTTCTGGTCCTCGTGTTTCGGTAGCTTTGGGCCACACTCGCTCGAACGTTACGATGTATGACTGGGACAGCTGAAAACTCCTCCAAGGAAAGATGGAGAGAGAAGGAAAACAGGCTCTGAAGGCAGTTTGGCTGCCCATAGATTTTGGTGAACCCGGTACCCGGAAGATCGTCGAAGTACATTTCGATATCTTTTATCCGTTGCAAGAGAATAACTTGTGCATGGTTTTACAATTTTAGGTCATTTATAATTCGCTTGCTAGCTATGTTCTGGAAAGTTGGGGATGTCCTTGGAACGTGGTTTCCCAAACTCTCCGTGAGAGCTTAGATAAAGCTTTACACCATAGAGGCCAACCAAAAACATCCAGTTGAGGTGGGATCCCTCTCCCTCGTTCACCATCATGCAGGGAAAATCTCAATAATATAGTATCTAGCTTTTGAGTTTGTAAAGAAACTGTAAATATGAAACCATATAAGCACGTAATCTGGATCGAAGGTGGTGGGTGCTTTCAATCACCAGGCAGCCGAGCACTAATAATTCCTCGCTGCTTACCGCTCAAGCGGTAGCCCGATTGATCGAGCGTTCCATAGCTACCTGTCACGTCCCAGACCCAAAAATTTGAGCTAGGGTGACAACCCGCCGTATGCCGGGCATGCAAGGCGTCTTGAACTTATCACATAAATCAATATAAAGCAAATTCCATATCCATGATTTGTTACAAACCAGAATTATCAGTCTTGGGCTATCTGCCCTACAAATAAATCTGAACTAAATCAAAATAATAAAACTAAGTCTTCTTAATAGAAACTCCTTCTATCTCAATTATCCATCTTCATTCCTGAGGCTCTGAAAAACATTATGAGAATTTTATGAGCTCACACTCAATAAGTAAGCCTAATATAATTTCAAAATTTCATTTATCAGGCTATCATTAGGTTCATGTCATCAGATCAATTAGCTTAATTCAATAACAATTACATTGTTTATACTGTCATTATTATGTGTCTACATTATGTGTAGCCCTCTTAAACATCCCCAGGGTCCTGGTACCCATCTGTCACAATACACATCATGTGTAGCCCTCTTAAACATCCCCTAAGAGGAAGGGTTCTGGTACCACTGTCATCTGTCATCTGTCTGTCATCTGTGTCATGCATCTGTCATGTGATAATGTGTGCCCTCTTAAACATCCCCTAAGAGGAAGGGTCCTGTACCATCTGTCATCTGTCATGTGATGTGATAATCTGTCATGTGAATCTGTCAGAATCTGTCATGTGAGAACCGGTGACACATAAAGTTTTACTGTCATTATCATGATTACATATTATCATAGTAATAACATGATTTTGCCAAATTACATAATTATATTTAACTGTAATTTCACAGTTCATAAATTAAATAATTAATAAAATTATAATACTTGACTTACTTACCCAGTACACGAATTTCACTTGATAACCCAGCTAATTGGACTCCTGGGAACCTACAGAATCATTTTTCATTATTAAATTTCTAAAATCTGAATTATAAAATAATTCTTAAACTCTACCCAAACCACTTCACGGGCCCAACTTTGGGCTTGAATATCTCTCAATGTATACACCCAAATAGGGAAATAAAATTATTCCCAGAAACTAGAATCAATCCTGATTCGGGCCATATTTATTTTATCATTCTCGGCCCGATACAGGCCCAAAACGCTGCTCAAACTGGGCTCAGAAACGGCCCAACAAGGCCCAAAACTCAACGGCCCAATCGGCCCATTAATTTTTAACCCAGCTCCTCTGTTTCAAAGAAACAGAGGAGCCGGATGCGCCGGCGGCCAGGGCCGCCGCCGGCCAAATTGAGGCGGTCCGGCCGCCGTTGGCCGGACCGTGGCCGGCCGCCGCCGCGGCCAGCCTCCCCCTCTCTCTCTCTCATCAATTTTTTAATTCTTCTCTCTTCTCTTCGCGCGGCTCATCACGCCGGCGCTTTGCCGGCCAATCCGGGTCGGTCCGGCCTCCGGTGGCCGGGCCAGAGCCGGCCACCGCCGTGGCCGGCCTCTCCTCCTTTCTTCTCTTTTCTCTTTTCTCTCATCCGCGGCTTACGGATTACGCCGGCGGCACGGCCGGCCACCATGGCCGGCCGGACCTCCACCGGACGCACGCCCGGCGCCGGTGGAGGTCTCCGACCAAGGCCCAGGCCCGGCGAGGCGGCGAGCACACCGCCGGGCCCGAACCAAGGATCGGACCGGCGGTTTCTCACGTCACGTCTCTCCTCCTCCGCTCTCCTCTCTCTCTCTTTGTTCTCCGGCACCCCACCGGACGCCGCCCCCGGTGCCGGTGGGGTCGTCGGCCGGGGCTCAGGCCCGGCGAGGCGGCGGGCACGCCGCCGGGCCTGAACCATGTCACGGAGAAGGGAAGGGGAGAGCTGGGTTCTGTAACCCGGCTCCTCCCTCCTCTTCTTTTTTTTTTTTAACTTTTCTCTCTCTCAATCTTCTCTCTCTCATGCATGGACAGGACTTACCAGAGACAGCACGCTGGGGAAGAAGTCCGCACGAGGAGATGATGAGAAGGGGGCCCACGTATGGTGGGAAGGAGGGTTCTACACCATCTTTTATAGGCATTGCAGAGTCCCCAAATCAAGGGACTCTGTAATTAGATATACTTGAAATTTAAATATCTAGTCTATCATCTGATCACGTGATAACTCTCACGAGCAATTAAGATATATTCATCTGGAGTCTATCATCTGATCGTGATAACTCTCACGAGCAATTAAGATATACCTGGAATTCAAATATCTGGAGTCTATCATCTGACCTCGTGATAACTCTCACGAGCAGTTGAGAAATCTAGGGGATTACATTCTCCCCTCCTTATAAAAATTTCGGCCTCGAAATTGATAACTTTTATTAGAGAAAATTAAAGGTCCAAATTTCTGTCCCAAGGACTAACAATCAACTAAAGTTAACAGTTTTCAATCATTAACTATTTTAAGATACAAATAGTCGTGGATACTTTTCTTTCATTTCTTCTTCCAGTTCCCAAGTAGCCTCTCTTTCAGAATGATTATTCCATTGCACCTTGACATAGGGAATGGTACGCCGTCTTAGAACTTGATCTTTGCGGTCTACGATACGCAAAGGATGCTCTTCATATGATAAATCTTTCTTCAACTGTATAGGCTCATATGCTATGACATGGCTGGGGTCAGAGATATACTTCCTCAGCATAGATACATGAAAAACATTGTGTACCCCAGATAGAATCGGAGGCAGTGCCAGGCTGTAAGCAACCTCTCCAACTCTGCTCAAGATCTCAAAAGGTCCAATATAACGTGGACTCAGCTTTCCTTTAATCCCAAATCTCATCACATCTTTGGTTGGTGATACCCTTAAGAAGACATGATCCCCAACCTGGAATTCCAATTCCCTTCTTCTGACATCAGCATAACTCTTTTGCCTGCTCTGAGCTGTACGAAGACGCTCCCTGATCAAATGCACCTTATCTACTGTTTGCTGAATCAGCTCAGGGCCTAGCAACTTCCTTTCCCCCACGTCATCCCAACATATAGGAGATCTGCACCTCCTACCATACAGAGCTTCAAATGGAGCCATCTGGATGCTGGCTTGGTAACTATTATTATATGCAAACTCCACCAAAGGTAAGTGGTTATCCCAAGCTCCACCCAAGTCCATCACACAGGCTCGCAACATGTCCTCCAGAATCTGTATGGTCCTCTCTGATTGTCCATCTGACTGGGGATGATAGGCTGTACTGAAGTTTAGTTTGGTTCCCATGGCCTTATGAAGGCTCTTCCAAAACTGGGACACAAACCTGGTATCTCTATCTGATACAATAGATACCGGAACACCATGGAGTCTCACGATCTGTTCAATATACAAATTAGCCAATCTTTCACTAGAGACCCCAACTCTGAAAGGTAGGAAATGAGCTGATTTTGTTAGTCTGTCCACAATGACCCAAACTGCATCGTTGCTCTTAGGAGTTTTGGGCAGACCAGTCACAAAGTCCATTGTAATCTTTTCCCATTTCCACTGTGGAATCATCAGAGACTGAAGAGGCCCTGCAGGCCTTTGATGCTCGGCTTTCACTTGCTGACACACCAAGCACTTGGCCACATACTGAGCAATCTCCCTCTTCATGCCTTTCCACCAAAAATTTTCCTTTAAGTCTCTGTACATCTTAGTGCCACCTGGATGCACAGTATAGGGAGAGTAGTGAGCCTCTTTCAAAATTTCAGCCTTTAGCTCTTCACTGTTTGGCACACAAAGTCTTCCTTCAAATTTCAGGGATCCATCATCCATTATATAAAATTCATTCTGAACTCCTGATTGTACCACTTCTTTAATCCTTTGTAGCTCTGGATCTTCCATCTGGGAGGACTTGATTCTGTCAACTAAGGTCGGCTGGAGTACAAGTGCTGCAATAAGTCCATCAGACTGCTGTACTCTCAGACCAACCTCCCACTTCTCCAGATCTCTCAATACGTGAGGCTGGGAGGTAATCATAGCAGCTAACTCAGAAGAGGATTTTCTGCTCAAGGCATCAGCTACTACATTGGCCTTCCCAGGATGATACTGTAGATTCAGGTCATAATCCTTCAATAGTTCCAACCACCTCCTCTGCCTTAAATTCAGCTCCTTCTGTGTGAAAATGTATTTTAAACTCTTATGATCTGTATACACATCACACGACACTCCATATAGATAATGCCGCCAAATCTTCAGAGCAAAAACCACAGCAGCCAATTCCAAGTCATGAGTAGGATAATTTTGCTCATAAGGTTTCAGTTGTCTGGAGGCATAAGCTATCACTCTTTCATTCTGCATCAAAACACATCCCAATCCTTTTCGAGAGGCATCAGTGTATATAGTGAAACCTTCAGATCCCGTTGGAAGAACAAGAATGGGAGCTGACACCAGGCGCTGCTTTAACTCCTGGAAACTTTCCTCACACTCCACTGTCCAGTCAAACTTCACTCGCTTTTGGGTTAAGCGAGTTAGGGGTAGAGCAATGCGAGAAAAATTCTCCACAAATTTTCGGTAATACCCGGCTAATCCCAAGAAGCTTCTGACTTCTGCCACATTGGTAGGTCGGCTCCAGTTAGTGATAGCTTCAATCTTTTTCGGGTCCACAGATACACCATCTTTAGAGATTATATGACCCAAGAAAGCTACTTGATCCAACCAAAATTCACACTTCTTCAGCTTGGCATAAAGCTTCTTCTCTTGCAGAATCTGTAGCACAATTCTCAGGTGGTCCTCATGCTCCTTATGGCTCTTGGAATATATCAGAATATCATCAATGAAAACCACCACAAACTGATCCAGATATGGTTTAAAAATTCTGTTCATTAAGTCCATGAATGCTGCTGGGGCATTAGTTAACCCAAACGGCATCACCAAGAACTCATAGTGGCCATATCTGGTTCTAAATGCTGTCTTTGGTACATCCCCTTCTTTGACTTTAAGCTGATGGTACCCGGACCTAAGATCAATCTTTGAGAATATCCGGGCTCCTTGAAGTTGATCAAACAAGTCGTCAATCCTTGGCAGAGGATACTTATTTCGCACTGTTACTTTATTGATTCCCCGGTAATCAATGCAGAGTCGAAGACTGCCATCCTTCTTCTTAACAAATAGGACTGGAGCACCCCAAGGAGAAGCACTGGGTCTAATAAATCCTCGATCTAGGAGCTCTTGCAGTTGATCCTTCAGTTCTTTTAGCTCAGCCGGGGCCATACGTAAGGGGCCTTTGATATAGGCCCAGTTCCAGGAACTAGATCAATAGAGAACTCGACTTCCCGATCAGGAGGTAAATTAGTCAAATCCTCAGGGAAGACATCTGGAATTCTCGAGCTATGGGAATATCCTCCAACTTGGTCTCTTCTTGCTGAAGGTCCTTGACTACAGCAAGAAATCCTTGACCACCACTCATCAAATACTTTCCAGCCTGCATTACTGATATGAACACTGAGGCTAGGTGTTTATGACCACCAATAAAACTGAACTCAGGCTGAGCGGACTAAGCCTGCAGAATCTGGTGCTGCAAGTCCCGCATCGACTGCGCCATACCCGAGAGAACCTGAAGCATCTCGGTCTGGAGTTGCTGCTGATCAGTCCCAACTGAATTGGCAGGGGCAGCAGCTTCGGTGGCTTCTAGACCTCCGGTTGGCCAGCATTACCAACCTGGGAACTCTCATCATTTTGTCGACTTCTAGTGCGACGTGCCATTCTTATCTCCTGATAAATTAGTTGTAATTAATATCACTGTAAACATTAATTGTTAGGCTTTCAAAGCATAATTTCTGAGATTCCTTTAAATTTATAATTTGTCTCTATGTCACTCTAGTGTTTTGCCTAAAGTGTCATCATGTATATGTCCCTAATGTCATAACCTGGCTCTGATACCACTAAAGCTGTCACGCCCCAGACCCAAAAATTTGAGCTAGGGTGACAACCCGCCGCATGCCGGGCATGCAAGGCGTCTTGAACTTATCACATAAATCAATATAAAGCAAATTCCATATCCATGATTTGTTACAAACCAGAATTATCAGTCTTGGGCTATCTGCCCTACAAATAAATCTGAAC
Source organism: Calamus simplicifolius (assembly GCA_900491605.1). Taxonomy (NCBI): domain Eukaryota; kingdom Viridiplantae; phylum Streptophyta; class Magnoliopsida; order Arecales; family Arecaceae; genus Calamus; species Calamus simplicifolius. The sequence goes on along the minus strand of UESW01004444.1, from coordinate 200,774 downwards.
TAAATCAAAATAATAAAACTAAGTCTTCTTAATAGAAACTCCTTCTATCTCAATTATCCATCTTCATTCCTGAGGCTCTGAAAAACATTATGAGAATTTTATGAGCTCACACTCAATAAGTAAGCCTAATATAATTTCAAAATTTCATTTATCAGGCTATCATTAGGTTCATGTCATCAGATCAATTAGCTTAATTCAATAACAATTACATTGTTTATACTGTCATTATTTTTCTTTATGTGTGCCCTACATACACATCATGTGTAGCCCTCTTAAACATCCCCTAAGAGGAAGGGTCCTGGTACCACATCTGTCATCTGTGTGTAGTCCCCCTGGTACCATGTGGTCATCTGTGTGTGATCTGTCATGTGAGCCCTCTTAAACATCCCCTAAGAGGAAGGGTCCTGGTACCAGTGTCTGTCATCTGTCATCTGTCATCTGTCATGTGAGAATCTGTCTGTCATGTGAGAACCGGTGACACATAAAGTTTTACTGTCATTATCATGATTACATATTATCATAGTAATAACATGATTTTGCCAAATTACATAATTATATTTAACTGTAATTTCACAGTTCACAAATTAAATAATTAATAAAATTATAATACTTGACTTACTTACCACAGTACACGAATTTCACTTGATAACCCAGCTAATTGGACTCCTGGGAACCTACAGAATCATTTTCATTATTAAATTCTAAAATCTGAATTATAAAATAATTCTTAAACTCTACCCAAACCACTTCACGGGCCCAACTTTGGGCTTGAATATCTCTCAATGTATACACCCAAATAGGGAAATAAAATTATTCCCAGAAACTAGAATCAATCCTGATTCGGGCCATATATTTATTTTATCATTCTCGGCCCGATACAGGCCCAAAACGCTGCTCAAACTGGGCTCAGAAACGGCCCAACAGGCCCAAAAATCAACGGCCCAATCGGCCCATTAATTTTTTAACCCAGCTCCTCTGTTTCAAAAGAAACAGAGGAGCCGAGATGCGCCGGCGGCCAGGGCCGCCGCCGGCCAAATTGAGGCGGTCCGGCCGCCGTTGGCCGGACCGTGGCCGGCCGCCGCCGCGGCCAGCCTCCCCCACTCTCTCTCTCATCAATTTTTTAATTTCTCTCTTCTCTTCGCGCTCCACGCCGGCGTTCCGGCCAATCCGGGGTCGGTCCGGCCTCCGGTGGCCGGGCCAGAGCCGGCCACCGCCGTGGCCGGCCTCCCCTCTCCTCTCTCTCTCTAATTTCTCTCTTTTCTCTCTTTTCATCCGCGGCTTACGGATTACGCCGGCGGCACGGCCGGCCACCATGGCCGGCCGGACCTCCACCGGACGCACGCCCGGCGCCGGTGGAGGTCTCCGACCAAGGCCCAGGCCCGGCGAGGCGGCGAGCACACCGCCGGGCCCGAACCAAGGATCGGACCGCGGTCTTCTTCACCGTCACTTCTCCCTCCTCCTCCGCTCTCTCTCTCTCTTTGTTCTCCGGCACCCCACCGGACGCCGCCCCCGGTGCCGGTGGGGTCGTCGGCCGGGGCTCAGGCCCGGCGAGGCGGCGGGCACGCCGCCGGGCCTGAACCAATGTCACGGAGAAGGGAAGGGGAGAGCTGGGTTCTGTAACCCGGCTCCTCCCTCCTCTTCGTTTTTTTTTTTAACTTTCTCTCTCTCTCAATTCTCTCTCTCTCATGCATGGGGGACTTACCAGAGACAAGCACGCTGGGGAAGAAGTCCGCACGAGGAGATGATGAGAAGGGGGCGTCCACGTATGGTGGGAAGGAGGGTTCTACACCATCTTTTATAGGCATTGCAGAGTCCCCAAATCAAGGGACTCTGTAATTAGATATACTTGAAATTTAAATATCTAGTCTATCATATCATCTGATCACGTGATAACTCTCACGAGCAATTAAGATATACCTGGAATTCAATATCTGGAGTCTATCATCTGATCGTGATAACTCTCACGAGCAATTAAGATATACCTGGAATTCAAATATCTGGAGTCTATCATCTGACCTCGTGATAACTCTCATAAGCAGTTGAGAAATCTAGGGGATTACATACCACGGGTTCAAGATGTGGTCTTATAGGTGACTCGAGTAATTTCGTAGTTTACTATGAGGCCAATGCTACTGTTGATGGATGAGATGTGAGAAAGCCTCTCTCATAGTTATCCCGCTGTATCTTTTGACCTTTTGGTGTTTGGATTGATGTCAGGTTGGCCTACTCACGATAAGGTGAAAAGGGCATGCGCAAATTTAAACTGTCCGAATCGAACATTATCTAATAGGAAGGGAGCCTTCGAAAGAGCTACATCGGATTAATCCCCCTTTCCTTTTTTTTTTACCCAAAAAAAAAAAAATCCTTACTACTTTACTTCCATAGAAAATAGAAAATAAGGAGACGAAAAGAACGTGCGCTAATTTTTTTTAAAAGGCATTTATGCTCTTAGAGACTAATCTTGACACAGCTAGAACCACAAATTCTTCGTTCATTTTCCTCCCTAGAATATAAAGAGACAAAAAATAAATAAATAAAGAAAAACATAAGCTGAAATTTATGCTATTAATTATTTATGCTAGAGAGAGCAGTTCTATGGCTTAAAACAGGTTCATATTTTGTTATAAAAAAAACATATTTAGGAGACGACAAACACCCCGTCTCTTTTCTTTCGCAAGATGTAGCGTATTCTGCTCCAAAAAAAAAAAAAAACGGCAAGTGGATGGCGCAAGTGGCGAATCCAACCCTAATTACTTGAAGTTTAGCTTCGTCTTTTTGTCCGAACTTTTTCCCCTCTCATGATTCCTTTTAACTATATATCCTTAGAAAACTTGTCCCACTCCTTATGAGTCCATTAAACGGTAAAGAATGTTAATGAGATCCAACTAATCATGTACAGTAGAAAACTTTGATGGTGGTGTATACAGTGAATTAAAGCAAACTCTTGCTGGTAGCAAGTACTACTGTGACCAATGAAAAGCGCCTATTTCCTTAGGTGCACTATGAAAGATCGAGGAAACTAAATAAAAATAAAAATAAATAACAAAGGTTTTTGATGACGCATGACCGCATACGTGGAGCACCGGAAGACTTAATCTGGCAGCTGACGAGATTCTCGAGCAGCCGAACGACTTGCAAGAAGTCCCAAGACCGGAGGAATTCTCTGGTAAAGACCCTCTGACGCCCAAGTCAGTGATCGAGGTCACAGCCGAACAAGAGCTCGAAAGAGCCCTTTTAGGTCCAGAGAACCCTTAAGGATGGAGTTGCTCTAGGTGGAAAAGTGAAAGAGTGCTTATGTTAGCCTACCTGAATCTCTTGTGGACTTACCCTTTTATAGGCCGTTGAAATATGCATGGGTTCGGACGCATGACATTCCGCGAGGAGGGAATGTCTGCGGGACACGTGGGGGTTACGTGAGCTTGGGCTGGTTGGTCGGTCCTATCCCATCGGAGAGGGAGGGCCTGTGGTTGGTGAGCCAAGTCCCATCAGTCAACGGAAACGGCTGGTAGGTGGGTCTGGTCCAATCAACAGCATGGTCCGGAGATATCAGTCAAAGCAAGTCAGACGGTTGGTGGTTTCGGCAGGCGTAGGGCCGACCTAAAGAGGTTGGGGCCGCCACGACCTGCTTTGGAGAAGATGGGGCCATCGGGGTTGACCTAGGGAGGTCGAGGCCGCCACGGCACACCTTGAAGAAGCTGGGGCGGATGGGGCTGACCTGGAGAGGTCGGGGCCGCCACGGCGTGCCTTGGAGAACCGGGGCCGCCGAGCCTGACCTGGGGAGGTCGGGGCCGCCACGATGCGCTCTAGAGAAGCCGGGGCCGCCGGGGCCGACCTGGGGAGGTCGGGGCCGCCACGGCGCACCCTGAAGAAGCCGAGATGGACGGGGCCGATCTAGAGAGGTCGGGGCCACCACGGCACGCCTTGGAGAAGCCGGGGCCACCGGGGCTGACCTGAAGAGGTCGGGGCCGCCACGGTGCACCTTGGAGAAGCCGAGGCTGCCAAGGCCAACCTGGGAAGGTCGGGACCGCCACGGCGCACCTTGGAGAAGCCGGGGCCGCCGGGACCGACCTGAAGAGGTCGGGGCCGCCACGGCGCACCTTGGAGAAGCCGGGGCCACCGGGGCCGGCCTTGGGAGGTTGGGGCCGCCACAGCGTACCTTGGAGAAGCCGGGGCGGATGGGACCGACCTGGAGAGGTCGGGGCCGCCACGGCGCGCTCTAAAGAAATCGAGGCCGCCGGGGCCGACCTAGAGAGGTCGGGGCTGCCACGGGGTGCTCTGGAGAAACCGGGGCCGCCGAGGCTGACCTGAAGAGGTCAGGGCCGCCACGGTGCACCTTGAAGAAACCGGGGCCGCCATGGCGCGCTCTGGAGAAGCCGGGGCCGCCGGGGCCGACCTGGAGAGGTCGGGGCCGCCATGACGCGCCTTGAAGAACCTGGGGCGGACGGGGCCGTGCTTGTGCCACGTGGTTGATTTTGCCATGATTACCCCTGTGGCTTTATTGGCCACATTACTGGTCACATCAGATGCCCCCCTGCTCCTGAGCGCGAAGGGCCACGCGCTAGTCATCCTTTGGGCGAAAGAAGCGCAAAGATTCAAAGGCTATGACAACTAACTTTAGGCGCTTTAAATGGCAGGCAAATCAGTGCGCCTTCCCGAAGCGACATCGCCTCGAAGATCTTCCGTAATCATGCGGTAGGTGGGCGCTGATGTCGGTCCCGGACGATTGAGGGGGGTGCTCCTCGGAGGATGGGAAAAAGATAAGAGTCATCATTTCTACTCCGTTCTTCAAGCATTACTATTGGCCAAAGACTCTGCTCCTTGGTGGAATCGAGGTGGGGCGCCTCGGTCGTGGGCAAAATGGTCGGCACTTTGGGATGCGGTGCAATAAGCGAGGGACACATGGCCGATCTTAGGGCGGAGCGGTTTGAAATTGGGGTATAAAAGGCGCCTCCCAGGACTGGGGGAGAGTTTTATACTGCCATTGCTCTCCTGCCTTCTTCCCTCTCGAGCTTCCTTGCAACTCGAGACCTTCAGCCTTCGTCTCCTTAACAAATTCTAAGGTTAGTTTCCATTTTTCACCTTCAACCTTTGATCCATGGACCGTAAAGCCATTAAAAGGGTAAGAAACCAGTAGTAGACCCGTCTTCCTCTCCGGTGAGAGCAGTTCCCATTTCTTTCCGCCGCCCGGCGTCCCCTCTGGTAACTAGCCTTGACCTGGCAGGGCCGGGGGGGATTGCATCCACCATAACTCCCGAGGAGGTAGAGGCCATTAGGACTATGTATAGGGTCCCAGACTTCATCCGTTTGTCCACACCGGGCCCTGAAGACAGAGTGAACTTCGTCCTTTCGGGACGGGTTGCTCTGTACGAGGAGTTTTTTAGGTGCGGGCTACGGCTTCCTTTCCATCCCTTTTTTCTGAACCTTTTGAATAGGTATAGGTTAGTACCGGAGCAGTTGACTCCAAACTCGATTCGGATCTTCTGCGCCTTCGTCATCCTTTGCCATTTCGAGGGATCCGCGGTTAGCCTGTCCTTATTCCGGGCTCTTTACAAACTCCGCCGTCAGGGTGAGGGGGCCTGGTGGGTGTTTACCGCCAGGCCGGGTAGGGCTCTCCCATTGGGTCTTTCGTCCAAAATTAGGGGGTGGAAGTTCCGGTTTCTTTTTGCCCATATAGAGGGAGTGAGGACTGAATGGGGGGAACCGGATGTTAGCTCCAATGAAAATTCGGCCGTAAGTGATAAGGATGGGGAGCTCTTCCGCCATTTCTCTAACTCCCAGATCCCTTCTTACAAGGACCTCCTGTCCGAGGAGAACTTCTACGAGGCCGAGTTGGCTCCGGCAGTCAGTGAGCACAGAAATCCTTCTTTCTTGCCCTCGGCTGGACGTGGCTTTTGCCCATTTTGTAGAAATTTTTTCTTTCTTCTTTTTCTTCTTTTTGCGTACTAACCATTATTTTTATGCAGCCATGAAGTTTTCTACAGAGAAGTTTGAGGCCCTTGCGCACCAAAAGAAATGGGTGACCACCGAGCAGGTGAGGCCGGCCAAGAGGGCGCAAAGGGGAGCTCGTGCTAAACTGGCCAAAACACCTGAAGCTCTCCGGTTCGGGCACCTGTGGAGGACCAGTTTAGGAGGCACCGGCCGAAGGAGTAGTCCCTAGGCCAGCCGGGGCCGAGACAGAGGAGGGGGAGATCCCGATCACCACCGAGGCAGCCGTGGTAGTTTTGGATCTCGAAGAGGAAGTCCCTGCCGCCGTCGACTTGACCGAGGTGAGGCAGGTGGCAGTCGTTAGAAGCCCTTCGGCTCCCATCGAGCCAGAGACGGAGAGGGCATCTCCCATGGCCGGAGGAGGGGAGGCCCCACTAGGAGCCCCAGGGCCGGGGCGACAAGGTCCAGTGATCATCAGGCCGAGAAGGAGAGTTTGTCTCGGCGATCCGAGCACCGATCAGCACAACGGCCAACAGTCGAGCCGCTGGGGGGGCCAGCAAGGCCGGCGCCCATGCTGCTCACAATGGAAGATGCCGGGCAAGCCGCCGCCTTGCTATCGAGGGCGCGGACCTCGGCGACCGAGGAGGAGATAGGGCAGCAATCCCAAGCCGCCCTCCTTGACATGGTCATGATCAATGTGCTTCAAGTAACTCTTCGAATATAATCTTCTTTTAGCATACTTTAATTAATCTGTGGCTGATGGGCTCCCTTGGCGCAGTTGGCCCACGGGGCCTTGGCCCTCCGCACGGTGGCAACTTATACAGGGGAGGCCCTTGCGCTCACTATCGGGCGGGCCAACAAGTACAAGGGGCAGGCCCGCGCACTGTTCGAAAAGCTGACTCGGCAGGAGGAGGCCAAGGCCCGAGAGGAGGACCTTGGCGGCCGGTTGAAGGAGGCGGAGCGCCGAGCCGACGTCGAGAGCGGCCAGGCTTCCACGGCCGTGACCCAGCTATCTCTGGTCTCGTCTAGGCTGGACTCGGCCAGGGCTTAGATAGAGGGGCTATACCGCCAGCTCCAGCACGCGGAAGGCCGGGCTGACGCAATGGCGGACGAGGCTCGTGCGGCGATGGAGAGAGCTATCGCAGCGGAGGCAGCGGCGGTCGATGTCGGGCACGAGAGGGCCAGGGCGGAGGCCCATGCTCATGAGGCTAGAGCCCGCACCGAGGAGGCGAAAAATAAGGCCTGGGAAGCCGAGGGGCGTGCCAAGGAGGCTGAGGCCAACGCCGAAACATGGATCCGGGAGGTCGAGGCCAGGGCGGAGATGCAGATCCGAGAGATCAAGGCCAAGGTGGAGGCGCAAATCCGGGAAGACGAGGCCAAAGTGACCCAAGCCGTCGCCGATTTTAAGGCCTCGACGGAGTTCGAACAGGAGGTTTTGGAGGCCAGCTTCGACGCCTATACAAAGGGCTTCGAATTTTGCAAGGAGAAAGTATCTGTGATCTCCAATATCAGCAGCTCCAACCTTGAAAAGATTCAGCCTGGGGTCCTGGCGACGAGGAGGCGGCGGAGGAGGAAGAGGCCGGAGAGGAGCCGGGGACAAATGGGCCCTAGGAAATTTTGTATTTTTCTTTTTCCCTTGTACCCGACTCTAGGTCGAATTTTGTAACCATTATAAAGCAATTAATGAAAAGAAAACCATTTTCTGAATGTTTTGTTCCCTCATTGTAAGGCATCACGCACGTTGAAAGTGTCGCGGCAGATCCTGGTACTCATATCTGGTGGTGCCCAAATAGGTTCACAGGAGTTCGCACCGCTGAATAGACTTATAGGTAGTTGAGGTAACTTAACGTCGGCCGCAGTCATTTAGGCCTTTTGAGCTTTCTCTTTGTTGTCTATCTCTGCGGCGGCCGAGCACACGGTGAACCTGCGAACTTAGGAGTCCGCCTGAATGGGTGCGAAGCCATTGAACTTAATTCCGAAGGTTGCACCGGCGGGCAAAGTCCACCGGGGGCGGTGTGAAACAGGGCGACGCCTTTCTAGTCAAGGTGTCGACGGATTCCATCTTCGGACTATTGCGATGTGTCGAGATCGAGTTTGATGAGAAGAGCCAAAGCGGGGCCGACTGGGGTAAGACCAGAGCACGAGCTCGAGGCTGGTGCCGGGATGGAAATTTGAGGCCGGTGCCGGGGCCGAGTGGTGTCCCATAGGCCGCGATGCCGGTGAGGTCCTTTTGAACCGCCTCGAGGGTTTAGGAACCGCTGTGAGGGGTGACTCGACCGGTTACGGAGCCTTAGGGACTTGAACGACTCGGGGGCATCGTTTTGCCGGGGCCAAGTGGTGTCCCATGGGCCGCGATGCCGGCGAGGTCCTTTTGAACCGCCTTGGAGGTTTAAGAACCGTTGCGAGGGGTGACTCGACTGGTTACGGAGCCTTAGGGACTTGAATGACTCAAGGGCACCGCCGTGCCGGGACCGAGTGGTGTCCCATGGGCCGTGATGCCGGCGAGGTCCTTTTGAACCACCTCGAGGGTTTAGGAACCGTTGCGAGGGGCGACTCGACGGTTATGGAGCCTTAGAGACTTGAACGACTCGGGGGCACCGCCGTGCCGGAGCTGAGTGGTGTCCCATGGGCTGCGATGCCGGCGAGGTCCTTTTGAACCGCCTCGGGGGTTTAAGAACCGCTGCGAGGGATGACCCGACCGGTTACGGAGCCTTAGGGACTTGAACGACTCGGGGGCACCGCCGTGCCGGGGCCGAGTGGTGTCCCATGGGCCGCGATGCCGGCGAGGTCTTTTTGCGAGATATTATTGATAATATCAATGGAGGTTGTCTGAATTCCAGGTACACGGGATAGGTCGGCCATCGAGTTCTTCAATTTGGTACGCTCCTAGACGGAGCGCCTCGGTGACGCGATAAGGACCTTCCCAATTGGCGGACAGCTTGCCCCCTTCTGCTGGCTTGGATACCTCGGCCTTTCTGAGAACTAGATCTTCAGGGCGAAACACTTTGGGGCAGACTCGGGCGTTATAATACTTGGCTGTCCCCTGGCGAAAAGCGGCCATACGCAATCGCGCCTGATCATGCATTTCGTCGATGAAGTCGAGGTTTGCCCTTAGCTGGTTGGAGTTGTCTTCCTGGTTATAGGATTCCACACACGGGCTCGGTAGTCCGATCTCCACGGGGATGACCGCCTCGGACCCAAAAGTTAAACTGAATGGGGTCTCGCCTGTCGGAGCTCTTAGGGTAGTGTGGTAGGCCCATAATACACTAGGAAGCTCTTCTACCCATAATACAGAGGAATGGCCCAAGGATGTCCATCCCCTACTGGGGCAAAGGGCCATGGGGCCGAGAGCGGATTTGTGCTGGATGTGTGCATGACGCTGGTAGCCGTCACACTTCTGGACTAACCTGGCTGCATCATCTTTCATAGTGAGCCATAAGTACCCTTGTCGGAGGGCCTTCTGGGCTAAGGACCTGCCCCCAAGGTGGTTCTCGTAGATGCCCTCATGGATTTCTCTGAGGATATAGTCGGCGTCGGCAGGTCCCATACACTTGAGCAAGGGGTAGAAAATGATCTTCTGTATAGACGTCTGTTTACAAGGATGAATTTGGAGGCCCTCCACTTAAGTAGTCGGCTTCATTGCGATCATTGGGGAGGGTGCCGTCTATGAGATAGCGGATGTAGGCATCCATCCATGTCGGCTCTTGGGTGAACGGGAGGATTTCCTCATTGTCTTCTATGTTGGGTCTTTCTAGGTGCTCGACGACGGCGTCCCTTGTGATGCCGTCAGTGGAGGTAGCCAGGCGGGAAAGGGTGTCGGTCTTGGCGTTTTCGCTTCGAGGAATATAGCTGATGCTAAGTAAGAGAGTAGAGAAACTAGGGATCATACCTTATCTAGGACCGGGTCATGGCGGAATCACGTGCCTCGTACTCTCCGTTGATCTGCCCGGAGACAAGTTGCGAGTCGGTGAAAGCTTGAGGGCCTTATCCCAAATTCTTAAGTAATCCTCAGGCCTGCCAGCAAGGCCTCGTACTCAGCTTAATAGTTGGTGGCTTCGAACAAAAATTGGAGGGCACATTCCACCGTTTCACCGTCAGGGCCCGCAAAAATGAGGCCTGCACCGCTTCCTTGAGAATTTGAGGCACCATCCACATGGAGGATCTAAGACTCCTCATCATCCTCTGGCTTGGCAACAGGTTGCTCCACGGGAGCCCTCTCGATTGGCTCCTCAGCCCAAGTGCACTCAACCAGAAAGTCGGCCAAGACCTGGGACTTCAAGGCGGGTCGAGCTTGAAAAGAGAGATCGAACTCTCCCAGCTTGATGGCCCATTTGGCGAGTTGGCCTGAGGTGTCTGGGCGAGCCAGGATGGCTCGGAGGGTTGGTCCATGAGCACCACAATGGGATGGGCCTGAAAGTACGTGCGGAGACGTCGGGCGGAGACGATCAAGGCGAAGATGATTTTTTCTGTCCTGGAGTACCTGACCTCCACATCGTGGAGCACCTTGCTCATATAATAGACAGGCCTCTGGGTCCCGTCAGCATCGAGATGCACTAAAACTGAGCTAACGGCTTCTGGAGAGGCGGTGAGGTAAAGAAAAAGACTCTCCTCGTCCCTTAGCTTAGACAGGAGCGGTGGGGAAGACATAAACGCCTTCAGCCCGTCAAAGGCTTCCTGGTTGTCGCCCATCCACTCGAAGCTGTTCACCTTATGTAGGGCTTTAAAGAAGGGTAAGCATTGCTCGGCTGATTTAGAGAGAAAACGGCTTAAAGCTGCTACCCTTCCGGTGAGTCGCTGCACCTCCTTCTTACTAGACGGCGGCCTCATATCGAGGATAGCGCTGATCTTCTCAGGGTTTGCCTCGATCCCTCACTGGGTCACCATGAAGCCTAAGAACTTGCTCGCTGTAACGCCGAAGGCATATTTCTTGGGGTTCAGCTTGACCTGGAAGTGGCGGAGGTTGTTGAAGGTTTCTTCTAGATCGGAGATGTGGTTGGAAGCGAGGATGCTTTTCGTCAGCATGTCATCCACATAGACCTCCATGTTTCGGCCCAGCTGGTCTTGGAAGACTTTATTCATCAATCTTTGATAAGTCGCTCCCGCATTTTTGAGGCCGAAGGGCATCACCTTATAACAATAAATGCCTTTTTCCGTTACGAAGGACGTGTGCTCCTCATCGCTCGGGTCCATCTTTATTTGGTTATACCCAGAGAAGGCATCCATGAAGCTAAGAAGTTCATGGCCGGAGGTGGAATCCACCAGCTGGTCGATCCGAGACATAAGAAAACTGTCCTTCGAACATGCCTTATTCAAGTCAGTGAAGTTAATGCAGATCCGCCAGCTCCCGTTCACCTTTTGCACCATGACCACATTGGCCAGCCAGCTGCGATAGTGTGCCTCTCGGATATGGCCGGCGGTGAGCAGCTTGTTGACTTCTTCGTTAATGGCCTTCTGTCGTTCAGGAGCAAAGCTCCTCTTCCTTTGGCAGACCGGACGATGCTTCGGATCGATGTTCAGCTTATGGGTGATCACCTCCGGAGGAATATCAGGCATGTCAAACACCGACCAAGCGAACACGTCTGAGCTGGCCCGCAAAAAGGTCAAGAGGCGGTCACGGTCTTCTGGGGGGAGGAGTCCGCCGATGTGCACAATCCTCATCGGGTCATCTCCTAGAAGAAAAGTTAAGAGCCTCTCTGCCAGTTTTTCCCCTTTACTGGACTCCCTAGGGTCGGGTGCTTCTGAGACCGACTCGGCTTCCAGAGGACTTGACGCTGCATGATAACAAGGCAGGACTAAGCCGACCTTGCCTCTCATTTCTCCGATACCTTCGCTAGTAGAGAACTGCACCAATAAACGTCGGGTGGAGATGACCGCATCCAATAAGTTTAAGCCTGGCGCCCAAGGATGGCATTGTATGCCAAGGATACTCGTACGACCAAGAACTTCATGATAACTGTGCTTTGGCATGGCGGTGTTATGGCCGTCACTGACAAGGATATTTCGCCCTCAACCCTTACTGAATCCCCTGTGAATCTGACTAAAGGGGTCGCTATGGGCCGAAGAGAGTCAATAGATAATCTCATCCTAACAAATGCGTCGTAAGTAAGGATGTCAGCTGAGCTGCCACTATCAACTAATATCCTTTTTACAGGATGTTTGGCGATCATCATGGAGACAACGACACCTTCGTTGTTTACATTGTCAACATTTGCTGATCCCTCCAAAAAATTACATCACCCGGCGCCTCCTTCCCTTTCGGCCGCTTAGATGAAGAAGCCGCTCCCCAAGACACCATTCCAACTGTCCACTCCGTGGGGGTGCTATCGATAGTGGCCTGAGCGAGCGGTGGTCCCATGAGTACCGGCAACAGTTGTGGTGCCTTCCGGACATACTTTCCGAGTTAGCCCCGTCGGATAAGCTCCTCGATGGTGCGCTTCAAGTTGTAGCAACTGTCGGTGTCGTGGCCGTAGTCTCGGTGGAAGCGGCAATAGCGGCTCTTGTCGCGGGGGGTGCCCTTCTTCATGGGAGGGGGCCGCTGGAGGTAAGGCTCGCCCTCGATCTCCATAAGGATATGAGAGCGGGGAGCAAGAAGAGGCGTGAGCTCACCCTCCCGAGGGGTGAGGCTTTGACGCTCGTGGTTCAATCGTTGGGCGGTTCGGGCCGCCAGGGGCGAGAAGGTCCGCTTGGCTCTGGGCGAGCAGGCTTGCGGCTGGAGCTCCTTGAGGATTCTCGGTGGGTGAGATCGGCCACATCCGCGCGGATGTACTTCTGAGCCCGAAGAAGGAGGTCGGAATAGGAGTTTGGGGGCTTCTTGTCCAAAGATAAGGTGAAGTGGGACGGAAGGAGTCCCCACTTCAGCGCCAACGTTGCCACCGCGTCGTCCAGATGGTAGACTTCAAAGGCGGCGGTCTTGAACCGGGCCACAAAGTCCCGCAGTGGCTCCCCCTCCTTTTGGCGGACGAGAGAGAGACTGTCTGCGACTCTTGGGATCCGCCGGCAGGCATCAAATTGCGCTAAAAGGTCCTTTCCAGCTCTTGAAAAGAGTCGATGCTATGAGGGGACAGGCGCAAGTGCTAAGCGCGAGCAGCTTTCCGAAGGGTGACGGGAAAAGCTTTGCAGAGAAGGGCGTCCGTAGCACCCTGGACTTGCATCATAGCCTTGTAACTCTCGAGGTGGTCAAGAGGGTCCGTCGTACCATCGTATGGATCTATCTGGGGAAAACGGAATCTGAAAGGGACAGGCTTCTCCAATATCTGGCAGGTGTAAGGGGGATGGGTGTCATACTCCTCCTTCGGCGCACCTTGGAGAAGCCGGGCGGACGGGACCGACCTGGAGAGGTTGGGGCCGCTACGATGCGCTCTAGAGAAACCGAGGCCTCCGGGGCCGACCTGGAGAGGTCGGGGCCGGCACGGCACGCTCTGGAGAAACCGAGGCCGCCGGGGCTGATCTGAAGAGGTCGGGGCTGCCACGGCGCACCTTGGAGAAGTCGGGGCAGACGGGACCGACTTGAAGAGGTCGGGGCCGCCACGGCGTGCTCTGGAGAAGCTGGGGCTGCGCTTGTGCCATGTGATTGATTTTGTCATGATTATCCCTATTGCTTTATTGGCCACGTCACGGGTCACATCAGTTTTAATTACTAGAACAAATCTAAATGGTGAAGAAGAAGACGTGCCTACCAATTGCCGTAATGGATTTTTTGTTTATAAATTTTGAGAGATCATTTCTCAAATTGTATCGTCATCTAATGAATCTTCTTTTGTTGCACCCCTCTCCTTATCGAGCGCATATACCAGCCAGAGATGTCAGATATGAATCTGAAAAATTCTTTTTATATGGGACTAGATTTAGAAGTTCAGTTTGAAGGAAGGCATAAGATCAGTTTGAAGTTCTTTTAAGCTGTTGAAGCTGGGGCTAGTGGTTCCTTTCCTCACGAAAGTGTGTTAGCGAGACCTAACCCATATTTTTGTTGTTAGAAAGTTGGTTTAAAGTAGGAGAAAGTGTTGGGAAAAAAAAAAATGGTTGAGTAGGCCTATCAATTCTTTCCACTCATTTTATTATTTTTAATTTATTATTATTATTATTATTAATATTGTATATGAAGAAGTTTTTAGATTGCAACTTGATGCGATCGTGCTCATCGTGGAAGGTTTGGATCGAGCCCGATCATTATACTTTGGGAGCAGATCGTCTACAATCTTCACGAAGGGACAAAAACTGATTCTTAGGACAATGCTTAACATCTCTGATCGATTCAAACTTAATTCTTAACTTCTTTTGATTTTAAATTTTTTATATATTTAAATTTTTAGATTAAATTTTTATGAAGTAGCTTTAGCATATATATATATATATATATTTCTAACAGAAAGATGATTGCACAAGAGGATGAGGCTTTGGGGCAACAATGGAGAAAGAGATTAAACAAGAGGATGAGGCCTTGGTCGAACTGAATCCAGAACTTTAGGTAGCGTTTGATAGAAAAAAAATTATCTATGGATAAGTGTACGGGATAGAGTTTATCCCTTGGCTATTCCTAGTAATCAATATGATAACTTTTTTTTATTCTTATTTGGAGAGATAACCAGCTATTTCTATATTTTCTATGGAATAAATTGAGGAGATATCCCATGATTAACCATAGATTATTCCTTTAATTAACTTTATTTTCAACTATCCCTTATAGTTATGATTTTTAGAAATAAAAAAGAATGTTCTTTCTTATCGTCTATTTCAAACACTATCTTAATACAACGCTGCCTTGGGTTCGCATGGGATTTGCCGGCTTGAGGGGGTTGCTTCGAGCCTGGGTGCTCCGAGTCAGCATCTTGTTCCAGACACCACCATTGTCTCAGCTCTTGGAGTTCGGGCGCTTTTGGATTAGCCGGTGGTTTCCGATGTTGGCCATTAAAAGCGTTCTAACGGCCAACCCATCAACGAGGTACAAGCCATCGGCGCTTTTTCTCATGATCATGGGCGTTCCCGTTTCTACGTCTTGCAATTAGCAACCGGCCTAACATGCCGTCCCTCACGTAAATCCATTCTTTCTCTCAGCTAGATCCTTTTAGGCTAAATCATGGAGTTAATTCTGATGCTTAGATAGTATTTAATAGTTCAAAAGCTATCCTTGAATAAATATACAGGATAACATTTATCCCGGAAATAGCTAAGGAATAAGTACCTTTTTTAAATTACAAGTCTACCACCAAGGAATAACTTTAGTTATTCCTGAGTTCCTTAGGTATATCCCCTCTTATTTTCAAAAGCCATAACTATAAGGGATAGTTAGGAATAAAGTTAACCAAAGAGATAATCCATGATAATTGCTATAGGTCTAGTTCGATTAGATACAGTATTCGATTTTGCCTGACCTTATCCTTCGCTAGTACGTACTCCACCATCTTCCATGGCGTACATAGTTGAGCGTTCTCTTGAACCAAAAAAAAAAACTTGCATTGATTTCTTCTTCTTCTTTTTTTTTTTTTCCTTAAACCAAGAAGAGAGAGAGAGAGGAGAACAGGGAGCGAGGTTCCCCTTCTTTTCTTAGGCAATATGAGATTCATGGCACCCAACCATGGACATCATTGGAAAGAGAATATCAGTTTGGAGTACATTATTGTTCTCTCAAGAATTGATGGAGATTCTGAGTTTTAGATAGTGTTTGATAGAAAAAATATTATCCATGGATAAGTGTACGGGATAGAGTTTGTCCCCTAGCTATCCCTAGGGATATCCCTTGGCTATCCCATTAATCATATCAAATGCAAAAAGGTAAATTCATAGAATAACTTTTTTTTACTCTATTTGGAGGGATAACCAGCTATTCCTGTATTTTCTAGGGAATAAATTGAGGGGATATTCTATGGCTAACCATGGTTAACCATGGATTATCCCTTTGGTTAACTTTATTCCCAACTATCCCCTATTCCAAACACTACCTTAGGTAGTGTTTGATAGAAAAAATATTATTCATGGATAAGTGTACGGGATAGAGTTTGTCCCCTGGCTATCCCTAGGGATATCCCTTGGCTATCCTATTGATCATATCAAATGCAAAAGGTAAATCCATAGGATAACTTTTTTTTACTCTTATTTGGAGGGATAACCAGCTATTCCTGTATTTTCTAGGGAATAAATTAAGGGGATATCCCATGGTTAACCATGGTTAACCATGAATTATCCCTTTCGTTAACTTTATTCCCAGCTATCCCTTATAGTTATGATTTTTGGGAAAAAGGGGATATCCAGGGGATATCCCTTCTTATCTCCTATTTCAAACACTACCTTAATATTTCCAATAGGCTTTGATCATTATACATTCTGCTTCTAGAGTTAAGCGGACCAAGCCGAGGTCTCCACGAAGGTATATTCTTACCATGGAAACATGGAGCTCAAACTTGAATGCCTCCAAGTCACTCATTAAGAGAATCGACTCCCAATTAAGTTTCGATCCAGGAGAAAATTTGAAAATCACCTCAATTGTAGGAAAACCCTTGTGGCTAGCAATTGAACAGAGAGTCTAACCCTCTGTTTGGATGGAGAGAAAACTAGGGAGGAAAGAAAACTAGAGAAAAAATAGGAGAGAAAATGAAATTTATCTTGTTTGGATGGAGAGAAAAGTCGGGAGGAAAGAAAACTAGAGGAAAACAGAAGGAAAAAAGTGGTGGGCCCTACATAAAAGTTTCTCTCCGAAACCGGAGAGATTTGGAGAGAAAACTCAAAAGTGCTCTTTCTTTTTTTTCATTCCAATATTGACCCTTCAAAAAAAAACAACCGATACATTTTTTAATCATCTATAACAAGGATATTTGTCATTGTAAATTATCAACTTTTCTCTCCTCTCTGTTTTCCTCTCACTCATCCAAACAGAAGGAGAGAAAATATTTTCTCTTTAATTTTCTTTCCTTCCACTTTTCTTTCCTCCCAGTTTTCTTTCCTTCCCCTTTCTCTCCATCCAAACAGAGCATAAATCTCTGAAACTTTACGTATTTGTCTCAATGAATAATGAAAACCCCCTCATTCCAAGGGTGACCCTAGTGGGAGAAGGAATCCCATTATTCGGTTTTGCAAGCGTCGGTTGTGGTCAAGACTCGAGACAATTGGACAGATGGCCTATAGTTTTGAAACTTTGCCTGGAAAACTAACAATAAAGCATTTGAAATTTGGCTATTAGAAATTATTGATCTGGCAAACCATTAGAAAAGAATCAAGATGGTTGAAGAAATTTTATCACATCGTCTATGAGAGATGCATGCTAACATCTGAAACACATGAATCAAGCGTCAACGACCGTTCAAGATCAAAATATTGAAAAGAACTTGTAAGCGAGCAGCATTAAGAGATGCTGAGAACTCATTCTTGGCCGAGATAATGGCATACATCTGATGAGAAGAAACACTACAGCATAGGTCCACAATCACTACAAGGCCTCAATCAAAGATATGTTGGGCTCCATCAAAGACACTTCCATCAATCAAATCGAGTGGAACAAGGAGAGCATCATAGAATTTACTGCCTTCAATAACGAAAAGAAAATGCTGCAAGGTTCTGGCTCCTCCCAAAGAAAATGTTTTTTATTACCGAACAAGTAAAAGCCCATAGCTACAAATAGGACATAAGGCCAAGTCGAGCACAAGATATCTCAAGAGGTTCTTGACATGGAAGCCTGTTATTATCATTAAATGAACCTTTAAATAGTCACCCTGACAACCCTGAAAATGAAGGGGCCAACGTTGATGGCAGATACTTTTCCGATGATGCATGACTAAATCATATGATTCAAGCAAAATAAGGATTACAAGGTTACAATAATAGAAAACCGTTCTTTACACTGAATCAACCCGTTGAACCTGCTGCCGAGCAAGGTATCTTTCCCTTCGTTCTTTCTGAGAAAAACAAGAAAAAGGGATGTGGAACAAAAAAATTAGCAGCAAAGCTCATCAGAGCAGACAAAGGTTATATATAGCTCACACGTGAATGAATGTGGAAGATTAATTTACCCATTCATCTATGACAAGTCCTTCACCAACAATCCGAGGACCTGTGTCTTCTGGAGGTTTCTTGCGGGTCTCCAGTGCTGCCTCAGCCTCAGCAAGCTGCCGCTTCAGTTTGTCCATTTGCTTCAGCAACAATCACAGTGCATGCCATTACTTGATACGTTAAGTAATTAAGCAAGCAATTCACTATCTTAAGCATGAAAAGAGCAAAAAGAAGTAGTAGAAGAAGAAGAATGCTTGCAGACTCGCTTACAGGGCTGGGACGTTCCGCATCCAAGAATACAACTCGCAAAATTTGCTCAATTGCAACCTCATCTATCTGCTCATCAAACTGTTACAGACATCCAGAAAGCATTTCACTTACTTTCAAATGGATGTTGGATGTAAAAAATATGCATTGACAATATTTAAAATAATGTAACTTTTTTAATATCAATATACTGCAGTCCCAGTCATAAACGATCCCGATGCAAGTTCATGGCTGTAATTGCAGTTCATGATTTCCATAAACTTGTTAGCTAAGCAATTGGAGATGGCCTCTGCTAACACCATCATAAAATTAAAACAAAGTCTACATGCCATTAAGCATTCTACAGCCGTTAATGACGATTAACAAAAGCTTCAGTTAAGCGCATCTAGAATTGTTTTTACAGGTTAAAGATATTTTGATCTTCATGAGGTTTACAAGCTAATTTTTCTAGTGATTCTCGACACTACGAGAGTTAGTGAAGTTAAACTATCTTCCTTCATGATTTCTTCTGCCCACTGGAAGAAGATATGTACACATTCCAAATTAGATGAGCTTATAATTTCAAGACCTCAAAAAACTGAGAAAACAAACTGAATGGTGAAGCTAAACTTTGTTATATCTAACTTTATTCTGATATGTCTTGTTCCTAGAGGAACAAGTCATGCTCTTCTGGAGTTAAGACCTGCAAAAGAAAGCTAGAATTTCAATCAATCCATAGGCCAAAACCAGTTAAATTGGCCAATTGATCAGTGGGCAGTCTTGGCCAACACGTTCATGTTTTGCCAGAACTTTTCCAAGTCAAAGCTGAATGAAAGCATAAAACTCAGACCTTATTTGTCAAGTTGGAAGTAATTAAAAGAAGCAGGCTCACCAGTTCTGGTACATATTCCATCGGTCCCTTAACCTTCAAACTCACAATCTTAAACTTAACCTTGCTCTTTGATCCATTGGCTTTTCACTGTTCTCTGGTTGCTCTACAAACTTGAAAACTGGCATTCAATGTGGAATTAAGAATAAGAACACTATTACAAACGTCCTCTAAGAATTTATTTCCTATTTTAATTTTTTTGGAGAAAAAAAAAAAGAAAACCAAGCAACTAAGTAAATGAGATTACCAGTTGCTATGATACTCTCCCCAGGAGAGAGTATACCGCCAGGAGGACGCATGAAACAGCTCTTTGGTGCAGTTGTTTGAAACTAAAAGCATTCCATCAGTCAAGATTTTGCATACAAAAATATGTAATAAAAAAAAATATTAAAACCAAAGTACTCAGCGGAAATAATATCTGGTGGGTATGAGAAAGGAATAGATCAAAATGCAGACAAAGAATTTCCAAATTAAAACAAATAATTACCAAATATATGCATTGATCATGCTCAATGCTGTCAATCATGATTGATGAGACTTAAAATTCTATGGAAATTCGAATACTATAGCATTCCATACACACCTTAAATGCTACATGAGATTTGCTGGTATTCTTTATCCTGACTGCACTTCTAGCCTGTTTACCAGGTTCATCTTCAACAGACACAGTTTTAAGAACAGTTAATAAAAAGAACAATAGAATAACTTCAAAGATCAAATTTTGATGACTACCAGCATTCCAAGAAATTATAACATGCAAAGAAGAAAAAAAAAAGAAAAAAAAGAGCTACAAACCAAACAATGTTAAGCTCAAGATTAAGCTCAAGATGTTATTTATTTTGGTAATTAAACTGGGAATATTAGTTGAAAAAGAACTCATTCTTCCGCATTAATTGAAACAATGTAATGCATTAATTATCGTAATAAGAAATGCAACTACAGGAATAAATAGTCATGGTTCAAGTCTTGCACTGGATAATGGATCAACCAAAACTTCAAATCATTTGATTCAGTTCCCAGGCAATAAATTATGATGGACAAAATAAACATCATGAGTAAAATCACTATAAATCATAAAATATTAAAAATTCAAAAAATAACCAGAACCCACCTCAGGAGAAAAATAAGAATATTTCATGAAATCAGAATAATAATACTGAAACAGAGGTGTGTATTTCTTTTTCCTTTTTTCAACCTATTTTAAATTTGTATAATTATGAGATATGGGTAAGTAACCATGTGATATTGATATCTCTTACTTAGGATGTTAGCTCTCTATTTTCGTAATGTGTCACATCCATACTTTCCTTGTGTTAGGTCCCTGAGTAATCAAGGGTCCTTAACTTGCTTCAGTGGACAACGAGGGGAAAATTTTTGAAGGAGGTTAGCCACTCTCGTATGGCGATTAGGATGCATCGACCCTCTCATAGTGGTCAATCCTCCACTGTTTTCTCATTGTTTCTTTTATCTTTTTATCAAGACACAAGGACTAAGACTGTTCAAGATCCAAGCCAGACATTGACCCATATGAAACACTAGGTTGGCTTGGACTGGTTGAGTCTAAATCTAGGCCCTATTTTCACCTGGAGTCCATCTTCCATGTTTTTTCGCAACCCAACCCTAAAAAGTAGATGGACCAGAATAAATTAGCTCCCCAACACAACCTGACCTATCAAAAATGAACCCAGGTTAGTATTACCAATTATGGTAATCCATCCAATCAGTTAAGCACATTTTGCATGGCATGTATTGATTATGACAACAGTCAACGAATCAAATCAGCACATATAATATGTGATGATGCATGCCTTCTCATGGCATATAAAATTAATGATGTATATGGGTCCACAAAAACATCACTTACATCTTTTAGGTTTTTAATTTCATATTTCTCTGAAATGTCACAAAATTTTATTGGAAGTAGCACGACAACAATGTTTGGTCAAAATTCTTCAATACTCAAAACCATCTGACTTGTAATCATGCAACTGGGGTATCAGGCCACCTAGGTATGACAGCAAAAGCAATGTTTTTTTCAGCCAACTCCAAATAGCTAATGATAAGGCTTAATGGCTACTGTAAACAAGCTTGCTACTCTATTATGTGATTAACAAGTTTTGTTAATACTGTTGTCACTGAATAATTGAACTATTTGCTGTTTCTTTTTGTATTCAAGTCCAGGATAATTTATCCTGTTTGGTTCCACATGCCATGAAATGGTTGAGTTGCAATGCAAATTTATCTGCTATAACTTGTTCTAAATATTCTGAGAGTTTATAGTTTATTTATTTTTGGTTATTAATTACACTGCATAAATTTTAATTTCCAATACCCACAGAGTCATTGTAATGAAGTCTGAATAATGACTACTGATAATTAGAAGACTTTTATCCTAAAATTTCCCGAGCACAAACCCAATCCAAAAGTGTGGGTTTGGATTTGGATCCAAACTAGCCAATCCAACCAAATATTTCCATTGGGTCCAAAAAATACAATGGTCAACTTGACTTGATCATATCAATTTC
The DNA here is from genome assembly GCA_900491605.1 of Calamus simplicifolius. Taxonomy (NCBI): domain Eukaryota; kingdom Viridiplantae; phylum Streptophyta; class Magnoliopsida; order Arecales; family Arecaceae; genus Calamus; species Calamus simplicifolius. Next base: position 179,213 of record UESW01004444.1, on the reverse strand, counting down.
AAGCTAGGTTGGATCCACTCTAAATATTAGACCAAAAAAGAGGGTTCAATATGGATCAAGCAAACCCCTGATCCTATCCAACCCACTCGCAACTCTAGCTATATCATTTGATATCAGAGTATCATCCTTTTTGTTGATGAGAGAATGTACCCAGCTCTGATAAATAATGAAGTTGAGATTCTAACAGCAAAGATAGATTGTCAAGGCTGCAACCTATGTCAACTTCTGACATATGTGAAGCTTGTTTCCCACACGAAGAAATTTCATCAACATCAAGAAGTTGCGAACCACACATCTTCAGGTGTGCCATTATTAGATCCATCAAGTTCCCAAGGCGAATGGGAGGTAGTGGGATTGCCATTCAAATGCACAAAGTAAAAAAAAAAGGTTTCCTAAATTTGATGGAAAGTATCCAGCAGGTAAGATGGAACAAGAACAATTGAAGCAAATCAATAACATCCTAAAGGGGTGTTTATGGCCATAGTCCAGTCTCCGCTCATGCTAGATGAGCAACTTTTGACTCTCACTTATGCAGATTCAAGAGAGATGTTCTCAAAGATACACCAAGCTGAAAATGAGTTGGAATACCACACTCTTCCAAGTGACAGACAAGGCCAGCTGAATCAGCTTTGGTCGGTTGTATTGTTCCATCTCCAAGATAAAACCAATCTTGGAGTAAAGGTCCTTCACCCTAGGACCCTCCTGTGGGCATTTTCTTTGGGCTGTTCGAATTGATTCTCAATCATGGAACCCAGCTGTTTGTGACAATTCCAGTTATGTAGACTCCAAATAAAAGAAATATGCCTCCAGTCAAATTTTCGATATTTGCAGAGAAGTTAGGAGGCAAAAGAATTGATTATGCCTTAATCATATGAAAAGCTTAGCCTCGTTGACCAATGTAAAGCCAAAAACTGGCATATTTGTGAGTATGTCTTCAAAATGATGATAACCATGTAAAGGCATTCGAACTTTTACAGAACCCTTCACGGCATAGATTGCATAAGGGAGGTGGTATGATGTCCATGAGTATTTTATTTTTTTATGTTATTTTCATTGAAGATGACTCACATAGATAATAGAGGGATATTGGCAGGTTATTTAGGGTGTTAGCTAGGGATATTGGCGGGTTATTTAGTGTTTGAAATAGGGGATATCCAGGGGATATCCTTTCTTATTCCCAAAAGCCATAACTACAAGGGATAGCTGAGAATAAAGTTAACCAAAGGGATAATCCATGGTTAACCATGGGATATCCCCTTAATTTATTCCCTAAAAAATGCAGGAATAGCTGGTTATCCCTCCAAATAAGAGTAAAAAAAAAGTTATCCTATGGATTTACCTTTTTGCATTTGATATGATCAATAGGATAGCCAAGGAATATCCCTAGGGATAGCCAAGGGACAAACTCTATCTCGTACACTTATCCATGGATAATATTTTTTCTATCAAACACTACCTTAGGGTGTTAGCTCTACTTTCCAAGCATGTTAGCTTTCCATTTCTGTACTGGGCCACGAAGTTCTTTAAATAAGGACCTTTTAATGAAGAGAAATATCTTTCAACAGAGCTTGACTACTCTTCCATCCTCAAAGCCTTGAAATGACCAATATTCTCCTCTTTTCTCTAAATTTTCAAACTTTAAATTAAGATATGACAAAATTGTATTATGGATCATAACGACATTAATAAATCAAAGCAATTCCAACCCCTGCATGTCAGTAATAGAGTCATTGCGAGGTCAATCAAAAGAGAATTAACGTCATAAACCAAAAGGCCTCAAATGCTAAAGTCATCAAGACATCCAAACTTTAAATAACCCTACAAGAAGGAAAGTGATCTAGGAAGAAGAGAAATTTGTTCTTAAACGAGAAAATAATGCAAACCAGTCCACCAAATAATCAGGAAACCTCTCAAAACACATCTACTCACCATTTAAGTAAGAAAGTAGCTGAAAACCACTTATAGAAATCTTTAAAGCAACCAATTGTACTAAGTCTTCTAATCAGCCAATAAATCAACTTCCAAAACTCACATGAAATCCTTCTAAATAAACAACTGTAAGGAAGCCAACAAAGAAAATTGTAATTATGAATTTTATTTGGAAATTCTGATGACAAAATTCAAACCAATCACCTTTTTGCTACCCAACATCAACTGCTTGTGAATTGATCAAGAAGCTCATCAACCGAAAGAAAGAAATACATATCAATATCCTACCAGAGGTTTAAATCCAAAAAAAAAAAAAAAAAACCACTATTTAACACAAGAGAACCCGCTGCCCAAATAAAAAATCAAATTTCTCAACAACCAGGAAAAAAGATTCTATCTTTTCCTATGGACATACAGGAGGAAAATAAAAAATAAAAAATAAATCTAACAACGAAAACTAAGATATAATCCAATATACTCACATGGGAAGTAGAGTTTGGTGGATGGATCAAGTCGGAGGCGACGCCGCGTTGGCAGCAGCGACCGCGCAACCGCTTTCACCGTTCCTCCGCTGGAGTGACGGTGGCCGACGTCTGGCCCCGCCGCCGCTGACTCCGCCTGCCCCACCTGGCTCCGGCTGGAGCTTCGGTGGGCGTGCTGCGTCAACGACGCCGACGAGTTCGTGGATGAAGACCCCCTCCGCTGCTGCTGCTGCTGCCGCCGCCTCCGCCCCAGAAGGGAATCCGGCACAGCCCCCACCCCTCCCCTCCACCGTCGTCCCCCCCGCCTTCCCGTTCGCTTGCGCCATCTCGTCAACCTCCTCCCAAAGCGGGGACTCAACTCCGCCTTTCAGTCCATAAAGCCGCGGATCCCTCTCCGACGAAGTAAGCGTCACCTGAGGTACGTTAACGTGTTGATCTTTCGCACTTCACACCGACTTCTTGCGGTGGCGACTTCAGAGCAGATGGAGACGGATGAAGGTGGTGGGCGGCTAACAGCTCGGACTTTAGAACAAAATTTTAACTGCATTTAAGAACTGGCCCTGATGTCCGAGGCTCCTTTCCTATCCTTATCCTGCCCCCCTCTTGCTACATCCCTCCTCATCCTCTTGGATACGGTGACCTAATGATAGGATAACCGTCTTTTTTTTTTAAATATTTTTTTTAAATAAAATTGCAACTATTAGGATCGATCAGGCCGTACTTGTGCTCCACCTAATTTAATTGTCATGATTTTGATCTCTGATCCAATTCATAAGCTGATCAAGCCAGTTTAGATATATGACAAAGATTTTAGACCTAATAGGTCTTTAAATTTTGATCAAGAGTAGGTATAACTAGATGAAATATAAGGTATTTGAGTCTCAATCGATATTTGAAATTAGATTAAACTTACAAGACAGCTAGTTTTATTGTAATTAAATTATTGTTGATAGTAAGAAAATATAAAATGAGTAAAAAGATAATAAAATAAAAAAGTTAACTCAGTTCATTTTTATTTATAAATTTTATTTTTATCAAAGTATTTGATTATTTTTTATTTTATAATATAAATATACATATACATATATGCATATACAAAAATATTTATGTGCCCATACACATATATGTATATATGATTACAACATTATAAATAAGAACTATTTAAAATAAATAATAAAATATAATATTTATATAATTAAGTGAAATAGTTGAGTGAAGATGTTGAAATGAATGGATTAATTTAAATGAGAATAGATGGGAAAAGATATATTGAGTGAAGAAGAATATAGTTTTTATATAACTAGAATTTTTAGATCTAGTTGAGTTAGGTTTAATTTAGATTGGACTTATTTCTTGTAGGCCAAAATTAGATCAAAATAATGTACAAGCTGAGTTAAATTAGATCGAATTGAATAGTTTAAAACAGATCCAATTTAAAATCCGATCCAACACATAAATCTTTAGATACAAATCAAGTCAAGTTTAATTAGGATTAAACTAAATAAAGCCATAAAACAACTCGATCCATTTATGGTTAAACTTTTTGTGTTAATAGTTTGCCTATAATTTAACTTTCTTGTATGTTAAAAAAAATGAAGGCTCCCTTATAAGTGAATTGTGCATCAACCAGATTGTTGGGCACGAATTAACTTAAATTTTAGCTCAATTGATTATTAATCGAGCTAGAATTACATTTGCTTGTTAGATTTTAAATTAATTAAGTTAAAAAGATAAATGTATTGACAATCCATATATATTATATTAAGAGATGGCAATTTCAATTTCAATATATATTATAAAAAAGATTCTTCGCTTTTTATAATGATGAAGATATGGATTATTTTTATCCAAATTAGTAAGAATAGAAATAAGTATACTTTCAACTTAATCTCATCTCATTGATTCTGTATGTAAGTGTTACATTATTTTTATATAAAAATTATCTTTATTAATATATCATCTTTAATTTTTTAATTATATTATTAATATATATATATATATATATATATATATATATATATATATATATATATATATATATCATTGAGGGTCAAGTGAGGTAAAAGGGAATAAAATAGAGATAAAAAATGTTTATTTGCATAGATGGAATAAAATAAAAATTATTTTAATATTTTAAATTCTTTGTGCCATCTCAGTTCATTATCATCTTTATTTATATTTTTATTATTATTTTATATATATATATCAATTATTTTATTTTTTTTATTATTAATTAACTTATAGAAAATTTTGAATGATTTACGTTGAGCTTGAATACTTTTGGCCGAAGAAGCCTGAACGGTGGTTGAAGTAGGCTTATTATTTCGCTTAAGCGCGGCGTCGTGGCGTGGTCTCGTGACCTGCGGTGACGATATCTGGTCCTCGCTGTGGCAGGCTCATTTAATAATAATGGCGGCCGAGGCCCGCGGGTGGTTGTCTCGGAAAGTGAGGCGAGAGGTAGCGTTTACACGGTAAGGCGGGGATATGGACGGGACTCCGCGGGTGTGGGCGAGAAGTACAGCCAACAACAGTAGCTAGCAGCATTGAATGTTTTATTCAACCACCACCACCACCACCACCCTTTTGAGTTGGCGGTGGCGGAGGAGCACGGCCAGAAAGAAGTGCGATCATTAAATATTCGTTTACTTCGTAATGCGGAGCTTACCCATGCTTCATAATTAAGAAAGGCTTTTACATGATCAAAATATCATCTGCCAAAGATAATAAGCATCAAAGCATGAGCAGGTATGTCATGCCTTTGTTAGTTTTTTTTTTTTTTTTTACATATGAATGGTTACATCATTTTAGTACGGATCAATGCAAGAAGTCAGAAAATAGAATCTATTTGAAAACTATTTGACATGGATATTTCTACCGTCATATCTAAAAATTAAAATAATGTGCCATAAAAGCCATCATTTGTTCATCGTGTTGATCTATCTATAAACGTATTTGATTTAAAAATTATGTACATTTCGTAAAATAGATTAAACATTCTGAAGCAGAGAATTGATTGAAGAATGATCAGAATAATTTCGTCAGATCCAGAGTTGTATCCTGCTTTGATGATACTTGTTGAGGGATAAAATTACCATTGCATTGATAACCGTGCACAAGATTAGGATCAACCCTGGCTCTCACTCGCTATGCGGTGCATGCGAGAAATGAACCTACCGTTTTACCTTGGTGGATCGAAGGGCACGCGAGAAATGAACCGACCGTTATACCTCGGTGGATCGAGGCACCTTAGCTCCTCGGCGAACCAAGGATCCCCCAAGTACGAATTACATCTCTATGCCTCGCTAGCCGAGCTATGCCCCAACCCGAGCGATCTCCATGCCTCGCTAGCCGAGCTATCCCTATCTCTCGGCCCCAGCCCAAGCGATCTCTATGCCTATCCATAACTCGGCATGCCCGAGTGATATCTATACTTCTGCGGAATCAAATCATCCTCACGCTCAGCCTACTCCTTTGTCATACCTCGGTGGATCGAGTCATCAGATACCTCGGCAAACCGAGCCTTTCCACACTTCAGTGGATCAGGCTGTTCTCCGTGCCTCGGCTCGACCGAAGCATTTAGGCACCTACCTCTGCGGAACCAGGATAACCAAACAAGGATCCACATAGGCAATCTTACCTATGCTACTGGGAGCGGCCTAGAGCCTATACGATCGCCAAATCTCAAAGCGCCGGATAGCTCTCTCGACTGTTGATCCTTTAACTAACAAGATACGGATCCCACCGGCCTCACAATAACCTGATTCGAGTCAGCCTTGAATCCCAACAACTTTCAGATCTCAACACGCTCAAAGTATCAGGTAATCGCCTATAAATAGCGCAGTCCCAGATTCTCTCACGTAAGGGCATTCTTAACGCACTCTTGGCAATACTCTCATGCTATTACTGCTCACCACTTTTCGTCATTAAAGCTTTGCTCAGAGCTCCCAAAAGGATCACCCTGAAGGGATTCTTCAGCGAGAGCTTTCTCCACATATTTGTTCATTGTTGATCTTCACTGACTTGAGCGTCGGAGGGTCTTCCATAGAGGGCCACCCCCAATGCCTCTCGCATGATGACTGTTTTGCAGGTCCGTTCAAGAGGGAGCCCGATCCGAAGCTTGACCGCGCCCGAGTCGAAGGACGGATTCCAGCAACAACAATATTGAACTATAGATAAGCAGAATCCAGGTGCAAATGGAGTTTGTGGAGAGATACGCAAGGCTATAATTTATGTAGTTATTTTACGTGTATACTAATTAGCTGGTAATTGCTAGAGTAATATTTGTGAAAGAAATGAAGATCTTTGTGCTAAGAAAAAGAGATTATATATTAATATCTGGTTTGGTGATCCCCTTTGGTGGAAGCTCAAGGATGCACTCAACAATAAATATTTAGTGCATTGATCACCTTTTAAGCCAAAAAGGATATGATCTCTCTCTTCTACTTCTTTGATGCCTTGATCTTATTACTCGGTATATGTTTTCTTAACCAAGGAACTTTCTTAGAGATTACATTGATCCTCTCGAGAATAAGTGAGCAATCACCAAAGGCCAGCAATGCTAAAGAAGTTGGGGCTCCTGATTTCTCGAGCAAGCCCTTAGGACCCCAAATACACTTATGGGGTCACATAAGGCGACCTTAGGGTGCTCACCTATGACCTCATGTCGTTGCTTTATTAGGACAGGCAAAGAAGAGAGCTCCACAACCATCAATCTTGCTTGTAGACTGGGCCACTTCTTCCTCTTTAGCTCCCAAGGCGTATCTTGTGGCCTTTTGGCTCCAAGAAAATGAAAGAAACGTGAGGTTTTAGAGCTTATAGCCAATGATGTTTAGGAGGATAAAGAGGCAATTTTTTTTTTTAAAGCTCCTTTTTTTTTTTTTTTTTTTTTTTTTGTGGTTACAAACGGCGATCATATAATTCTAGAATGAGTCAGCCCAGATACATCAGAAGTTAAAATCTGCTGTAAGATAATAGGACATGGGTCGCCTGGCTTCCAATCCCATGGACCCGCATGTTGAGCAGCAAAGGACGCCACCCAGTCCGCCGCCGAATTGGCCTCACGATAGATGTGGCGGATTTGGCAGAATCAAGCTCCCGCAGCAAATACCAGCAATCCCTCAGGATCGGATTTGAGGATTCATCTATATAGTTCTCCTCTAATAACAAAGAAATAACAGTCATAGAATCCCCCTCAAGCATGATCTTAGGAGCATGGAGGATCCTAACAGCAAATGAGAGCCCAGCCCAAGCAGCACCAAGCTCCGTAAAAGGAACAGTAGAGTCCAGAGTGCCATAGCCACCCGCAGCCAATAGATTACCCATCGGACCCCGAATGATGAACGCAGATCCAGCAGCTCTGTCCCGGACACTCCCATCAAAGTTAATTTTGACATACCCTGGAGGGGGGGCTCCCAAGAGATAAAAACCGTGCGACGGTTTGCTGTCGGAACAGCAGGGGATCCCTAGAGGCCAGAGGAGTCAAAACTAACATCATGAAAGGCACGGGCACATTCCGAAGTCAATGATCTAATCTGCCTCATAATCCTGTGAAACGAGAATCTGTTGTCGGAGAATAAAATCTGATTCCTCGACATCCATATATAGTAAGCAGTTACAGACCAAAGACCACGCTTACTCATAGGACCGCTCCGGATATCCTGAAAGAACAATGAGCACGAAAAATCCATTGCCTCCATATCCCTAGGATAGCCCATAAGAGTCCAAATCCTTTTCGCTCTAGGGCAACAAAATATAGCATGGTCCACAGATTCATCCACCTGCCTACACAGAGGACAGCTCGGCTGAATAGACAGACCCCTCCGAGAAAGAAGGAGGCAAGTAGGAAGACAGTCCCAAAGAATCTTCCAGATGAATAGCTGAATCCTGGGGATAACAGGAATCTTCCAAATCCAGGCTGCATCCTCCGTGTGCTGGGCCTGCGGCCTGTATATGTCCATAAGGTCCCTCATGGGAGCCTTGGGGAGACATGAACGCTGCCAAATCCTGGAGTCAATAGCTGAATCAGGTAAAAGAGGCATCGAGAGAATCCGACGAGAAAGCTCCTCCCCAAAAAACCTGGTTACCGAGGGAGTGTGCCAAGAGCGGGGATTTAAGGATATAAGATCCTGAACCCTGAGGTTAGGAGGAATATCCATGTTGATAAAGGAGGGCCACCGCATAAGGGGGAGCTCAGAAATCCAGGAATCATTGACAGCATCAATAGATCAGCCATCACCAATTATCCAAAATATTATTTATAATGATCTGACTATGTCTACATATCTCCTTCACATGAGGTTTCTTCTTACATGTGTCAGGTTCTACTGTTAAAAGCCGTCTATGTTGATTGTTTGAGGTAATGAGGTAGTTGGTCAGCAGATGGAATGGTTTCACCTGCCACGTACTTTACCTCCTGATGCGGAGATGTGTAGGAATATTATTTTATCTCGTTTGCAGCTCTATCTTTGCTGGTCACATTCTTCTGACACCATCCAGTCATTGTAGGCATCGGTGACATAGCATGAGGGTTGCATGGCCTCCTGACAAGATGCTAACTTGGTATTAACTTAATTTAGCTCCATCAATATGCACATATAATATTTTGGAGAGAATTTTCAATGGAAAAAGCAAATGGTTTGAGTTGAAGGAGCTTACCTGGCACTTGCATGGTACGAGGAACGAGAATAATCACATATCTTTGTGTGCTAGTTATCTTTGACTAATTAAGCCACTAATCCTAAAACATGTATATAAATATATGCATTCATCTGTACAAAATAAATAAATAAATAAATAAATAAATAAATACATATATTGTAAATTAAAGACATACTTAAATTTTAATGCATTATAAGTTGACACCGACACAAAGAATCTGCATGTATAATCATCATTGAACATATTTTCATTTACAAATTTGCAAGATAGTGCACATTAAAAAATATGTACTTCCTCTTTCATTGTTATCCGATGCTTTGACATGATTGCTATAATCAGATTTCTATTAATCCTGTTTTTTTTTACATCTGATCTATCCTTCGGAAGGTTCATAGAGCTTATATCCATCATGTCTATCAAAAAATCAACTTTGTGGCTAATTGAATGATGACCTCTGTGGCCTGTCATTCAAGATTTTGGATTGGAAGCAAGATGATCCCTATCCAATTATATCAAAATAAATTTTATTTTCTGATCCATTAGGATTAATTGCACTAGACTAGTATGATCACCTAATTGTACCAAAAAAAAAAAAAAAAAGCATACTCCAATTAAAAAAAATCTCCATATAGCTTAGAGAATGCAATAATTCCCTAACAGATATGTTCTAACCATTCACTGTTGAGTTTTTTTTTTTTTTAGAATCAAAGCTGAGGCCTTCCTAACCCTAAATTCCTCCAAAAAAAATATTTAAAAATCAGCAACAATTATAGTGTGCCATTTGAAATTTATGATGAAATCCTGTATGCTTTCCATGATATCTTTTTCCTTACCATATAATATGGAATAAATATTATCGATATAGAAAATATCATTTGACTATATTTAAATAATAGGTGATATGTCATTATTAATTATGTGCCATTTTATGTTAGAATAGATAACAATTATAGATGTTGTCATGTTGCTTAGAGGAAGGGGGGAAGAAAACAACTACAAACCGTATCATGTTTCTCAAATTTGGATAATTTGTATATCTATATGGAATATCATACTAGGGTTAGCAAAATTTAACCACGTTTAACTTCTAACCAAATCATAAAAATAATGAAAATGTTCATAAATCACACGATTTTGATGTACATTTGTAATATATTTTATTTGAATAAGGGATAGATCTTAGTCATTTGGCTGATAACCAATTGCTTTTATCTTTTTTTTTTTAATTTTTAAAAATATATTAAAAAAAACTCTTGAATCTTTCGAGGTTTTTCGCCTTGATTTTGTCTTTCTTAAGCTTATGAAATCTAAAGAGATGCTTCTTGCTCAAAATAGTGACATGAAAAAAGAATAGAGAAATATGAGGTTTTGATAATCAAATGTATATCTAAAAGATTTTGAAGGGCATTTTATCAAATAGCTACCAAGACATGTAGTGAAAAAGACTATATATATGTCCTTTGTCTAGATCCTCATTTAAATGTCCACCATACCCATTAATCCCCAAATGCGAATCAACTCTAGGTGAGCATCAAGAGAGTGAATGAGGAAGCATCAATTTTAATTTAAGAAACCTTATATTGTTGGATATAAGGACAGCTATAGTATATGTTGGCCCAGATGGCAACGCAAGAGGGGGGGGTGAATTGGGTTCTTTAAAATTAGTCCTTTTTAAAATAGTTTGCTTGAGATTAATGAAGGCAAATGCAATGTAACTATAAAGTGCAGTGAATAAGATAGAGATAGAGAAAGAGACAATGAGACACTGCAAACACAAAAGATTTTATAGTGGTTCGGTGCAACCAGCACCTACGTCCACTCCCAAGATTCACTTGGGTCCACACTATAATCTCTCTAGATTACAGCCGAGTTGTTTTCCAAGCTCACAACTCAAACTTGTTATTTTTCCGGGATCACAACGAACCCAGCCGGTTTTACACGGGCTCACCAGCACAAAACCCTACACGTTGTTTTTCACGGGCTCACAACTAACCCAAGCTTAAACAAGCTTAAACCGAGGTAAAACTACCTCCTCTAGTTCAATCCCCCAGATTGAACTAGGCAAAAACAAGATAAGTATTGTGTGTGAATACAAAGCTCCTTAATGAGCAAATATACAAATTAAGAATAATAAGGTTTAGAAAAGCCTGATTTGAAGATAGGTTGGCTTTTGATCTTTTCTTCTTTTCTTCTTTTCTTCTTCTCCTTGCTGGATTGAATCAAGCCTCAGCTCCGATTCTTCGTGGTTGAAGCAGTTGAGAAGGGTTGAAAAGCAAGAAATGAATCTCCTTTCTCCAAGTTGGAAATCCGCCAAGACTTCGATTTGAACGCTTTGGATTCCTCTTGAGCCTTTTTGGAGTGGAGTGGATTTGAGCTAGAAGGTTTTCCTCTCAAGATTCAAGCTGAAGGAACTTTTGAAATGGGATTTGTCTATCTCAGATTTTCTCTCTTTTTCTTTCTATTTTTTCGTTCTTTTTTGAACAATAGACTCCCCTTTTTATAGATTTCTTTTACACCATTTTTGGAAGAAAACTATCCGTTGGAGTGTACCTTGTATCAAAATATATCCGTTAGAAATAAGGTAAAATAGAAATATTACCGTTAGAGCTGATCTGGCAACTTTATTTTTCGTTCCAGGTGGGTTGAGTCGACTCTACTTTTCTGGAGTCGGCTCTAGCTCGAGGCGTTTTAAAATGATATTTCCGGAGTCGTCTCTGGCTTTTCTGGGGTCGACAAGAAACTTTTCCGGAGTCGACTCTAACTTACCGGAGTCGACTCTAGGTCGGGGCCAGAAAAATCAACTTTTGCTTCTTCTGTGAGAGTCGACTCTAACAGTCTCGGAGTCGACTCTAATGACCGTGCCAGTTCCGGAGTCGGCTCTGTGATTCTCGGAGTCGACTCTAATGTCTGCAATTCTTACCTAGACATTAGATTCGATCCAGAACCCTATGTAACTCCTGATTTTGATCTTTCAATAGTCTTATAGGCTGAAACACTAAATCAAAATCATCAGAGCCTTCAAAAATTATACTCAAATAGTTTTGTTAATCATCAAAATCATCAATTGGGTCAACAATCTCCCCCTTTTTGATGATAACAAAAACTTTGAGTATATGCATTCAAAAATTCAATCAAACTAAGGATTATAGTCATTTTAACTTTAAACCATTGAAATTAAGGTTTTGATGCCAATGTTCAATGTAAACTTTAAAATTGTACATGAGTTCAATATAATCCATCAATATTGAATTGTTAAACTTAATGTGAAATTGCAAATGAGCTTTTTGTTAAGCTCCCCCTGCATTGAGTAGCTCCTCTTATATATAAACATCAAATTGTAACTGATAATCATTTCAATTCATTTTGCATAAACAATTAATCTCCCCCTTTCTTTCTTTCTTTATGCATATTATTCAATATTCCTATTCAATCTATTCATATTCAATCTTTCTTTCTTTGCATATACACAACTATCTCTCCCCCTTTTTTGTTATTAGCAATAAGGAGAGTATAAAAATTTATAATCTCAATAAAGCATAGGAATCCAATCAATCAAATTTGAAAATGTGAAATTGCATTTCATAAGCAAGAACCATTACATCAGTTGATTCATATACATTTCAAAATGAAATACATTAGATATTCAAAACTTCCTAAGTACAAACTATCAAACTCAAAAACAAGGTCAGATGTGCTTGAATACAATTTTCTTTAGATGACCTATAATTTCCATTACATCATCCTTTTGTGATTTCTTAAAGTTTTCAAGGCAGGCTTCGATTTGAGAGACTGCAAGGTCAATATCCTTCTTCAATTGACCCGTTGCATGAACATATGATCCTGATCCATCGGCAATGCCTTCCATCCTTTCGAAGATCTTGTGAAGCTCAGCTCCAAAGGATTCTACAGAATTGCCTAAGGTAAAGGATAGCATGTCCAGTCTCGAATTTAGTTCATCCTTCAACTGATTAAAGTCTTCTTTCAATTGATTAATTTCATTTGACCTGTGACTGTCATACTCAGCAAGTAAGCTTCTTAACTGATCAAGTTGTTCATTAGAAAATCTTCCAGAATTTGTTATAGGCTGATGTGGAGGTGATGGAATAGAACTCGGTCCGGCCTCTGAAGGTCCAGCTGAAGAAGGTCCCGCAAAAGATGAATCAGGGACTGATGGTCCCGCAGTAGATGGTCCCGGGATTTCTTCTACTCTGGTTTCCTCTGCTCCATCCCTATCTGCTCTTTCCTCTCTCCCTCCCTTCATCCAAACACCATTTACCTTCTTGAATCCCATTCTATGAATAGTTGATATGCTGTAATAATCAGTGTGTCTCAGTTTTCTTAAAGGTTCATTCTCCATTATGAGCACACCTTGGCTTCTAAAGATAAGTGTCAGAATCATACCGTATGGCAGTGTTGATCTTTTCTTTGTAGCTGCCTCTGCCATGTATCCAATCATCATGCCAGCTAAATTGACTGGCCTCCCAGTAATTATACAGTCCATTAACAACACGTCTCGCTCCGAGACATACTCGAATCGACCAATTTTTGGAAATAAGATTCTTCCACAGATATTATGAAGTAATCTGAGTTCTAGGTTCAACTGATTTGCAAAGATTTCTTCAAACTCAGTCACATCTCTTCCCAGCATCCTTGTCAGTGCACCACTTCTGTCATTAAGTTGACATTCCATTAAACCAACAGTGGGCATTTCTAATAGGGTTCCAAGAATCTCAGTTGTTACCGTAACCCTAGTTCCTCTTACTGTGCTTATCAATCCTCCTTCTCCTCTGCTTAATCCATTATAAAACTCCCTTACTAATGCTGGATATGTGGGTAAATCTAGTGAGCACACTTTCTCCCATCCCATATCCCTTAAATTTCTTCCAATAGAGAAACCTTCCGATTCAAATAAATCAAAGTTAACTTTTCTCCCAGTGGTAATGGTCTTACCAGCTAAATGATCAACCTTAGGAGATGAGGGTGATGGTGGTGAATCCTCTTGAGTGGCCGAAGAGGAAGAAGGCGAGGGTTGCCTCCGAACGGTGCGTCTCTTCGTTGGAACAGATGCTCCACCGACGAATCCGCGCCTCTTTGGTGCCATTGAGAAGATTGGAAGATTAATCAAGGGTTTTGAGAAGATTTGGGGAAGTTGGAAAGGTTTTGGAGTTCTTTGGATAGGTTTAGGAGACGATTGGAATGATTGGGGGTCGACTCCGCCTTTTTATTTTTGACCTAGCTCGACTTAGAGTCGACTCCGAAAACTGGGTGTCGGCTCCGAACCAGAAAATCTGTCAGCGCTCGTATTAGAGTCGGCTCCACAAAAGCCAGAGTCGGCTCTAATCACTTAGACAGAACATCAAAAACTCAGGTGTCGACTCCACAAACTGTCAGAGTCGACTCTAACAGTTTCAGAGATAAAAAATTAAGTTTCAAGAATTTGAAACTATTCAAATCTATCATCAAATTATAGATTAATGTTCTTTAGCAATTGGGGAAACAATGAATCAAGATCTAGATAGATTTCCTTATTGAAATATCAAGATTTTTCAAGAAAATGATGAAATTAGATAGATGTCCTTAAGAGTTTCAGAAAACTATTCCAAAGGATCACAAACTCCTAATTCTCCTCTAAGATAACAAAATCTCTCTTCACTTAAGGGTTTTGTTAATATATCTGCAAGTTGTTCTTCAGTATTCACATAATCAAGACAAATTTCATTATTGGCTACATGTTCTCTTATAAAGTGATATCTTATTTCAATGTGCTTTGTTCTTGAATGTTGAATTGGATTTTTAGTTAGATTATTGCACTTGTATTATCACATCTTATAGGTGTCTTATCAAGTGTGATACCATAGTCTTCAAGTTGTCTCTTAATCCATAGGATTTGAGCACAGCAACTTCCTGCTGCAACATATTCTGCTTCCGCAGTTGATAATGCAACCGAATTTTGCTTTTTGCTAAACCATGAGATTAAGTTACTTCCTAAAAATTGGCATGCACCACTTGTGCTTTTTCTATCTAATTTGCATCCGGCATAATCAGAATCAGAATATGCAATCAGATTTAATGTGGAGTCTCTAGAATACCATAAACCTACATTTTTTGTTCCACTTAAGTATCTTAGTATTCTTTTAACAGCTATTAAGTGTGATTCTTTAGGTTCTGATTGAAATCTAGCACATAAACATACAGAAAACATAATATCTGGTCTACTTGCGGTTAAATAAAGAAGGGATCCGATAATACCTCGATAATACTTTTGATCAACCTTCTTACCTTCTTCATCTTTGTCCAGCTTGCATGAAGGACTCATTGGGGTTCCGAGGGGTTTAATTGATTCCATACCAAATTTCTTTAAAATCTCTCTTGTGTACTTTGTTTGGTTGATAAAGATACCCTCTTTGCTTTGTTTGATTTGAAGTCCAAGGAAGAAGTTGAGTTCTCCCATCATGCTCATCTCGAATTCTCCCTGCATTAACTTGGCAAATTCTTGACATAGAGAATCGTTAGTAGCACCAAAAACAATGTCATCAACGTATATTTGTACTACAAGTAAATCTTTACTTTTTCTTTTCAAAAATAATGTTTTATCAACATTTCCTCTTGTGAAATCATTTTCAATTAAAAATTTACTTAGTCTATCATACCAAGCTCTAGGTGCTTGTTTCAAACCATATAGAGCTTTGTGCAATTTAAAAACGTGATTTGAAAATTCGTGATCTATAAAACCAGGTGGTTGTTCTACATATACTTCTTCATTTATTAATCCATTTAAAAATGCGCTTTTGACATCCATTTGAAATAAATTAATGTTCATGTGACATGCAAATGCTAGTAATAGCCTAATAGCTTCTAATCTAGCTACAGGTGCAAAAGTTTCATCAAAATCAATACCTTCTTCTTGATTATATCCTTTTGCAACTAATCTAGCTTTGTTTCTAATTACTATGCCATTTTCATCTAGTTTATTTCTAAAAACCCATTTTGATCCTATTACAGAATGATTTTTAGGTCTTTCCACTAATGTCCATACATTATTTCTAGTGAATTGATTTAATTCTTCTTGCATAGCTAGCATCCAATTATTATCTTTTTCAGCTTCTTCAATAGTTTTAGGTTCAATTTGTGAAACAAATGCAAGATGATTACTAATATTTCTCATATATGATCTAGTTCTTATTCCTTGAGATGGATCACCTATAATCAATTCCTTGGGATGACTATGAGCATATCTCCAGTCTCTTGGAAGATCTATATCATTATGATCAATATTGACATCATCGTCCTTATGTGAATCATCATCTTTAGCTTCTTGCTCATGATCTGAAGATACTTCAATATTAAGTTTTTCAAGATCTTTTTCAATTATGTTTGTATCTTCCTCATCATCAAGCTTTTCAGAACTAGATGCTAAAGACTCATCGAAAACTATATGAATGGATTCTTCAACTACTAAGGTTTTCTTGTTAAATACTCTATAAGCTTTACTCGATGTTGAATATCCTAAAAAGATTCCTTCATCAGATTTAGCATCAAATTTTCCTAAATTATTTTTACCATTATTATGAATAAAACATTTACATCCAAATGTATGAAAGTATTTTATATTGGGTTTTCTTTCATTCCATAATTCATAAGGTGTTTTCTTTAAGATTGGTCTTATTAGGGCTCGATTTAAGATGTAGCATGCTGTGTTAATAGCTTCCGCCCAAAAGTACTTTGGTAGGTTACTTTCGCATAGCATGGTACGGGCCATGTCTTCTAGAGTCCTATTTTTCCTTTCAACTACACCATTTTGCTGTGGAGTCCTAGGGGCTGAAAAATTATGATTAATACCATTTTCAGTGCAAAAACTTTCAAATAAGTGATTTTCAAATTCTGTTCCATGATCACTTCTTAGAGATACTATGGTAGTGTTTTTCTCATTTGTGACTTTCTTGAAGAATTTCAGAATATCGAGAAAGTCTCATCTTTGTGAGCTAAAAACATTACCCAAGTATATCTAGAATAATCATCTACAATCACTAGACCATATTTCTTTCCTCCTAGACTTGTGGTTCTAGTTGGTCCAAAAAGGTCCATGTGAAGTAGCTCTAATGCCCTAGATGTTGAAACAACATTTTTAGATTTGAAAGAACTTCTAGTTTGTTTTCCAAATTGACATGCATCACATATTTTGTTATTTTCAAAAACTAGTTTAGGTAAGCCTTTAACTAAATCCATTTTAATTAATTTTGAAATAAGGTGTGTGCTTGCATGACCTAATCTACGATGCCACAACCAACTAATTACATTTATGTAGCATTGTCAGCAATTAAGCAATGATCACTCAAGGATAATTTTTCTAAGTCAACCAAGTAAACATTGCCATGTCTATAACCAGTAAATACAATGCTATCATCAATAGAATTAGTTACAGTGCATATAGAAGATTTAAATGAAACATTAAAGTTCTTATCACATAGTTGGCTTATACTAATTAAATTATGCTTTAAACCATCAACATAAAGTACATTATCAATAAATATAGATGGAGTTATACGAACTTTACCAAGGCCCATAATTTGACCTTTACCGTTATCGCCAAACGTCACAACTCCACCTTTCTTTTCTTCTAGGGTGATGAATTCCTCTTTGTCACCCGTCATATGTCTTGAGCAGCCACTATCAAGGTACCACTTTTTCTTTGATCTTTTGGCTACAAGACATTCCTGCAATATAATTTAAACTTTATGTTTAGGTACCCAAGCTTTCTTGGGTCCTTCATGGTTAGTAGCAACAAAAATTGTTCCTTTCGGAACCCATATTTTCTTTGCTTTAACATTTAACTTGTTTTTATTATTTAATGTTTTGCATTCAAATGATTTATGACCTTTTTCATTGCATTTAAAACAAGTTATATTACTTTGATTAGCTTTTACAAAAATATTCTTTAAAGATTTTTGTTTCCTAAATGTGTTATCCTAAACCTGCTTTGTCAAAAACTGCTTTTTGACTATCTAAGATCATATTTAGTTTAGTAGAGCTTAGAGTAAATTTTTCAACAATGTCTTTATACTTTTAACTTCTTTCTTTAATGAATCATTGTCTTTAACTTGCTGTTCTTTTTCTAAAGCTAAGGTTTCTAATTGATCTTTTAAATCTTTTGTTGAGTTTTTAGTTTCAGATTTCAACAAATCTATTTCTTGATTAAAATTATCTTTTTCTTTGCTAAGTTCTTCTTTTTCATTAGTTAAGTTCTTAACTTCTAAAGCTAATTTATTTTTACTTTTAGCTAAGCTAATATTGTTATTTTTCAAAAACTTATACTTCTTTTTCAAAGATTTAAAATCAATCATAAGTTCATTGAAAGCCTCAAACATTTCATCAAAAGTGAATTCATCATTTGAGTTTTCAGAACTTACCTCATTGTCGTTGTCGTCGTTGTTGGCCATGAAGCAGATATTGGCAACTTCCTTTTGTTCTTCTTCTTCCGACGAGGAAGATTCATCAGACCATGTTGCCATGTATGCTTTCTTCTTTTTCTTGTAGGCCTTTTTCAGCAAAGGACAATCATATCTAAAGTGCCCTGGCTTTTTACACTCATAACATACTAAGGGCTCTTTCTCTTTTTCTTTCTCCTTGTCCTTTTTCTTTTCTTTTTCTCCATCAATTCTTGCTCCAAACTTCTTTTTATGGAAGGGCCTTTTTCTCATAAACTTTCTGAATTTTTTGGCCAAGAGAGCAGTTTCATCATCATCTTCATCATTACTTTCACTGCTGCTCTCTTCCATTTCTGCAGTTTTGAGGGCAAGTGTTTTCTTTCTTTTTGTTTCCTCCTCAACATGCTGCTTCATTGTCAGCTCGTGGGTCATTAGGGATCCTAGAAGCTCCTCTAAAGGTAATGCATTGAGGTCCTTTGCTTCTTGGATTGCAGTGACTTTCGCTTCCCACGATCTTGGTAGTGACCTAAGAATTTTGCGCACAAGGTCAGCATTAGAATAAATTCTACCAAGACTCTTTAAACCATTCACAATATCAGTGAATCTAGTGAACATGCATGTGATGGTTTCAGTTTGTTCCATTGTAAACAATTCATATTTATGAACCAAAATGTTTATTTTTGATTCCTTAACTTGGTTTGTTCCTTCATGTGTTATTTCCAACCTATCCCAAATTTTTTTGCGGAATTACATGTTGAGATTCGGTTGAATTCATTAGAGTCTAAGGAACAATATAAAATGTTAATGGCTTTAGCATTTAATTGAGCCATTCTTCTATCATTATCATTCCAATCCCTTTCGGGTTTAGGAACAATAGTGCCATCTACTAAGTGTGTGGGTGTACTAGGTCCATTTATTATAACTCCCCACAATTCATAGTCAGAAGCTTGAATGAATATTCTCATTCTAGCTTTCCAATATGAATAGTTGGTTCCATTAAATAAAGGAGGTCTATTCGTAGAATGACCTTCAGCAAAACATGAACCACTTTGTGTTGCCATAAGGATCTTTAGCCCTTGATCGTGAGATCAAATTCTAAATGAGCACTTGCTCTGATACCAATTGTTGGCCCAGATGGCAACCCAAGAGGGGGGGGGTGAATTGGGTTCTTTAAAAATTAGCCCTTTTTAAAATAGTTTGCTTGAGATTAATGAAGGCAAATGCAAGGTAACTATAAAGTGCAGTGAATAAGATAGAGATAGAGAAAGAGACAATGAGACACTGCAAACACAAAAGATTTTATAGTGGTTCGGTGCAACAGCACCTACGTCCACTCCCAAGATTCACTTGGGTCCACACTATAATCTCTCTAGATTACAGCCGAGTTGTTTTCCAAGCTCACAACTCAAACTTGTTATTTTTCCGGGATCACAACGAACCCAGCCGGTTTTACACGGGCTCACCAGCACAAAACCCTACACGTTGTTTTTCACGGGCTCACAACTAACCCAAGCTTAAACAAGCTTAAACCGAGGTAAAACTACCTCCTCTAGTTCAATCCCCCAGATTGAACTAGGCAAAAACAAGATAAGTCTTGTGTGTGAATACAAAGCTCCTCAATGAGCAAATATACAAATTAAGAATAATAAGGTTTAGAAAAGCCTGATTTGAAGATAGGTTGGCTTTTGATCTTTTCTTCTTTTCTTCTTCTCCTTGCTGGATTGAATCAAGCCTCAGCTCCGATTCTTCGTGGTTGAAGCAGTTGAGAAGGGTTGAAAAGCAAGAAATGAATCTCCTTTCTCAAGTTGGGAAATCCGCCAAGACTTCGATTTGAACGCTTTGGATTCCTCTTGAGCCTTTTTGGAGTGGAGTGGATTTGAGCTAGAAGGTTTTCCTCTCAAGATTCAAGCTCACGGACTTTTGAAATGGGATTTGTCTATCTCAGATTTTCTCTCTTTTTCTTTCTATTTTTTCGTTCTTATTTTTTGAACAATAGACTCCCCTTTTTATAGATTTCTTTTACACCATTTTTGGAAGAAAACTATCCGTTGGAGTGTACCTTGTATCAAAATATATCCGTTAGAAATGAGGTAAAATAGAAATATTACCGTTAGAGCTGATCTGGCAACTTTATTTTTCGTTCCAGGTGGGTTGGAGTCGACTCTAACTTTTCTGGAGTCGGCTCTAGCTCGAGGCATTTTAAAATGATATTTCCGGAGTCGTCTCTGGCTTTTCTGGGGTCGACAAGAAACTTTTCCGGAGTCGACTCTAACTTATCTGGAGTCGACTCTAGGTCGGGGCCAGAAAAATCAACTTTCTGCTTCTTCTGTGAGAGTCGACTCTAACAGTCTCGGAGTCGACTCTAATGACCGTGCCAGTTCCGAGTCGGTTCTGTGATTCTCGAGTCGACTCTAATGTCTGCAATTCTTACCTAGACATTAGATTCGATCCAGAACCCTATGTAACTCCTGATTTTGATCTTTCAATAGTCTTATAGGCTGAAACACTAAATCAAAATCATCAGAGTCTTCAAAAATTATACTTAAATAATTTTATTAATCTTCAAAATTATCAATTAGGTCAACAGTATATAGGGTGCAACTCCAAGCACGCTACCGATTTGGCTTTCACCGTGATTACTGTAGTGAGATTGGCCACCATTTCTCGGCTCCACGGACGAGGGCCAATTTAGCATAGGCAACAATGGAAGCCATATCAACAAATCCTTATTTGGCCAGCGTGGCGACCACATCATGAACAGTGGTATTGCGAACCAGTTGTCGGTCTTGACCTGTCCTTAGACTTTGACCAACCTTAAAACAGTGTTTTATTTTTCAAAAAGTTATATTTGAACAAATGTACAGAATAATATTTATACAAAAAAAAAGTTAAAAAAATAAGTATCTTTTTAAAACTATAATTTTATAATCAAAAAATAACTCTAGTTATTTCTAAATTTTTTAAAGAATAAGTTCAGGAAATAATTCATGATTAAAAATGGGTTATCCCCTCGAGTTAAACTTTATCAAAAATATTTCTTTTAAGTTATAGCTTTTGGGAATAAGAAGGGATATCTCCTATATATTCCTCTTATCCTCTATTTCAAACATTGCCTAAAGGAATCTTTTCCTTGAATATCTTCTTTTATTTTCAAAAGCCATAAGTACAAAAGATAGCTAGAAATAAAGTTGATCAAGAGGATAATTCATGGTTAATAGGATAATTCATGTTTAACCATGTATTATCCTCTAAACATATTTTCTAAGGACTCAAGAAATAGCTGGTTATTCTTTCGGCTATTCCTTGACTTTGAGGGCAAGGCTGTTATTAAAAAAAGTTAATGATTTTTTTAACTATTCAATTGATAAATTCTATTATGTATATTTATCTAAAATAATTATTTTTTTAATTAAATACTACTTAAGAATGTCGAGGATTTATAGTTAAAGAAAGGCAGAGGAGTTGTATGCTGCATGGGCAGGAATATCCTATGCTATCCGTAGTCTAGGCATTCGCAGGCTTATTATTGAGAGGGACTCTATTACCGTTGTTCGCTGGCTCTAACAGACTCGGACGATTCTTTGTCTACCAATCCTTTGATATGCGACATCAGCTCCATATATTATAGTGCCCAGATTCAGCATATTTACCGAAAGGCTAACTCAGCGGCTGATTGGGTAGCTGTCCGAGCTGCCTACCATTTTGAACTTTAGAATTGGCTGTCCAATGACTTATACTCGATGATTTTTACTTAAATTTTATATTTTAATATATCGGACTTGCTTTATCCTAAATTAATGTTATCGACCGTTGGTACAAAAAAAAAATAAAAGAAAAGCAGAGGCGATCGACGATGAAGATAGTGAGCAAATCTTATCCACTTGATTTAATTTGGATGGCCACAAAATATCAATGAAAAGAAACGGTGTACTGTGATTCGCCTGATACAAGGAAACCCGTGTTATTGTACTTGCTTATGATTCGGTCCTTGGAAGACTTTGAAACAAGCTAATTAAACGCTTGGAAAAGTCTTGCGGTGCAGAAGAAAGACTTCTCTTGAACGCTTATTTATGCCTACAAACTAACTTCATTCAACTGATAGCAGGCAGGACTGCAGGAGTCCAGGAGTCCGCTGTTGCGATCTCAAATAATTTTTTCAGTTAAAATGAAAAAATTACAAAATATAAATTTATATATATCATGCCACAAAACATTTTCATGATGACTGCTAGTAAAGGTAAAAATAGAGCAGAGATAACATCTAATTGGATTTATTTTTTATCTGAATTTATCTATATATTGATGCAACTTTGAGTATTTTTTATTCAAAATAAATATAAATAATTTATATTTAAATATTAAAAATGACCTGTAATCTTATTTAATCCTCTTTATATTGCTCGTAATTGTTTTTTAAAAAATAAGTAACTGCATTGACATGATATTAATCCAGTTTATCTATGGTATTTTTAATTTGATGATCATAAATTTAGCTATTTAACTTATGTATATTTATTTATTTAAAATAAATATTAATATAATTTTTATTATTATTCTATTTTTATATTTATTAAATAAAAATAGATAGAAATATAAATACATTGACATCAATCCTATTCCCTTTTCACCCTTTAACCATCGTACTTCCTATTAACCTTCGATCTTACCACAAGGATGCTTGTTATGGTCTTAGAATTAAAATATATTTGTTTAAATACAACTAAATAATATAAAGGCTATGAAATGGGAATAAAGATTAAATAAATAATTTTTAATTTTTTTTAGAAACAAAGCTTCAATCTTTTTCGTTTAACTTTTTATATATTTTTTTATATTTTTAGATTTTTATTGGCACAATCAACTTACAATTAAAAATAAACTGCATTGAATTATGAAAATATTATTCTGAAGTTTACATTATTACAATATGATTCTTAAAAATCGATCAGGCTTACAGAAACAAGAAGCGTTTACTAAATCAAAGTATAATTTTTTTTAAAAAAAAATTGTAGCAGATTGATAAAAAAACATTATGGTAAAAATTTGGTGAGTTTAATATAAATAAACGTAAGGAATTTTTCAGAAATGATGGCAAAGTGCTTTTTTTTTTTAAATTAAAAAACGATATTCGCATACGAATGTCCCCCCATGCCATCATGAATGGCACTTCCGGTTCAGAGAACCGTCGCATCAAACCGTCATATAAAGTGGGCCTATGCCATCATGAATGACACTCCCGGTTCAGAGAACCGTCGCATCAAACCGTCATCTAAATGGATTTGGGTCCCATACGTTAAGCCCTCTAACGTTGCGTCCACTTCAACGTCGACATCTTCTCCTTATCATAGACGGTCAGATTAAACGTAGCAAAGAATGCCTTAAAAAAAAAAAAAAAATCAGCCGCTCTTCACAGACTATGACGACAAATTGGCCGGTGACTATAACTCCATATCGTGGTGACAAGCTGGCCTTCAATAATGACTTGGCGACAAGCCTAAAAGTATGCCTTGATTGCGTTACATATCAATTGGCAGCCCTCCCTCAACTCATCACAAGAGATGAAACACCTGGAATGATGATTAATGTAAACAAGCATGCTGACTGATACGGTGATTTTTTTTATATAAATGAATAATCACATCATTCTACTATAAGTTAAACTTAATAAATTAAAAATAAAATTTACTAAAAAGCAATAGAGCAAAAAAAACCTAAAACCTGATGAATTACTGAAGATGCAATCTAATAAACCACAAAGTTAGCTTCCTAATAGATATACCTAATATGGATCATCTATATATTTCGAAGAGTAAAGCAAATATCCTGAATTAAGAGATTGGATTATGAATGATCATGTAGATCTTGTTTGATCCGTCGAATGATAGTAAGAAAACCCTTCTTAATGGAGAGCATGTAAGCTTCAAGAACGTGAGTTGCATAGGATATATCTGCTGCATAGAGCTCAGCTAAAAGAACAGATAAATTAAGTAAATCAAATCCATTCGCTACTAACATGACTCCCTTTGACCCTCAAAAGATCGATCCTATTTATCTGGTTCTAACACTTTTATCAAAGTTGATTTTAACAAAATTTAAAGATAAAGGCTCCTATTGTATGGCAATCTTTTCTAAGCATAGCTTCAGTTAGACTTTGTTATTTCAAAGCAGATCAAAGAGTGAATATAGAATCCCATACTGAAAGTGAGTTAAAAATTTTTTTTCACTCGATAGAGAATGTGTTAAAAAAAAAGGTCTACCGCTTTTCAAATAATATGGCTTATGGGTGCTCTCTTAAATCTTGTACTTTGATATATCGAACTTGACTTATTCTAGAAGGTATTTTGATATATCGAACTTGACTTATTCTAGAAGGTTCAATCGCTCATTTTATATATATATATATAAACATGACTTATGATTTTATTTTTATTTTTATTTTTATTTTTTTTTTCAAGGAAAGGGACAGCTTCTGCAAGTTCGACTGGCACTTACGTAAGACTTTATTAAAACAGTATTGGTGTCGTGACCGTTAGGGCTTCGTAGCAGAAGCCACCACCAAGTATAACCCATGCCTTTATTGCCTTCAAGAGAACCGTCACGGATCACCGTAGCACCCCTCCTTGATCACCGAATTGCATCGACTTTGGTGACACATTCAATGATCCTGTCAGTGAATTTCACATGAAAAATTTTGAGAAATTATGCCGGTAACAATTACCAGAAAACGAATGCCATATTCTCATTCTTCAGTAACAACTCTGACACATATTAATATGAGGGAGAGCTGGGCCCTTGTAGTCTTGCAGCATTTGTTTTGCTTGGGAAATTGCAGAGCTTTTATGTGTGCATTATCCCAATGATGTGAATAAAAGAAAGGAAGAAGAAGAGGCCAATATGAGGCAGGATTAATTAAAAGTAGCCTGAGCATATTAACAATTGAGCCTGTTGATGTTGGATCACCAAATTATTGTTTAGGGTTTCTTTTTTTTAGATCTCTCTCTTTTGAAGGAAGAAGTCCCCCCCCCTCCTTCCTCTCCCCTTTTTATCCTCCTTTTATTATTATTTATCTTTTTTTTATTTCTCATTATCCTGGATGTCCACGTGTAGGATAAGTGTTCATCTTACATTACGTGGTCATTCAGTGATAATGCTTAATAAGGATATTAAGAAACTTGCTCATGAAGGAATCCTTTTTCATGATGATCTTGATAATCCCAAAGGAATGTCAGAGGTAGTGGAGACGTCAGAGTGAGGGAAAAGGGATCTGGCTCCAAAATAGAGGTTCAGTGTCCCCTTTTGGGTATTTGTCTTATGTGAACCATTTAAGGCATGATGTTTTTAGCATCTCTCGATTTCTGTTCCGAATATGACGGCTCATCTTATTTAATGGTTCTGACGTGGGGATTTATTCTTAAACCGAGGGATCGCCCGAGGCTGGGTGCTGCCTAGACCTTTGGAGGCCGCCCAAGCTCTAGGGGGTCGCCCAGAATAGGGGGCCACCCGAGACTGGGGGCCGCCCAGGACTGGGGGCCGTCCAAGTTCTAGGGGCCGCCTAGACTCGGAGGCCGCCTAGACTTTGGAGGCCGCCCAAGACTGGGGGCCGCCCAGGACTGGGGGCCGCCCAGGACTGGGGGCCGTCCAAGTTCTAGGGGCCGCCTAGACTCGGAGGCCGCCCTAGACTTTGGAGGCCGCCCAAGAAGGACTGGGGGCCGCCCAGGACTGGGGGCCGTCCAAGTCTCTAGGGGCCGCCTAGACTTTGGAGGCCGCCCAAGACTGGGGGCCGCCCAGGCCGGACTGGGGGCCGCCCAGGACTGGGGGCCGTCCAAGTTCTAGGGGCCGCCTAGACTCGGAGGAGGCCTAGACTTTGGAGGCCGCCCAAGACTGGGGGCCGCCCAGGACTGGGGGCCGCCCAGGCTGCCTTTTATTTATTTAGTTTAATTATTTTGCACATTATCCATATCAGAGCCCATTCTAGCTTTCAGATTAAAAGATGATGAAGATATCACCTCTCCATTGTGGTCTAGTCCAGTTAGGGTACCTAGATTTCACCTAGGCAACTTCGCAATGGAGTTTTCTTTGGTTAATCCTCCTTATTTACATCAGTCCTTGGTGAACCCATGATCTCTTCTTGATTTGATCTATCCTTTATACAAGTCTTCCTCTTCTTTGTCAGCAGTAAACTTGCTGGGCTCTCACCAAACTTTAAGAATTAATTTTGATTAAAGAACTTTTAAAAACTATTGACATATAAATTAGCTGAAGTCATGAGGCTGCAGAAATATGCTAACAAGACTTCATCAAGCTGGTTGGCACCCTTCTCAGCACTTGTGGTGGGAGGAGGTTCTGGATTTAATTTTGGAGTAAGATCTAAAATGGTTTTGGGTTTGATTGTCTCAAATTAGGGGCTGCCAAGTAGACTTCATCTCAGACTGCTGGCACTTCACTCTTCAACAGTGAATTGCCAACTTTGGTTCTCAATTCAGAATTAGCCGTAATTTTTTGATATGTTCATACATTTACTGGACTTGTAAAGCCATTAATCCAACTTACGAAATCACTGCAATTTGTCCCGTTTCATTGGCTTTTTGTCTGACTAGGTTTCTCTAGTCATCGATCAATTGATGGAAGAGAGAGGCCTATTTGGAATTTTGAGAGAAGTCAAATGAAATAAGAAGACAAGGAAAAGAATAATAGCGGTGTGGAAGCATCTTCGCCAAGGAAGTATTTGTTATTTACCTAACTTATTGGAGAAGAAAAGCCCAAGTCTGTCCAAAAGAAAAATATTGATGCCTTATGAGTCTGATTAATTAAGAAGTTGATCTTCCTGATGTCTGACTCAACCTAGCGTTATCATCAGCATTGTCATATAAAATCAATATTTGACAAATTCTTTAACGTAAAAAGGCATAGTCTTATGCTCCATTACCTAAACGTAATCTAGAAGGTCACGACTCTGCAGTTTAAGAAACTACTGGTTGCACAGTTCATGTACATGATTGAAGTATTAAAAAAAAGCATTCCTTGGAAAAAAAAATATATATATAAAAGACCTCAAAATCAACAGGTCCAATGAGGAGAATAATCTAAACTCATATTCCATTTTATTGAAATAGAATGCATCCTACCTTGACCACAAACCATTCAACCTTCAAAATATGGGTTGTCGATTCTTAGTCCAGCAAATTGCTAGTATTATAGTTAATATATAGCATGCCTGAGCTGTGTCTTCATTCAGAAAGTATCATTTTTCGTTACACCGTTGCCTTTCTTTTAGAAAAAGAGATAAAACAAAGTGTTTCATCTCAAAATTGCCTAATTGTCACCGCAATGAGTTGTCAAAAAAGAAAGCAAAGATCGAGAAGCGATTCCCCAAGCTTTGGTATGCCATAAGCTTCAAAATACTTGCAAATATAGCTATGGAACAACAACTAAGATTCTTGATACATCTGTGGCTGCAGTTATTCTAGCTTTGCCTTCTTGATAGTTAATTCATATGGTAGTCTCTGCAGTTATGACATTCTTAGGAAGAAAAAAAAAGATAGCTGCAGATTAAAGAAGCTGCTCCGCATTGTAATTTGAAGTAAATAAATAGATGATGTATATCCATGCTTCAATGAGTGATATGCAAGAACAAGCAAGGACCGTAAAGATTATGAGGATAATTTTGTATCATGTGAATCCTTTGAGTTTGGAAACAGGTTGACGTTTAGATTTCTATGTTCATCATCTTTCATTCATATGTAAATAAAGTTCTATTAAGGATGAACAATGAAATAACAGAGCAAATTCAAGTGTTTGGGGAGTGATGTATAATATTTTAATTCCATCCTTTTGCAGCCACTACATTTTTTGTTTAAATAACCAATTGCTAACATTTGATTTTTGAGAGAAAATTAAATGCTTGAATTAAAATTCAGAACCATCCCATTGGAGGACTGCAGATTCAGAATCCTGTTCTCTTTTGAGCTTATCTTTCAAGTACCAATCACAAATTCGACCGGCATTAAGCTCCTCAATGGGGACCCCTTCCTGCTCTGATATTACTCTCAAAAGATTCAATGACGATATCTGAAAAGCCAGAGACAAATTATGAAACAAATAGAGAATTATGCTGGCGCTATTTTTTTTTAAAGAATATAAAATATGCTCATGCTTTGAAGCTGACAGGATAAACATCTACTTGAATCGAAATAATACTTTGTAGAAGCTAAGACTGATAAAGTGATATGATAAAGGAAATATCTTGATATATGATCCTGCAAATCATTTAATATAACCCAGTTAGATGAAGAACCATGTTCGCAGGTTCCATTTATCCATACAGCTGGTACTAATATGGGTTGAAAGACCAACCTAATGAGTTTCTTTAGTTATATTGCATTCTTTTCCATGCACATCCACCAACACCTTCTAGGCTATTAATTCATAACTCTTATTTCTTGTTCCATATATAATTCAAGGCATCAATTGACAACTTAGGACCACCTCATATTTGGTACGTAGGATTGCAGCAACTAACACTAATGTCATAATTGCTAATTTGGTCCACACTGGCAAATGCTTACCTGCCCATAGGAAAGCTAGTATTTATTTATTTAAAAAAGGCTGTATGTATGACCTTTATCAGTTTCAACTGCTTCTTAATCAATGGAAGGACGAGCTACTTGCAGCCTCATATTGCTGACCCTAATAATCCTACAAAGTTGTCTATTATGCCAAGCCAACTCATGGTTCCTCTGCTATCCTGTATAGTTCTTAAAATAAATCTCAATATTTATTCTGCTGATAAATACATTACATTGGATATACATGCAACTCATCATTAGTTAGGGTATCTAAATCTGTTTCCTATTGTATAAATTCTTGCAAGCTATAGAACACCCTTCATGTATGTTTTGGGGATCAACCGGGACAAGCAGGGTAAGCTAGCAAATCCTACAAAGTATTCAGATGAATTTATTACTAATTGATGCTTGTTTGCACCATATTGTACCAATGTACACCGTATTAATCAGCCTTTCCACAAATAGCATGGGGCTATTCCCCTGTCCGAACAATGAACTTTGCTTTTAAGCTTTTTTTTTAAAATAAAAATAAAAAGAAAGAAAGAAAACATCACAGAATGGTTCTATGAAATAGGGTGGTCTATTGGGAAGAAATGGAGAATTGGGTCGAATGTGGAAAAGCCTTGATATATAGGTTAGAATACAATTTAACTTTAAAGTTGAAGGCATTAAGTATAGAGCCCAATTATTAATATCAACTATTTCCCTTCCTATCATCTATTTAATGTGGAATTAACTCTTACATGTGATCCTTAACATTTTCTCTCTTCATGTATAGGCTGATGTTAACTTTCATTGAGTCTAATCCAGTGCTTTCCAATCAAATTTTACACTTAATTACTTTTGAGTACACTACGTGTTATCACTCTAGTTTAATAGTCCATTCTCTTAGAGCCACATTTTACCATAGTGTATTACTGCTCAAGTCCAAGAATCACCCACTAAAAGGCATCACTCAGCAATTACTCACGCTCAAGAGTCACTCTCTCTACAGAATCTACGTTTCATCACAGCATATTGCCACTCAAGCTCATGAGTTATCCATTCTTTAAGAGCTATATTTCACACACATCCATAAAAATTCACTTAACAACCATGTTTGAGCTAATCTAGTGCTTTGCTCTGTCAAAGTCCGCTTGCACTCGACAGACCATGGCCACCATACTTGGCTCTTTCAAAATTAAGAGCAACCAATTTTGACATCTTTACAGTTTCAAAAGTTGTTCAAAATTGTCAGTCATCAACTATGATACTGCTTGTTGAGATAAAATGAGGAATTTTGAGTCCAAATAGGAATGGTTTTGATATATATGTAAGCTTAAAACTACTAAATTCTGAATCCAATCATCAATATTAACCCTTTCACTTCCCACTAATTATTCTCTGTGGTAGTAAATTTCATATGTGATCTTCAACATTCTCCACCGTCATGTGTTACCTGATTTTAGTTCCCTCTTGAATTTAATCCACTACTTTTCAATCAAGTTCATGATGAATTACTCTTTTCTGTCACATATTATCACTCTAGCTCAAGAGCCTAATTTCTAAGAGCGATACTTCACCATAGCATGCTATCGCTCTTCAAAACTCACATTTCACTATACCTATACAAGAGTACTTTTAAAGAACCATGCTCAAGCACACACTCAAACCTAATGCCTTTACTCCTTCAAATCCACTTGCCATACCTACTTAAGACACCATGGTTATCATGACTCAATTTTATGAGACTATATATTACCATTGTTCAGAAGATTAACCAATTCTAATGCCTTTATAGCTTAGGGAATTGTCCAGAATAGTTGATAATTAGCTCTATTATTTAAAGAGTGAGCATAACCGGGGGAAGGTTGGTTTTGATGCCTAAGTCGAAATCTAATTCATCTTTCGAGCTTAAAACTGTTAATAAGTTTCAAAGCTAATTATTAATATTAATTTTCACTTCTCAATAATTATTTCATGTGAAACTAAATCTTGCATGTGATCTTCAATATGATCTAGATGTGCCCCACAAAGTGCCAATAAATGAAGGGGAACCATGCTCAACAAACAGCAGAGTTTATCATCACAAAGTTTCCAACAAAATGTGGTGTCACATAATGTTTTACCTAAGTATAAACACATCGGTACAAATTTAAATATTTTCAGGAAACAGTCCTTTGTGTTGCAGCTGTTCCACCATTTTGACAAGTGGGTATTTGAAGTTTTACACTTCAAAAAAGTAAACCAAGGTTGTGTACCAGCTTAGTAATGAAAATTGCATTATATTTAGGATCATCTCCAAAACTGCCATTGTATTTGCAATATATTGCACTATATTTGGTCTACAGCAACATCTCCTTGATATGAAGGAGGGTATTAAAAATGTTTCACAGTAATTCATTACAGAATATGCACACATTTGAGAGCTTGGGTGCTAAATAATTTTACAAAATTCACAAAATTAAGGAATTTAAAAATTTTAGAACACCTACTTCTAATTGATGATGATGATGATGATGATGATGATGATAGAATCTTTAAGTACCATAAGAATTCAAGTTAATAACAAAAATGACCATACAGTCACAATTGTGAGTCCCTGTTGATAGGTATCTATAAATGAAGCTCGTTATCCATAACTTCCCAGCCTTTTATTTATTAAAATTTCCATTAATCAAATTATGACGTTGTGTGTAAATTATATGCAACCCTGGCCTTGGCCAACTCCAATAAATCACTACTGTCTATAATATACCACAGATTTGTCATAATTATTTTAATCCCAAATAAGTTTCAAATGCTAAATAGGCAAGGATAAAGGAATAAATAGAAAGTTCAAGCTTTTTGTTACTCACTGTTAATCGACATAAGAAGCGCTCGTGAGTGCTGAGCCCAGAGAGCTCAACCAGGCCAGCTTCCTCTAGGCTGAGAAAACTTCTCTTCTGGCTCTTCTTTTCCTCTCCTTGACACCCCTTCACCACAAGCTTCCTTCTCTTAACCTTCTTTCCTGCATAAATTGGCATATTTAACGAATAACAGAGGATTTCAGCATCGAAGGCTTACAGAAGCATTTGGTGTTGAAGGCCAAGACCTTGATAGAAAGGTGGTGTTGGTCTCAAAAAGCTTGCAGAATTGAGCAGGGGAGGCATTTGGAGGAAATATTTGCATGGGCTAAGGGCGAGCATGGCTCGGTGGAAGTTATTTTGCGTGGGTTGGGAGAGTCCTAGGGGAGGAAGAGAGGGGTGGCTTGGTTTCGATACGGATAGGGTTGCAGTGGGACGAGTCTCTCCACCACAACTTTGTGAGATGGGGCCTGAACCAAGGTTGCTGGCGTTTAACCTTGTCTTGGCCCTCGTGTCAACCATGTCGTGCTACAAGGGACGTTACAAGGGGCTGTGAAGCCTGCATGGGGACGCACTTGGAGGCCAGTTTGGAAGCGAAGTATTGGATGCAAGTTGTCCCTTGGTCTAAGATTGTTGAAGTGATGTTTTATTCATGGGATATGGTTTACCTCGTAGATCCTCCTCTCCTTGTGAATCATTTCTTCCATGCCTGGTGATTCGGCATTACAAGAAATCAAGTCGGCATCCAATTACGTTTCACATATGGAATTAAAAAATTGCTTGCAAGAACGGCCTGGATAAGGTTGAGCTTACAAAATAAGCTAAGTCTACTTGAAAATTCTAAATATCTCAAAGGAAGTTCATTGTAGGTAATATCAGATAGTGATGAGATGAGGAGTCCCTTGAAAATAATGTCATAACGAAGAAATAGAATAATGTCTCTAGGAAATAACTCAAAAGGATTATGTAATTATTTTTGCCAATAAATAGCATAAAATAATAGAGAAAAATAATAAAAAATAATATTAAGCATTTGGTATTCATTTTTTGGTTGGTTTGTGTTATTACTTGATATCTAAAAGAAGGAAGACAGAAGGGTGAGCTAGCAGTTTGATAAATAACTTTTATTTCTAACTAAATCGAGCATGTCATGTCAAAATATGTTAATTCATGGTGTACAAACCCAGCCTCCAAAGCAGCCTTCTCTTCGGACTCGTCCCAACTTTCAAGGCATCCTCAATTCTAACAAGACAGAGCCCATCAATTGCTTCCGAAGCCATGTACCTGGCTCCACCACTCATTACTATTCGCATAGGATGGCAATGTGCGATGTGGGGAACATCTGGCAGACGCTGTGGTAGTTGCCCATGTCATGCCAACCTGCAATAGTTTGTAGTAACAGTCTGAATCAAGGGACCATCCATTCTAATAGGACTTGATCCACCAACTATGTAGTCATCCATATTTGATGGGACCTGGCCTGCAGCTTTGACATGCCATGAAGAAGTCATCATCCATCGTGAAGCCCCAACCACGAAGAAGTCATCACCCATTATAAAGCCCCAATTACTTGGATTAGATGGAACAAACCCCACTAACCCTGACATTCAGCCCAGAAAGTCATCACCTAAAAAGTCATCATCCATCCACAAAGTCATTGTCCATCATGAGGCTCCACGTGACTCATTCCATCGCTAGATGACAAGGAACATCAATAAATGGGTAAGAGGGATCTCCGACCAGGTAATGAACTCACAACACTCCTAAACGCTCATACTTGCTCAAACAAAGAGCATCTCTCTAAGCTTCTCTTTCTCTTTTCAAGCTTTTTCAAGCTCACGGCTATTGCCCAGAGCACTAACTTGAGCGTCTAAGGGTCCCTCCTAGAATCTTCAGTCCCCAAAACTTTTTGTAGGCTTCCGATCGAGCGAAGGCTGCCGAAGGATCCTCGGCACGTCGGAGAAGGCAATCGGATGCTCACAAACATTCGAGGAGGATGATTTGGCTACAATAGATTGGTGCGCCAGGTAGGGGGGTAGTGCATGGATCGTCAACAATGCTAGCATGCAGATCCTCATCCCCCTATATCAAAAAAGATGATGATGACAAGAGCCCAAGAGCTTCTGCCAGTCATGCTAGGGGGGCACCCTCAACGAACTAAACAATAGGAGGCTAGCTCTCTGCTTCGCCATTATTACCACCTTAGTCCACTTAGGTGGACCAACTCGCTGCCATCATCCAGCAAGTCCAAGCACTGATGGTAGCTGTCCAAAAGCTACAATAGCAATATTCCATGGCCACACAGTAGCAACCAGGAGCTTTTACCCTCCCTCCCCTCTAATGCTACTCAGGTCAGTCATTATTCAACCAGCAAGAGCATCATCAAGCTCTCCAACAAGAGCCCCCTCAAGCTCTCTAGCAGAAGCAACATCAAGCTCTCCAGCAAGAAGCCCCTCAAGCTCTCCAGCGGAAGCAACATCAAGCTCATCAGCAACAGCACCATCAAGCTCTCCAGCAAAAGCCACTTCAAGCTCTCCAGCAAGAGCACCATCAAGCTCTTCAGCAAGAGCCATCTCAAGCTCTCTAGCAAGAGCACCATCAAGCTCTCTAGCAAGAGCCTCTTCAAGCTCTCCAGCAAGGGCCTCCTCAAGCTCTCCAGTAAGAGCATCATCAAGCTCTCCAGCAAGAGCCTCCTTAAGCTCTTCAGCAGAAGCAATATCAAGCTCATCAGCAAGAGTACCATTAAGCTTGCAACAAGCACCACAATCATGAAGACCCCTGGGCAAAGGCACCGACACCTTTCACCTCCAATCAATATGATTCTCCGGGGAGGCAGATTGCCAATATGCCGAAGCATTCAAGTCAGCAAGAGGAAGCCCAAGCAAGGGCACCAACACCTATGCTCCAATCAACATGATTCCCTGGAGGGGCAGACTTCCAGCATGCTGAAGCATTCAAGTCAACGAAAGAAGACAAACTCTCCCCAGAAATTTCATAAAGGAGCTCCAGGCCACCTAGGCAAGACCTCCAGCAAGCCATCCAAACCTACTGGCTTACAGTCATTGGACGCCCTTGGATCGATCTCAGCAGCCCTCGAATCGGTCTAAGCAGCCTTCGGATTGGTCTCAGTAGCCCGCGAGCCGATCTCATCAATCCTTGAGTCAGTCTCAGCAGCCCTCGAGTCAATCTTAGTAGCCCCCGAGTTGATCTCAACAGCCTCTGAGTCAGTCTCAGTAGCCCCTGAGCCAGTCTCAGCGGCCCTCAAGCTTGTCTCGGCAACTCCAAGTTAGCAGATGGCAATGAAAAGATTTTCTTATTTCATGTCAAAAGAAGAATCCTCAAGTCAACTCACAGTTGGGAGAGACCAACTTATAGTTGATGTGCATCCACCACCAAATTTCATGTCAAAAGAAGAAATCCCCGAGGCGGTTCAAGACCTATGGTTTTAGCGACTCGAATCAACCCTGGGGCCAGCTGAAGAAACCCCCGAGATGGTTCAGAAGATGCCTGACGACTTCAGCAGCTCTCAGGTCACCCCCGAGCTGGCCGAAGAAACCCTCAGGCATCTAAAAAAAGCTTTCAAACTTGACTCAGTGGTCCATTGCCAGCACCAGCACCCTAAGATCACTCCGGCAAGCATCTAAGGGGCAGAAGCGAGCTTGGCCATCCCTAAAGTCTATGCAAGCCTCAAGTCGGGCTACTAACTGCCAAGATGAGTCAAGAAGATTGGGTATGCGCCCTATCAAGCCTAAAGGGCCAAAGCCGAGATGTGAATGCAAGGAAATAAGGGTATTATAAAAAGCTAAGTATACTATGCATAGACAAAGTATTTTTTTTCATTGATGCTTTTCATACACTTGATACTTAAACAAAAAGAAAAATGTAAAAGCCTATGGCTCGGCAGGCCCCAATCTGCCCTTGGTGCCACCCCTCTCCAGCTCCTTACCTTCCTCAGGATCTCCAGGCTGGAGGTCATCAAGTCCGGCAATCTTGAAGACCCAGGAGATCTTGTCCTTGCCGCACTTGAAGCCCTTGAAGTAGGAGTAAATTGCTGCTTCACTCATCTCCGTGACAAAATTGGTGGAGACCTTGTAGCGCTCCATGCTTCTCGAGCTTGGGCCTCAATGGCTTTATTACAGCCTCAGCGGCTTTATCTCTGCCTCAACGGCTTTATCTCTGCCTCAGTGGCTTCATCTCAGCTTCAATGGCTTTATCCTGCCTTAGCAGCTCCATCTAGCCTCAACGAATTTATCACTGCCACAACAGCCTTATCTCTGTCTCAGAGGCCTTATATATGCTTTAACAACTTTATCTCTGCCTCGGTGGCTCCATTTCAGCCTCAGTGGCTCCATTTTAGCCTTAGCGGCTCCATTTAGCCTTAGCGGCTCCATTCAGCCTCAATGGCTTTATCTCTACCTCAGTGGCCTTATCTTTGCCTCAACAATTTTATTTCGGCTTTAATGGCTTCATTGCAGCCTTATCTCTGCCTCAGCGGCTTTATCTCTGCCTTAGTGGCTTATCTCTTCCTCAGCAACTTTATCTCTGCCTTAGCGGCTTTATCTCTCTCAATGGCTTCATCTCTGCCTCAGCAACCTTATATCTGCTTCAGCAGCTTTATCTCAGCCTTATCGCCTCAGTAGCTTTGTTTTAGCTTCGGCGGCCAATGGCCAACCGAGTAAGGCCTTTGGTCAAATTATGCACTTGCAAAAGATGGCAATAAGTCGCCCTCAGCAAGCCAATTAGAAGACCAAGTCATCTCACAACGGGAGAGATAAACTGCCCAGCTCATAGTTGACTTGCATCCACTTCCTCCAACATTGCTAATTTTTTTGAGCAGGCAAGCGCACAGCTTCAGAAAGCATGCAGACGAGGTTACAAGTTCGTACAAGGACATACCAAAATTGTCAACATCAAAAGCAATGCAAAAAGAGGAAGATCCCTCCACTCGGAAGGGGTCAGAGTCCAAAGCAAGCATAAAAAGACAAGTACAAAGATAAAGAATTCTACACTTCTTTCGCTTGGCGGATGCAAAGCATGTGATCGCACAAGCTCAAAAGTATGGGGGGCATCTAATGAGGCCAATTGACCCTATGAGCAACGGTGATCACACTTGGGCTGGACCCCCTGTTGGCCTCATCCTTGTCAGCCAATCAGCCTTGGCTCCTCGGCCTGTCCTCGTCGAGCCATTGCCGGCCTCGGCTCATCAGCCCATCCTTATCGGCCTCATCCTCATCGGCTTCGGTGTCGGCCTTGGTCTCGGCCCCCGAGCTCGGCCTTCTCTACCCGGCCTCCTCTACTCGGCCTTGGTGTCGACCTTCTCTACTCGGCCACCTCTACTCGGCCCCGGGCTCAACCTTCTCTACTCGGCCTCGGTGTCAGCCTCCTTTACTCAGCCTCCTCTACTCGGCCCTCAGTATCGGCCTTGGCCCCAGCCTCCAAGGTGGCCTCCTCTTCGAACTCGGCCCCAACCTCTAAGGCGGCCTCTTCTCTGGATTCGGCCCCAGCTCCAAGGAGGCCCCAACTCTAAGACGGCCTCATCTCCGGGCTCGGCCCCAACCCCAAGGCGCCTCTCCTCCGAATTTGGCCCCAACTCCAATGTGGCCTCAGCTCCAAGGTGGCCTCCAGCTCCATGGTGGCCTCGTCTTCAGACTCGGCCCAGCCTCCAAGGCGAACTCCTCTCTGGACTCGGCCCTAGCCTCCAAGGTGGCCTCAACTCTAACAAGATAGGGCCCACCAATTGCTTGCGAGGCCCACATACCTGGCTCCACCACTCACCACTATCCACATAGGATGGAAACATACGACATGGGGGACATCTGGTAGACATCGTGGCAACTACCCATATCATGCCAACCTGCAATAGTCTGCAGTAACAGTCTGAATCAAGTGGCCACCCACTCTGATGAGACTTGATCTACCAACTATACAACCACCCATATTTGACGGGACACGGCTTGCAACTTACCCCAATTACTCAAATCAGATGAGACAAACCCCACTAACCCTGATATTCAGCCCAGAAAGTCATTATCTAAAAAGTCATCATCCATCAACAAAGTCACCATCCATCATGAGGCTTACATGACTCATTTTATCGCTAGATGGTAAGAAACATCAATAAAATGGATAAGAGAGAATCTCTCTAAGCCTCTCTTTCTCTTTTCAAGCATTCTTAAGCTCATGGTTGTTGTCCAGAGCACTACTTGCGCATCGAAGGGTTTCCGTCGAAATCTTCGGTTCCTAGGGCTTTTTGCAAGCTCTCGATCGAGTGAAGCGCCCGTCGGAGGATCCTCGGCATGTCAGAGCTGATGACGTTCGAGGAGGATAATCTGGCTACAACACACTCTATATAAAATTGAGAGATTGGTTTTGAAATCTCGACAAACATAATAAAACTGAATCATTTTAAAACATCAACTTCAGTACAAAAGAAATAAAAAGTTCGTTAAAATAGTGAAAGCTAAAATTCGAAATCTTATTTGATGTATTAACAAGGTAGGTATCATCAACCAATGTGCGGTCGAGGACATCTCGGTTAAGATCGGTTCACATTAAAAAAAAAATCTCAAGGCTGAGATTTTATATAGTTCTGGGGGAAGATGATATCGATCCATATAAATCGATATCTCGAAGGGGATGAAAATCTCGATCCTCTCCATTTATAAATCCAAATCACACAAGACTTCAACATGATTAATTTAGTCTGCAGTACTCGAAAGAGAGAAAGCAAAGCACCCCAGGAGGTCACTTCATATTTCATTCAAACCAACTGGAATGAAGAAACGAACGCATCGTGCATTGTTATCCCTATCAAAACCTTTCGGAAGAAGATCGATCGCTTCCTAGGGGACTCAATTTGGTCCCCAGAGGATCAACTGCATCACCGACTCCCTCCTCATCTTTTCTCGCAGCTTTTTATTCCCTTCACCACCACCATTCCCCATCGCTGCCGTCGACAACGCCGCAGCCACCGCCGGCCCGTTGGAGCCGTTGGAGAGCCGCCACGCCTCCCCGTCCTTGCCCAGCTGCTTCCCGGAGGCCCTCTTCTGCACAGCCTGGAGGCTGGCCTCGCACTTGCAGTCACGCGCGTTGCACATGCTCGAAGAAAAGGCTGGACTTCCCCTTCTTTGAGGTGGAAATGGCATAATAAATACCGAACGGAAAAGGAGGGTAGACGGGAATATTCTTGAAGCGCGGATTCACTCGCTGTTCAGCGAACTTGTGGGTTCGCTGGTTTTTCGTGAAACCGGGAGACGTGGGCCGAGGTTTTTGACGGAGGCGTCCATTGGATGGTAGGAAAGAGGGTGGATCGCGCGCACCGAGCACGTGGATTAGCTGCGCGTCCTCCGGTGAAGCAAGTCTTTTCCTTGGATGGTATAAAGCGCTGTTTTCGCCGGTTGTTGATGGTTTGACCGTTTGAGCTCTCGGAGAGAGGCGCCTTTCAGGCGAAGCTTTGTTACGTGAAATAATCCGCGAGACTTTGCACCGTCGTGTCATCGGGGATAGCTGTTCTCCCGCCAAGCACGACACCTTCCCTGCCTTCCGCGAGCCTCCTGCTGCTTCTTTGTCATGTTCGCGGGGGAATTGTTCGATAAAATGCCTGAGAGGGATTTAGTCGCCTAATCGAAATAACTGGTGGGTATGCTCAGAATGGTGCATTTGGCCCTGGAAGTGCTGGCCTATTCGGTGGACGGAAAAGGTTTTTGTACATCGCTCGATGCAGCAAGATTTATGCGAGTTGTATCGTTATTAAAGATAATTTTATAATATTTAAAAAAATAATATTTTAATTTTAAACGTATAACATCAGGGTTATAAAGTTAAGATAGTTAAAAAAAAAATATGACACCACATTTTTAAATTTACGATACCATAGTTATAAAGTTAGGACATTCGTTCAAAAAGTAAAAAAAAAATTATGATACCCAGTTTTAAATTTACAATACTTTAGTTTTAAATTTAAGACATTCATTTAAAAAAATTATCTGTACATAAATCTAAAAAAAAAAAATTGTTTAACGTGCATTAATACTCGTTCATTTTTTTTAAAAAATTTATGTACAAACAAGTTTTCTGAACGAGTATGGTAAGGGTATCGTAAGTTTAAAATTGGGATGTCGTAATTTTTTTTTTTTTACTTTCTAAACAGATACCGTAAGTTTAAAACTAGAACATCGTAAGTTTAAAATAAGGTATCATCTTAAATTTTAACGTGCATTAATATTCGTTAATTTTTTTTTAGAATTTATGTACAAGTGGATGTCGTAATTTTATAGTTAAGATATGGTAAGTTCACAAGTAGGGTATCGTAATTTTTTTTTTACTTTTTGAATTAATATCATAAATTTAAAATTAAGGTATCGTAAGCTTAAAATTAAAATATCATAGTTTTTTTTTAAAAATATTATAAAAATATTACAATATATTTTTAATAAATATATATATATATTAATAAAAAATAATATAAAATTTTCTGCAACAGATACGGTGTAAAAAAGTCTTTTCCTTCTGTGGACACAAGCTCGCCGTTACCGAGCCTTGACGAGGTCGCCACGGTGGGCGTCCTATCCACGCACTAGAGCTCGGTAAGTGGGATCAGGCCGCATGAGAGTGACAGACGGATCAAACTGCGCTGAATGACGTGCACTTCGATCGAGGCTCGCTTTCACCTCCACGCCCACCAAAAGGGCCGGCAGATGTCCACGCGATTTTTCAAAAAATTGCGTGCGGAAAGTGTTTGATAAAGTGCTCAGAAGGGGTACAAAACGTGGATCGCGTGGAAGGTATTCTCAGAATAGATTAAAGCCTTGATATCTCATTATTTGGACGGTCGTGATTAACGGCTTGGCCATTAATGGATCCTACCATAAGAGGTGAGAGTTTTTCAATCGGATGGTAAAGGATTTTGTCATCAAATCAAATGAAACAATTTGATCAGGTTGATGGGGCCAGTTGATTCCATAAAAAAATAAAATTTTTGGACGGTACCTCCAAGGTCAGCATCTCCAAGGCCGGCACCTCCAAGACCGACGACCCCAAAGGCCGACACCTCCAAGATCGGCATCTCCAAGGCCGGCACCTTCAAGACCGACGGCCCCAAAGGCCAGCACCCGACGGCCCCAAAGGCCGACATCTCCAAGACCGACGGCCCCAAAGGCCGACATCCGATAGCCCTAAAGGCCGACATCTCCAAGACGATGGTCCCAAAGGGCCGACACCCAACACCCGACAGCCCCAAAGGCCGACACCCGACGGCCCCAAAGGCCGACATCTCCAAGATCGACGACCCCAAGGGTCGATACCCGATGGCCCCAAAGGCCGACATCTCCAAGACGACAGCCCCAAAGGCCGACACCCGACGCCCGACGGCCCCAATGGCCGACACCTCCAAGACCGGCACCTCCAAGGCCGGCATCTCCAAGACCGACGGCCCCAAAGGCCGACACCCGACGGCCCCAAAGGCCGACATCTCCAAGATCGACGGCTCCAAGGGCCGATACCCGACGGTCCCAAAGGCCGACATCTCCAAGACCGACGGCCCCAAAGGCCGACACCCGACGCCCGACGCCCCAATGGCCGACACCTCCAAGACCGGCACCTCCAAGACCGACGGCCCCAAAGGCCGACACCCGACGGCCCCAAAGGCCGACATCTTCAAGACCGGCACCTCCAAGCGAGCCGGCCCCGGCATCTTCCCAGTCGGCCCCAACACTCCCTAGTCGGCCCGGCACCTCCCAGGCGGCCCCGGCGTCTCCGAGCTAGGCGGCCCCGGCATCTTCCCAATCTGCCCTGGCACTCCCTAGCTGGCCCGGCACTTCCCAGGCGGCCCCGGTACTTCCCAGTCGGCCCCGGCACTCCCTAGCTAGGCTGCCCCGGCACTTCCCAGCCGGCCACGGCGTGTCCAAGCTAGGCGGCCCGGCACCTCCCAGGCGGCCCCGACATCTTCCTAGCCGGCCCTCTACGTCTCCAAGCGAGTTAGCCCCCGACACTTCCCAGCCGGCCCCGGCGTGTCCAAGCCAGGCGGCCCGGCACCCCCCAGGCGGCCCCGGCATCTTCCTAGCCGGCCTCTACTTCTCCAAGCAAGTCGGCCCGACTCGGCCCCGGCGTCTCCAGTCCCGCCGAGTCGGCCAAGGCCATCCCCGGCCGGCCCGACTCGGCCCCGGCGTCTCCAGTCCCGCCGAGTCGGCCAAGGCCATCCCCGATCGGCCCGAATCGACCCCGGC
The DNA here is from genome assembly GCA_900491605.1 of Calamus simplicifolius. Classification (NCBI taxonomy): domain Eukaryota; kingdom Viridiplantae; phylum Streptophyta; class Magnoliopsida; order Arecales; family Arecaceae; genus Calamus; species Calamus simplicifolius. Next base: position 137,107 of record UESW01004444.1, on the reverse strand, counting down.
GTCTCCAAGTCCATCGATTCGGTCCCGCCCCGGCACTGCTTCGCCAGTGGTATGGGCCCCAGCCATCTCGGGTCGACCGGCTCGGCTCTGACAAGACGGGATTTCCTAGTTCCCGCCAGATCAACCCCCAGTGGTTCAAGAAACCGCCTCTCTGACGCGCGCCGCCCGACACGCCAGACGCGCGTCGCCCGACAGCGCCAGACGCGCGCCGCCCGACAGTGCCAGACACGCGCCGCCCGACAGCCCCGCCGGCTGATGGGACGTGGCCCACTAATCGGCCCAGATTCTTGCGAGGGCTTAGCAGAGCTTCTGATTCACGCAATCCCACATGATCATGCCAGAATCAACCCCTATAAAAAGGTGAATCCACCCGCTAAATAGGTACGCGCGATAACCCTCAAAATCGCCATCTCAACTCTCAAAGGGATTCCTCCTCTGGGAGACCCCTCTTTTCCACACAAAATAGGGCTCATTCGAGCCCTTCTTCAGCTGTGACCTCAGTCACTAACTTGGCCATCGGAGGGTCCTGCCGGAGACCCCCTCCGGTCCCGGGACTTCTTTGCAGGCACCCCAGCGAAGCGAGGATTCGAGAAGCACCTCCATTCCTGACGTCCAAGAGAGGTGATTGAGCCTCATCAGATTGGCGCGCCAGAAAGGGGGGATAAGAAAAAGTAGCGAACATTCTCCCTGAGCTACATCTTTCGTCCCCTTTCTTCTTCCGGAAGCCATGGTGGTGACACGAGCTCATGACGCCTCCATCAGCTGCCCAGCGGGGTTTCCCCCGCCAACTAGACAGCAGAAGGCCAATCCCCCTGCTGCCGACCATCCGGTCGCCTGATCGCCGCCTGACGCCGCTGTCCAAACAGCGGAGCGGCTGGCGGCTCTTTCCCAGCAAGTCCAGAATCTCACCGCCATGATCCACGGGCTCCAACAACGACAGTCCGTGGCTACCGAGCACCAGACAGCTCCCCTCGCCAGTCAACAGTCAGCAAGGGGAGGTTCCCCTCGGCGGGAGGCCGGTCGGCGAGAGACCGGCCGACATTAAGTTTCCCCTTGGAAGCCTCGACGCGAGCCCTCCAAGCGGCCATGGGCCCCTGACCACGGCCCCAACGAGTTTCCTCCCAAGCCACATCATCACGAGGGACCCAGACGGAAGTCCTGACTTCCGTCTCCATCTCCTTCTGCCTTCTGTTCTTCTTCTTCCTCCGAGCCATCTCGGAGGGCCCCAACGATCAGCCGCCAGACGGAGGAACGCCTGGAGGAGTACAACAAGCGACTAGACGAGCTTGCCAAGAAGATCAACCATCAGCCGGAGGAAGAGTTCGACACTCGTCCTCTTTACACTCGCCGCATACTGGAGGAACCGGTTCCCTCCAGGTTCCGCTTCCCCCAGGTGGACCCGTACGACGGTACGACGGATCCTCTCGATCATCTCGAGAGTTACAAAGCTATGATGCAAATCCAGGGCGCCTCATACGCCCTTCTCTGCAAAGCCTTCCCCGTCACCCTGCGGAAGGCTGCCCGTGCATGGCACTCACGCCTGCCCCCTCACAGCGTCGACTCCTTCCGGGAGCTGGAGAGGGCATTTTTGGCCCACTTTGACACCTGCCGCTGGATCCCAAGGGTGGCAGACAGCCTCTTCTCCATCCGCCAGAAGGAAGGAGAGTCGCTGCGGGACTTTGTGTCCCGATTCAAAACCGCCGCCCTTGAGGTCTACCATCTCGACGATGCGGTGGCCACCCTGGCGCTGAAGCGGGGACTCCTTCCGTCCCGCTTCACCTTCTTCCTGGATAAGAAGCCCCGAGCTCTTACTCCGACCTCCTCCTCCGGGCCCAGAAGTACATCCGGGCAGACGAAGCCGATTTCACCCGCCGGGAATCCTCAAGAAACTCCAATGGGCTCCCTCGACACAGGCGAGCTGACCCGCCTCACCGTTCCGAGAACAAGCGATGGAGCCCTGTCCTCGACGAGAATGAGCTCACTCCTCTCCTTGCCCCTCGATCCCACATCCTGATGGAGATCGAGGGCGAGCCTTACCTCCAGCGTCCTCCCCTCATGAAGAAAAGTGCACGCCGCGACGTAGGCCGCTACTACCGTTTCCATCGGGATTATGACCACGACACCGACAGCTGCTACAGCTTGAAGCGGGCCATCGAGGAGCTCATCCAGCGGGGCTACCTCGGTAAGTATGTCCAGAAGACGCAACAGCCGCCGCCGGCCATCATGGGGCCTCCACCAGCTCAAGCCACCGTCGACAACACTCCCACGGAGCAGACGATCGGATGGTGTCCTGGGGATCAGCTTCTGCACCTAAATGGCCGAGGCATCCAAGCCTACCGAGGGGGCAAGCTGTCCCCCAACTGAGAAGGTCCCTACCGCACTACCGAAACACTTCACCGGGGGGCATGCAAACTAGAAAGCTTGACGGGAAGCCTGTTCCACGTACCTGGAATGCGGATGACCTCCGCCAGTATTACCAATGTACTCCAGAAGCATGAATAATAAAGAAAGCCCCTTCTGATGCCACAGTTTGTTCTCCCTTGCGCCAAGTCTTTCAAAAGGAGCTCACTGGCATCGCGGCCCACGGGACACCACTCGGCCCCGGCACGGCAGTGCCCCCAAGTCGGTTAAGACCCTAAAGGCTCCGTACCCGGCTGAGTCGCCACTTGGGCGGTACACAAACCCCCAAGCTGGTTCAAAAGGAGCTCACTGGCATCGCGGCCCACGGGACACCACTCGGCCCCGGCACGGCGGTGCCTCCAAGTCGGTTAAGACCCTAAAGGCTCCGTACCTGGCTGAGTCGCCACTTGGGCGGTACACAAACCACCAAGCTGGTTCAAAAGGAGCTCACTGGCATCGCGGCCCATGGGACACCACTCGGCCCCAGCACGACGGTGCCCCCGAGTCGGTTAAGATCCTAAAGACTCCGTACCCGGCTGAGTCACCACTTGGGCGGCACACAAACCCCCAAGCTGGTTCAAAAGGAGCTCACTGGCATCGCGGCCCATGGGACACCACTCGGCCCCAGCACGGCGGTGCCCCCGAGTCGGTTAAGACCCTAAAGGCTCCGTACCCGGCTGAGTCGCCACTTGGGCGGCACACAAACCCCCAAGCTGGTTCAAAAGGAGCTCACTGGCATCGCGGCCCATGGAACACCACTCGGTCCCGGCACGACGGTGCCCCCGAGTCGGGTAAGCCCCTAACAGCCCCGTACCCGGTCGAGTCGCCCTTCAGGTGACACGCAAACCCCTCACAACGGCGGAATCAACCCCAGCCATCTCTGGCCAATCCGAACGCCTCCAAAATTAGGTTTGGCGTCGAGTCACCCGGGGATCTTTCCAAGCCTTTGGAAGATTCATACGTAAACAAGCCTTCTTGCAAATAGCCTGCGAAAGCACGAAACATCATTAAGTGACCATTCACATGGCCGGCCTACATCCTAGAGATGCATTCAAATATTGACGAAGTCCGGAGTCGCGGAACATTTCAGAAGATACTATATTCGACTACGACATTGTCAGCATATACGATTTGGCCACAGGAAGTAAAGCACAGTAAGGCGTTTTTCTCAGACGAAGAAAGACCGGATGGATCAAAACACAAAGAAGTTGGAAGAAAAAGTCTTTTTCATTAGCTATTGAAGAGAGGTACAAAATTGGGCCTGAGGCCGGTTATACACAATAAAGCAAAGAAAAATAACTCAAGGCTCGCCGGGGCCGGGCTTCTCTTCGTCCTTTTTCTCCCGGGCTCCTCGTCAGAATCCCCAGGTCGGACATCTTCAAGTTCAGCAATATCGATCTTGAGGGCCACGGATACTCTGACCTTGCACATCTCGAAGCCCTAAACATAGGCATCGAGGCTGGCCTCGATGACTTCCTGCTTGAACTCCGGCGAGGCCTTATAATTGGAGATGGCCTGCCCCGCCTCGGCTTCGGCCCGCTGTGCTCTGGCCTCGGCCTCCCAGGCCTTGCTCTCGGCCTCTTCGG
>UESW01004444.1:44718-125584 GCA_900491605.1 Calamus simplicifolius | reverse complement strand
AAAACTTCTGAATTTTTTGGCCAAGAGAGCAGTTTCCTCATCATCTTCATCATTACTTTCACTGCTGCTCTCTTCCATTTCTGCAGTCTTGAGGGCAAGAGTTTTCTTCTTTTTGTTTCCTCCTCAACATGCTGCTTCATTGTTAACTCGTGGGTCATTAAGGATCCTAGAAGCTCCTCTAAAGGTAGTGCATTGAGGTCCTTTGCTTCTTGGATAGCAGTGACTTTTGCTTCCCACGATCTTGGTAGTGACCTAAGAATTTTACGCACAAGATCAGCATTAGAATAAATTCTACCAAGACTTTTAAACCATTCACAATATCAGTGAATCTAGTGAACATGCATGTGATGGTTTCAGTTTGTTCCATTGTAAACAATTCATATTTATGAACCAAAATATTTATCTTTGATTCTTTAACTTGGTTTGTTCCTTCATGAGTAATTTCCAACCTATCCCAAATTTCTTTTGCGGAATTACAAGTTGAGATTCGGTTGAATTCATTTGAGTCTAAGGAACAATATAAAATATTAATGGCCTTAGCATTTAGTTGTGCCATTCTCCTATCATTATCATTCCAATCCCTTTCGGGTTTAGGAACAATAGTGCCATCAATAAGGTGTGTGGGTGTACTAGGTCCGTTTATTATTACTCCCCACAATTCATAGTCCGAAGCTTGAATGAATATTCTCATTCTAGCTTTCCAATATGAATAGTTGGTTCCATTAAATAAAGGAGGTCGATTCGTAGAATGACCTTCAGCAAAACTTGAACCAATTTGTGTTGCCATATGGATCTTTAGCCCTTGATCGTGAGATCAAATTCTAAATGAGCACTTGCTCTGATACCAATTGTTGGCCCAGATGGCAACCCAAGAGGGGGGGGTGAATTGGGTTCTTAAAAATTTAAGACTTTTTAACTTTAATTGATTAGTTAGCAAGATGTGCAAGTGAGAGGCTAACTAAAATCAATACACAAGCAAATAAAGAGAGATAGAGAAGAGAAAATAGGCACGGCAAACACAAGATAATTTTATAGTGGTTCGGTGCAACCAACACCTACGTCCACTCCCAAGATTCACTTGGGTCCACACTATAATCTCTCTAGATTACAGCCGAGTTGTTTTCCAAGCTCACAACTCAAACTTGTTGTTTTACCGGGTGCACAACGAACCCAGCTGGTTTTAACTCGGGCTTACCAGCACAAAACCCTACACGTTGTTTTTCACGGGCTCACAACTAACCCAACACAAGCACTCCGGCTTGCAACGAGGTATACCAACCTCCACTGATTCAATCCACTGATTGAATCAGCAAACAATAAGAATATAGTGTTTGAACAATGAAAGTGCTCCCCTTGAGCAAATATACAAATGAAGTACAAAATAAAAAGGTTAGAAAAGCCTGATAGTATTGCAGATGGTAGTGGCTTGGGCTTTCTTCCTTCTTCTCTTAACTCCTCTTGAAGTGTTGAATCACGCCTCAGCAAGATTCTTGACCGTTGAAGACTTTGGAGTTGAGATGAAGCTTTTTCCTCTTTTGAAAATCCTTCGATTTGACCTTTGAAATGCTTGTGGATTTTCTTTTGACTCTTGTGGATTGATGAGAAGGAGCAGACGAAACTTTCTCTTGGATTTCACTCCTTTTGAATCACTCTCCTTTGAGCTAAATGATTTTTCCAATATGCTCTGTTTTTCCCTCTTTTCAAAGATATCTTTTCTCTCTTTTTGATTTTTTCTTTGTTTTGATTTGAAAAGAGCTCCTCTATTTATAGAATCTGCAAAAATATATCCGTTAGAGACAAGGAAAAATAGCCGTTATTCAAAAATCTTACCGTTGGGGCTGATGTGTCATCGTTAAAAATCGCGCCCAGATTTCGTGGAGTCGACTCGAGCTGAGGGAGTCGGCTCGAGGTCGATTACCAAAAATAGAAACATTTTAAGCATTGAAGGGTCGACTCGCGAAAACAAAGTGTCGGCTCCTGAAAGTTGGGAGTCGACTCGAGGAAAATGGGGAGTCGACTCGAGAAGTGCTCAAAAAACATGGTTCTGTTGTTTGAGCGGAGTCGGCTCGCACAGACAGGAGTCGGCTCGCAAAGAGTCAGGGGTCGACTCTTGAAAACCAAGGGTCGACTCGAGAAAAACAGGCAATTTGGGGAGTCGACTCGGAAACCCTTGAGTCGGCTCGGGACCGATACAAAAATCAGAAAAATGTTCTGATTGACTTTAAAACTTGTCCCAATTAAATTTAAAATATAAATTTGACTTGAATACATTAAATATGACATTATCATGGATTCAAGACATGTTCCAAGAATTCATCGATTGAATTATATGTGTAAAAATTCCTTTTTGAAATCTTTTAAGCATAGAGCTTGAAACTCCTTTTTCTAATAGATTCAAAGCTCATTTGATATAACCATTGATAGTTCATTCTTTTCAATTTGAATAAGCTCAAGGTTTTTGATAAATAAACACATTGTATTCTTTAAGGTACTCATGGCTTTTGGAAATCATCAAAATCAATAAAGTTGGGGCAATTATGTTTCAATAATTTCTCAACAGAGTCGGCCCCCGGCACTTCCCAGCCGGCCCCGGCGTGTCCAAGCTAGGTGGCCTGGCACCCCCCAGGCGGCCCCGGCATCTTCCTAGCCGGCCTATACTTCTCTAAGCAAGTCGGTCCGACTCGACCCCGGCGTCTCCAGTCCCGCCGAGTCGGCCAAGGCCATCCCCGGCCGGTCCAACTCAGCCCCGGCGTCTTCGATCCCGCCGAGTCGGCCAAGGCCATCCCCGGTCGGCCCGACTCGGCCCCGGCATCTCCAGTCCCACCGAGTCGGCCAAGGCCATCCCCGACCGGCCCGACTCGGCCCCGGCGTCTCCAAGTCCGTCGATTCAGCCCCGCCCCGGCACTGCTTCGCCAGCGGTATGGGCCCCATCCATCTCGGGTCGACCCGGCTCGGCCCTGACAAGACGGGATTTCTCAGTTCCCGCCAGATCAACCCCAGCGGTTCAAGAAACCGCCTCTCTGACGCGCGCCGCCCGACAGCGCCAGACGTGTGCCGCCCGACAGCGCTAGATGTGCGCCGCCCGACAGCACCAGATACGTGCCACCCGACAGCCCCACCGGCTGATGGACGTGGCCCACTAACCGGCCTAAATTCATGCGAGGGCTCAGCAGAGCTTCTGATTTACGCAATCCCATGTGATCATGCCAGAATCAACCCCTATAAAAAGGTGAATCCATCCGATAAACAGGTACGCGCGATAACCCTCAAAATCGCCATCTCAACTCTCAAAGGGATTCCTCCTCTGGGAGACCCCTCTTTTCCATACAAAACAGGGCTCATTCGAGTCCTTCTTCAGCTGTGACCTCAGTCACTAATTTGGCCGTCGGAGGGTCCCGTCGGAGACCCCTCCGGTCCCGGGACTTCTTTGCAGGCACCCCGGCGAAGCGAGGATTCGAGAAGCACCTCCGTTCCCGACATCCAGGAGAGATGATTGAGCATCATCACAGGCTATTAGATTTCCCATTTTTGATAGCAAAATATGAAAAAAAAATCAGTTTAATGTGTTTTGTGGTGAAAACATATTAACAATGCAGGAGTATAAATTATATACTTGCGAATCCTAGTCACGGAAACAAAATAAGGTGAGTTGCAACAATATCAATGGCATGCATCCAATAAAAAGTTTTCAAATGACTTCAATAATAGAATATAGTAACATTATTGAAATATATTATATTATAATATAAAATTATTATATTATGTTGAACTAAATATAATAATAATAATAATAATATATTATTATTATTATTATATGATAGTGGTATAGAACATATTATTGAATTTTTTGATAAATAAAAAAATATTCTTTATCTAAATTTAAATATAAAATAAATAATTTAAAAATCAAGAAACCTAATTTTTGATAGTATAAGCACCTAAATAATCAAAAGGATTATATAATATCCTATATGATCATTTATTGATACTAAAAATATTTTTAAAGTTAATTATCAAATAAATATTAGAATTTGGCAACAATGTAATTACTAAATACCAAACAAATTTTATTACAAATTCTAATCGCAAGCTCCGGTGCTTTGCAGTCAAAAACTTCACTGTCTACAATATATATAGTCTAATGGGTGTGACATCTCTTAGCTAATTTAACCATGTCTGCTTCTAATACTTGACCAGAAGAATCATTTTTCCATAGTGCAAGAATTTTGTCCTCTAACGTCTAGCTTCTGTATGACTTGCTCCTATGCATGGTACCTAATATTTAGAGTCGACTTTCTTCAGAGGTAACCTTCTTTTAGGAATTGTTTGTTAATTTGGGCATTTTCTTTCAATTTTGGCAAAAGAAAGATCACTTTCATATGAGTCTTTGAGGTTGCTGAAAACTACCTAACTATTGTCTGCATCAAAAGACAATCTTCTTGGCTTAGGGTGTCCGTAACTTTGTTTTCTATATCTAAACCTGCCTTGTGGATTAAATGAAAGTATATTCTTGCAAGAGGCTGTTCCACTTAGCATATCTGGAGTTCAACATCCTCTGGAAGCTTAGGTGTTGAAGAATTTCTAAGTCTAAATGCAACACAAACTTCCTATGGATGAGATGCCTGCAATAATTAAGGTAGTGTTTGATAGAAAAAATATTATTTATGAATAAGTATATGGGATAGAGTTTATTCCCTGGCTATCCCTAAAGATATCCCTTGACTATTCCATTGATCATATCAAATGCAAAAAGATAAATCCATAGGATAACATTTTTTTACTCTTATTTGGAGGGATAACCAGCTATTCCTGCATTTTCTAAGAAATAAATTGATGGGACAACCCATGGTTAACCATGGATTATCCCTTTGGTTAACTTTATTCCGAGCTATCCCTTATAGTTATAGCTTTGGGAATAAGAGGGAATATCCAGGACCATGGGATATCCCCTCAATTTATTCCCTAGGAAATGCAGGAATAGCTGGTTATCCCTTCAAATAAGAGTAAAAAAGAGTTATCCTATGGATTTACCTTTTTGCATTTGATATGGTCAATGAGATAGTCAAGGAATATCTCTAGGGATAGCCAAGGGATAAACTCTATCCCGTACACTTATCCATAGATAATATTTTTTCTATCAAATACTACCTAAGTATCATATATTGAGTATCTTCTGTTTAATTACATCATCAAGCTTCTTATTAAAGTAGGCTATTGGTTCTGCTTCCTAACCATGGACTTCTACTCTGATTTAAAAGGCATCACAAGCAACTTTAAATATCTTCGCCAAGATTGATAGTCATAACATTGGTTCTTCAGTGATCCATTATTTGAAACCTTCAAAGGGTTGCTTGGTTGCTTTGCCAAAGTAGAGTTTCCTTTCTTCATACATTCTATGATCGATGCCATCACGGTGCTGAAGTTTGAAATGAGCCGGTGACAAATGGTGGATACTCCGTAGAATCTCCCAACCTCATGGATACTGATCGTAGTTGGCCACTTGGTGATTGCTTTGACTTTGGTTGGATTAACTTTGTTTCCCCAGTTAGGATGATGAATCGAAGGAATATAACTTTAGCTATATTTAGGTGCATATCTTTAGGTTCAACATTTACACTTGCATATAAATGGCTTTTGGACATGATGCATGACATGCACAAATTTACTTCTTGTGTTGGTTAGCATAAAGGTCATCATCATAAGCGACTCATATGGTCATTTTTTACTCTGAAGGCCATCTTCTGTTCAGCACCATACTTTATTGTCATTTGGTGACAGCCACTTAGATCATTCGTGGAGACTACGAGGAAACAAAAACAAGAGAGAAAAGGTAAGAAAAATCTTATTATAAAAGCAAAGAGCAACCCATGGAATTACAATAATGTGAAACCATAGACACAATGCAATTTCCTTGACTTATTGTGAGGTTTTTTTCAAGCCGATATGTACATATAGAGGTTAATACATTTTGAGGATTTAAAAGAACCAAATAAATAAAATATAGTCCATAGATATTTGGATCAATCCTCTCAATAATTCAATGTATATGCATGGACCTAACATGCTGGTAACTAGTCCGCATTCTAACTCTGGTAGTCCGCTATGTTCTTCGTTGGCCTAAGGGCAACTCAGGGTGCATTTTCCAAAATTCTTGCTTGAGAATTTCACTAAACTAATCTTCTTTCAATAGATAAGGATTAAATCCTTACATCTCTCTGTTTCATGAGTTTATGATAACAATATTAAGTGTACAAGGTTCAATGAACATTAAAAATAATTTAAATAAGATTTTATATCATAACTAAAGTAAAATTATCATAAAAATAAAAAATGAGATATGTGCGGTAGATCGGATCTTAAAATGGTCGATTGGACTTGGTACAAGCAAAATCCTGAAATGACCATTCTTTGCCTTGGGTCTAGTGGTTGATCAGCATAAACTAGGGCAGTCGATTGGCCCAGTCTGGAATGGTTGATTACTGATTTTCTAACAGCCTAACAATCATATTTTTATATAACCATTGGAGTTACTTAGAAATCCCTCTGATCATATTTCTCAATGGCTATATAATTGAGAGTTTGGTTGTCAGTTTAGGCATAAAATTTTGAGTTCAAAATTATTGGAAAAACCTTAGAAAAACTCTTTTTGAGCTTTCAGTGTACTTAGTCTTCCAACACAAATTTAGAGCTTGATTAACAAATTTATACCTTTTTGGGTGTTGTGTTTAGTGTTCTCTTCAATAAAAGAGGTTCTAACACTTTGAGTTTACTTGTAAGGGTTATTCTTTAGTTTGGAGAAAAGAAGAAATTGTAAAAAAGATTTGATTTTCACTTAGAAAGAAGATCGGTTAGTGAAATATGCAAATAAGACAATTGAGCAATGTCGTAGTAAGGAGTATTGAATCATTATGTGTGTGTATATATATATATATTATTTTTGAAATTTATTTACTTACTAGTGGCTTGATTGTTTATCTTTTATTAGATTTGAATTCATTATTGTCTAAGTTAGTTTTAAATTTTTAGAAATGCAATTCATACCCATTCTCTTAAGTTGTCCCTTGGGATTTCAATGTTGAGCCTGAAGATCTTATGGGATTGGCAAGAGGTACCAATACTAGACATTATAGAGAATAAAAACTAAAGAGAGATTAGGATAGTTAAATAATTTATACAAAGAAATATTAAGGAAGCTTAGGATGATTAGAAGGGCTTGTAATAAGATGAGAAGGACTCAAGAGAACTTAAAAGAGCTTGTGATTTGGCATAGGGTGAGAAAGAAAGGTTGAAGACTATTTATAAAAGTTGGAAGGTTCCAAATGTCCCAAAAAAAAAATCCTTTAAAACTAGCCATTCATGGCTATTAAAAAGGGTAAATAAATTTTTCTAAGCAAAAATAAAATATCCTTAAAAATAGTCTTTTTTTTTTTTGCTAAAAAGATAAAAAAAGTTTTTTATTTAAGAAATAATAAAAATACTATCCAAATTAGTTGTTTATACTTTATGGTTGTCAGAAGGAGCATTTTAGTCTTTGGCTAGGCAAGTCTGGTGGAAAAGTCAAAGTCTAGTGGGCCGCACTTGTGTGTCAAACCTATGGGCCACTTTAGGAGGCCTACTTTGGCATGCTTAGGCTATGTCAGCTCATGGACCTGGAAAAGTTTTTGTACATCATTTCAGTGTAGGATAGTCTACATCAAGCATGATAATTTGCTCACACATGAACCCGCATCAAAGGGCTCATTTATAGGTTCCGCAGTGCAGACACGCGGGCCCATGCACGAATAAATTACTGTGCTAAGTGCAGGCCATTCTATACTAGGGTTGCGTTTGGTGCATTGCCAGCAATCCTGAATGGTAATGTGTGTTACTTATAAGATAGATTAAAGTAGGCTATTGGTTCTGTGTGATACATAGGTAATACACAGGTAATACACAGGTAATATAGCAATGTTGATTACTATGTTTGGTATACACAGGTAATACAACAGTAATATTGATTACTGTGTTTGGTATGACAAACAGATTACCAGTCATATAACATCAAATTTTCAAAATATCCCTAAATTAAATTTATTAAAAATTTATATATTATTATATATTTGATTTTAAAAATATATTTATAAATAATAATATTTAAAATTATATTTATAAATGATATTCGAAGCAATGATGAAGATACTGGAGGCCACGATTGAAAGAAGTTTCGCGGCGTGCCATGGGGCAGCTGGGCAGCGGAGATCCATGGCCTGACTTTGCGGAAGATAGTGTGGCTCAGGACCTTCGATATGGAGGTTCCAGCGAAGTCGGTAGAGGAGAATGCGAGTAGAGAGCGATCAAAAGAAAAAAAGATGAAAAAGTAATTTATCAGATTACCACATCTCTGATAATGTGGATAACTATCCCTTCATAAGGTAATCCATATTATCTCTACAAGATAGATTGTCATTCAAAATATTTATTTGATGGGCCATGTTGCCGCCGAGATCTGTCCTTCGACTCGGGTACGGTCGGCCTCCTGATCGGGCTTCCTCCTGGGCGGACCTGCACAGAAGTCCTCACACGAGAGGCGTTGGGGGTGGCCCTCCGCGAAAGACCCTCCGATGCTCAAGTCAGTAGGGATCGACGATCAACAGAAATGAGGAGAAGAATCTCTCTGGGAGTCCCTCCAGGGGTGGCCAATCGGGAGCTCTAGGGGAGCGCCGACGACGGAGAGGGAGAAGAATGAGCAGTGAAGGAGAGAGAGAGTGAGAGTGGGCTATACGGGCGTACCTGGGAGAATCTAGGAGTGTCTTATTTATAGGCAATCACCTGAATCTTGAGCGCCTTCTGGAAGGTTCGAAGGTTGTTGGGATATGGAGATGATTCGAATCAAGTCGTTGTGAGGCCGGTGGGATCTGTATCTTGTCTATTGGAGGATCGACGGTTGGGAGAGCTCTCTGATGGCTTGAGGTCTAATGACTACATAGGTCCCAGGCCATTATCGCAGATCCTAGGCCACTCCTCGATACAATTCTTCGTTTGGGATTCTGTTACACTAGACTTGGGCTCTCCCGTGCCAGGCTCCGCGGAGGTGCATGTCGAGCTACGAGTTACTCGGGAAAGCCGAGCTATGGATGGCTCGGGGGAGCCGAGCTATGGATGGCTCGGAGGAACCAAGCTATGGATGGCTCGGGGGAGCCGAGTTATGGATGACTCAGAGGAATCGGGCTATGGGTTTCTTAGGGAAGCCGAGCTATGGGTTTCTCGGGGAAGGCGAGCAATGGATTGTTCGGGGGAGCCGAGCCATGGGTTGCTCGGGGAAGCCGAGCTATGAGTTGCTCGGGGGAGCCAAGCTATGGGTTGCTCGGGGAAGCCGAGCTATGAGTTCCTTGGGGAAGCCAAGCCATGGATTGCTCGGGGGAGCCGAGCTATGAATCGCTCAGGGAAACCGAGCTATGAATGGCTCGGGGGAGCCGAGCTATGGATTGCCCGAAAAAACTGAGCTATGGGTAGCTCGGGGAAGCCGAGCTCTGAATTGCCCGGAAAGACCGAGCTATGGATGGTTCGGGGAAAGCAAGCCATGGATTGCTCGGGGGAGCTGAGCTATGAATGGCTCGGGGAAACCGAGATATGGGTAGCTCAGGGGTAGCCGAGCTATGGATTGCCCAGAAAAACCGAGCTATGGGTAGCTCGGGGAAGCTGAGCTATGGATTGCTCGGAAAGACCGAGCTATGGATGCTCGGGAAAAACGAGCTATGGGTAGCTCGGGGAAAACCGAACTATAGGTTGCTCGGGGAAAATGAGCTATGGGTAGCTCGGGGGGAACCGAGCTATGGGTTGCTCGACCTGTTGGACCATACTAGTTAGCTCGCTCTTTATGGGCGTAGTGTAGCGGGTGGGGGGATGGGGCCGAGCCTAGCCCCTTCGCACGGTTATCAACGCAATGGCGATTTTAACCCTCAACACATACCCCCCACTCCCTAGTTCGAAGCGTAGGTTCGGGCATAGGGAGTATAGACTTAGGTGGCACAATCCGAACGGGGGGACGTGTATTTGATAGCCCATGCAATGATGCCCTAATTAATGCTGCGTGGCCGTTTTACCTTCTCTAGGTGGATCCATCGTTCCTTAGGAGCGAAGGCAACAACTGGGGAAGTGCCACGTGGGAGATCTCGATTTTCATGGCGCCTGTAGTGGCGGTTCTGGATGTCTTGGTTGAGACACCTCATCTTCTCCATGAGGTGGTTTTCCTTTGGGAAAAACGGAGTCGTGACGGCGTCATCCCTATTTGTAGCGCTCTTTCGCTTTCCCTTAGAGAACTTCATCTCTCCATCTTCTCAGCGATCTTGCTTAGCATCTCTTTCGATCGGAAACATGGTGAGTCTGAGTGATCAGGCTTTGGAGGTGACCCTGATGGATCTGGAGCGGATATGCCACCTGTACAAGATTCCCCAGGACATTACCTTGTTGCTCCCGACGGCTGAGGATAGGATGACATCCCGGATTAGGGGACGGAGCATTCTGCTACGAGGAAAGTTTGAGGGCAGGTATCAAGTTTCCTCTTCATCCGCTGGTGCGGAGGTGATGAGGTTCTACAATATATGCTTCACCATGGTGGCTCCCAATAGCTGGCACAACCTCATCGGATTTATCTCGCTGTGCAGCCGTGTTGGGGTGACTGTGACCCTTCCGATGTTCAGGGTGTGCTACAACCTGGTCTCCGAGAGGGCCTCAGAGTGGCTTTACATCAGTCCCCGGAGGTCCTTCAAGATGATCTCGGATAACCCATCGTCGATAAAGGAATGGAAGTCACGATTCTTTATAGTTGAGGGGAATATCGGCTCGGATTTCCCTCAGGTATAGGGACAATACGTAAAGGATCCAGAAGCGCACCCGGAGTTAACCGGGCAGGAAAAAAGGGATCTGGTAGTGTTATACGGCAGTCGAGCACTTCCGGCCGGTGCCCTTCTATCGGAGGACGCTCTCTTCGTGGCCGGATTGAGTCCTGTAGATCCTCGCGGTGAGTATCACTTCGTAGCTGATAGCTTACTGTGATTCCATCTTTGGTTTTGTGCGAACTAATGGGCGAATCTTATTGCCCCTATAGTCGAAAGGTCGGCGTTCGCAGATCAGATGAGGAAGGAGCTGGGCAAGCGCCGCAGGAGATCCGGCTCCAGCAGCAGGCATAGGGCCGAGAAGAGGTCTCGTCCTTTCGGCTCCCGCCCTAGGGGGATCAGGAGAGATGGTGATGATCGGCGCTCCCGTCTTCGCAGGTCGGAAGTCTCGAAGTTCTGGCGGCGCATGATCTTTCAGTGCCGGAGGGGGGTCTATCAGGAGGCGAAGATCAGGATACCGCAGGAGTTTCGGAGGAGGCTGCTGAAATTTCCTCCCCACACGTTGTCATTTTGTCCGACGATGGCAAGGGGACGACGTCGGTTAACTTGCAGACCCCCATGGTCAAGGCGGCTCGGTCTCCCTCATTGGAGGCCGGTGGCTCGGAGAGGTTGCAGGCGGAGGCGGGAGTGGCCTCGCCTCGATCGAGGTGGGAGAGGTGGTTGCAGCTGCCGAGGTTCGGCCTGGGCTGCTGGTGGGAGAGCCAGCGGGCGATGAAGGGGTGGCCGAACCTGCCGAACCAGCGATCGAAGCTCATAGGGTTCTTTCTGGCGAAGGGCCTTCCGCCGAGGCACAGGAGGCCCCGGGGGAGGCCGAAGTTCTAGAGGAGTCTGTTGGGGATAGGGGAACGTTCGAGGAGGCAGAAGCAGAAGAGGAGGAAGAAGGAGAAGGAGGGGAGCCATCGAGCGAAGGGGATGTTCGGGCCGGGGCTCTCCTTGCGGGAGCCGAAATGCCCGAGGCCTCTCAAATGAGGGCTCTGGTGGAGGAGGTTGGTCAACCGAGGGCTTCATGGGCCGTGAGTTCCCAAGTTGGCTCCCTGAGTGCGGACTTCCACTCATGCGACCCGGAGGTGAGCGCCATGTTCTTTGCTTTGATGCGGTCAGCGTTCCAAGGGGGAGAGAGTTCCTTGACAAGAGGGAATGATCCGGAGGACCTCATCGAGACGGCCTTTAGGTACACCGGAGTGCCGAATGAGGCTTTCTTTCTTCCCGAGATTGATGATCTTGCCCTCATGAGGATCACTATGGATTACGCGTCTCGGGTAAGTCGTCACACCGAAGTAGGGTTTTTAGTTAGCTAGCTCGACTGTGTTCCTTATATATGCAAACCTTTTCGCAGAATGCCCTGATGAGGGCGCTGAAATGGTGCTTGCATCTGGTCGTTGGAGCTTGGGCTCGGGCCCGCCAGGAGGTGGATCACCTCAAGGAGAGGGTGGATTCTACAGCTAGACTTTCCCGAGCCCTGGTGGTCCTCCAGAGGGAGCTCGAGGAGGCTCGCAGGGTCCTTGCAGTCGAGAGGGAAAGAGCCTCTCAACTCGCCACACAGGTCAGCGAGCTTCAAGGCTTCCGCGAGCAATCCGAGAAGGTCAGTCTGGAGCTATCTCAGACCAAAGCAGAGTACGAGAGCAAGGTCAATTCCATGCAGCAGTTTTTTGATAAGAGGTGGGACCAGTTGAAAGCCAGCCACGCTGAAGATAGGGGCAACTGGAGTAAGAAGCTCGAGGAGAAAGAGCATAGGTGTCGGCGGTAGCAGGACCACCTCACCTGTCTGAATAAAGAGCTCGCCGACACAAAGGATCGGCTAAAATGGTCGGATGAATGAGCTGCTCGACTTTCTGACGAGCTTGACTACGCTCGTCAAGAGATTGCGGACGACCAGTCCCGGGTGGATGAACTTAAAGAGAGCCTTCGCCAAAATCAATCGGCTAAATCGAGGGCTCTTAATAGGGTCCAAGTGCTGGATGGTGAGCTAGCTCGGCGGGGCGAGCAGGTAGGGCATTATCTGTTTTATCTATTTTGGTCTTTCGACTTCTGCCTTACTTGGCTCTTCGTCCGTAGTTGAACAAGATGAGCCAGGAGTTTCAGGAGCGGTTGACGGCATTCGGAGAGGAGGCAGCCTCGAGGCATCGAAGGATCTTCGAATTGGAGAAGCAATTGGCCGAGGCGAACGCGCGGGTCTCTTTAGCGATGGAGGAGTACAATAACTCTACCGAGTTTGCCGAGGAACGTAGGGCGGCCTGCACTGATGCATTCTGGTTCAACGAAGAGGAGGCGTGGGCTAAGATTGCTCAAACTTATCCTGACCTGGACTTGTCTTATTTGGAAGCCGAATATTACAAGACACGCACCCCGGGGCCGAGGAAGATGAATATGAAGAGATTTCTGACGTCGATCTCAAAGCCGTTTTGGGAGTCGACGTTGCCGCCAAGATATTCCGACGGGATACCATCGAGAAGGGGGGGCCAAGCGGCGCCAGGTCTGATCCCAAGTCTTGACCCTTTGGGGGGCCATATGTATTTTATGTTTCTTTTCTTTTGTAGTTCGATCGGAAATCAGTAAATGGGTCAGTTTTCTTTCATTTATTTGTGTTTCTTGGATGGTTTCTTGCCTTAAATTTTTATCCCAACTGCGAGCGCCGCTTGGTTGGCTTTCTGGTTCGAATTTGAAGGAACATCTTGGTAGAGGTCAAGGCATAGGGATAGCCCCGACGAAGGAGTCGAGCGACAACATACTTGGTACAAAAGGAGGCTGAGAGATGATTCAATTCGGCTTAAGCCGAATGACACAATGGTTTGGCTAGGGTCGAAGAATGGAGTAGCTCGGCTAGGGCCGAGGGACGAAGTTTCTCGGCTAGGGCTGAGGGACGAAATGGCTCGGCTAGGGCCAAGGGACGAAATTGCTCGGCTAGGGCCGAGGGACGAAATGCATCGGCTAGGGCCGAGGGATGAAATGGCTCGGCTAGATTCGAGGGACGACATTGCTCGGCTAGGGCCGAGGGACGAAATGTCTCGGCTAGGGCTGAGGGGCAAAATGCCTCGGCTAGGGCCAAGGGGTGAAATTGCTTGGCTAGGGCTGAGGGACGAGGGACGAAATGCCTTGGCTAGGGCCGAGGGACGAAATGCCTCGGCTAGGACCGAGGGGCGAAATTGCTCGGCTAGGGCCGAGGGACGACATTGCTCGGCTAGGGCCGAGGGACGAAATGCCTCGGCTAGGGCCGAGGGGCGAAATGGCTCGGCTAGGGTCGAGGGACGAAATGGCTCGGCTAGGGCCGAGGGACGAAATGCCTCGACTAGATGGGACCAGAAAGAAGCACCCTGGCTAGGACCGGGGTAGTCCGCTTCATTAGTGGCCAAACCGTGATCGTGCCTTCAATGAAAAGAGGGGAGTCTGTTGAATCCTCGCTGTCACTCCTTTATTCTTTTTGGTAAAGGGAGTGCTTGGCCTTCGCGCTTCTTTATTACCACTGTCAGCGCTTTATCTTTTCCAAGGCGGGTCGATTTTCGTTTCACCGAAGTGGGTAGTATGGTTCCGCAGCCAGCAAAAGGTCGCCTCGGCACTTCCCGAGGGTCCTTTGCTGTGTCGATCTTTTCCAATGCAGGTTGCTTTGGCGTGTAGTGTAAGTGCTTATTTGCCATTGGAGGATATCATTTTCGCGGGACGATCCCTCAGATCTGCCAGTATCTGCAAGATCGGCGAATGGTTTTCTGTATTTAAAGCTCGTGATCCGGGATTAGAGACAATCTTTTGGCATGCATCATGGTTCGGGCAACACGCCTGGCGCGGAACATGGGGCGCTGTTTTCATTTCAGGAGGCCACGTGGTGGCGTGGGTTAGGCATTTTGAACCTCGAGGCCTTCTGTTCTGATAGCTGCTCCCGGTTTTTCTCCGCCTATAAAAAGGGAAAAGAGGGCTGTGTTGGGCCATCCCCGAGTTTTCTTCTCTGTGAATTGTGAAGGTACACATAATGCCTATCTCTCTGGGGCTCAGAGCGGGAGGGCCGAGCTTTCCTTCTGCAAGTTGTCCTCCTCCGGACAGCTGGGGTGATGAAGGAGCCGCCGGAGGATGGCTCATCCTCAAGAAAGGGGTTCCGGAGATCGTATGGAGAGCGCATAGGAGATTCGCAGAGATCGCATGGAGAGCGCACATGTACGCTTCCTGTGTGTCCTTTGCGATTTACCCTCGGGGACGCAGGGTAGGAAGTGTACGCGTGCTCCCATGACTCACGTGAACTTCTCCTCCTCCCTTGGTTCAGATTCTTGGGCTCGTCCGCTCGGGAAATCTTTTGCCACATAAGGAGGGGGTGATGGTGTGTTGTCCGCTAGTACATTGCCTGTTGACTTGGGCAGTGGCTAGCGGTACACACTAGATTTGGGGGAGTGCCCCGTTATCGGGGTCCACGAGCTTTCTTCCTACTCGTCGGAGGGCCCTTCGAATGGGTGGCTCGGGACAAGGCTCGTCCACCCTTTCTGATTTCTCTGATATCTCGGGCTGGATGCCGAGATATCATTATTAACTGAAGCTGGTCGCAACAGTCGGGCCGAGTCATCTGCTTATTATCAGCACGAGCTGATCGGTTCGTGGCTTGTCTGATTTGTTGGATCGGATGCCAAAGCATCATCGCCACCCGAAGCTATCTTGGAGCAGTTCGGCTGAGTTATGTACTCATCTTTATTTCCTCTGTTTCAACATACTTGTAATGCCTCTCAAGCGGTTGTAATTCATTTCGATGGCAATGAAATAAAGAAAGTTTTGTCCTTTTTCCTAGTTTCTGTTTCTTTTGTGCCGAGAGTTGTTGCTGGCAATGAAATGAGGCGCGGGGATATCGCTCGTTCTTGGCCGAGGATTCCGCGTTACCCGACCCTGTCGAGGCTTGTAAGCTGCCCGAATTCAATTGGAACTTTGGAGATCGCTTGGTCTGGTCGGGATTTGCGATAATGAGACATACATCTTGGCCTTATGCTGGGGCCTTGATAGTGGAAAGAATTCCTCGGCTTTTGCCGGGATTCTTAGGGTAGAACACATTCCATGACTCTGGCCGGGTTTCGGATTTATAGCTCGGGGCCACCGAGGTTCGAGATTCATTGCTCGGCCCTGCCGAGGTTCAGAGATCCATTGCTCGGTCCTGCCGAGGTTCAGAGATTCATTGCTCGGCCCTGCCAAGGTTCGGAGATTTGTTGCTTGGTCCTGCCGAGGTTCGGAGATTTGTTTGCTCGGAGGGATAATTCAGTTGTTGCCGAGACTCCGGATGTTTGGTTCCTGCGAGATTTGGCACAGAATGCCAAAGTGGAACGGGCGGCGCATGGGGATGCCCGATATTTATAATTTGGTTATTTCCGAGGGAAGCGAGTTAGCGTCAGCTGCTGACGCTCCTTTTCTTTTTCGCACTTCTCATAGGGCGGCCGATTTGAGGCAATTCGGTGGAGTTTCGAGGATATTTACTCCGCGAGGGCTCGGCAGATCAGGAGGAACCCAGTTTCTAGAGAAGGAGGGGGGTTCCCGAGTAATTCGTCGACGTTTACCGATTTCCCTCGGAAGGGGGCGCGACTCTTCGCTTCCCGTGGGCGTTAGCCAAAGTGGCGACACGCGACAGATTCTCATGGGTCGGGATTAATGACCCGACTGCTCGAGATACTCACCAGGGCGGTATAAATATGGGCGAGGGGGATGTCAGTGTTCGTCATCCCCTCGGCTAGCCTTTCGATAGCTCCTGAGAGCGGGTATGGCTTCTCAGGGGGAAGGGCAATCGAACGAAGAGTCAGGCATTGTCAGCGACGGCCGTGGGGGCTCCCAGGGGAGCCGTTCCACCGTGATGGTCGACGGTATGGCCTTGGTGTCAGCTCTTGCAAGCCACGAGCAGCTCGAGAAGGCGGTCAAGGAGTATCTTGCCGTTTCTGCGAGGAAGGCCGAGGCCCTTCGCCGGGTCATAGACCGGCAGGAGGGGGAGATAGCATCCCTCCGTCAGCGAGTTGCCGAGCTGTCCCGGTGCATGGAGGAATCAGCAGCTCCTGGGGGGAGATAGTAGGCCTCTGCGAATGCCATTTTTTACTTTTTCTTTCTCTTTTTATATTTCTCTCTATAATGAATGAAGGGTGATGTTCTTTTTTGGCCATCTTTTGCTCCCTGCTGGGATCGCTGCATGGTCCATGAGAGAGGAAAAAATCGTTTGTCCCTGTTCGAGCCAAAGGGAGACCTGGGCGGTCCCGTGGGCTTATATGGTAAATCGTGGTCCCGTAGTTCCATTTGCAGAATGAGGCGGGCGCTTAGGCAGCAAGGCGCGGGGGCACTGCTTGGTTAGCCCAGGGATTTAGTAGTAGGAGGGGTTCCTCGACTTTGTCTGGGGTTCTTAGGTGGCCATGTAGGGCCCGTCGGGGCCTTTAGGGGTTTGCTAAAGGCGCGGACTTTGTGCCCGCTGACGATTTTGCACTGACCGAAGCTCTGGGGACTATTCGGAAGTCCTTCAGTTTTCGATTGAGGTTTGCGTGCTTCGATTTTTGCCGAGGCTTATGCATTTCGGTTCTAGCCAGGGCTTTATGCACTCCGGTTTTGATCAGGGCTTTATAATCCATCACTCGGCCCAGCCGAGGTTCGGAGGTTTTTTACTTGGCCCAGTCGGGGTTCAGTGACTTGTTGCTCGGCCCAGCCGAGGTTCGGAGATTTGTTGCTCGGCCCCACCAATGTTCGGAGGTTTTTACTTGGCCCAGCCGGGGTTCGATGACTTGTTGCTCGGCCCGGTCGAGGTTCGGAGATTTGTTGCTTGGCCCGGTCGAGGTTTGGAGGTTTGTTGCTCGGCCCAGCCGAGGTTCGGAGGTTTGTTGCTCGGCCTAGCCAAGGTTTGGAGATTAGTTGCTCGGCCCAGCCGAGGTTCAGAGATTTCCTGCTTAAACAGGTAACTCGGTCGTGCCGAGGATTGGTAAGCAGCATCTGTTTCTTTTCACGATTTTTGGCGATATAATTTGTGGTGATTTATGTCATGAATTATGAAATAATATGCCAACAAAAATTTAAGAAGGTGAGCCTATAAAGGACGTACCCTACTGATGATACTTGCGGAGGTTGTCCGAATTCCACGTCCGAGGGATGGATCTTCCGCTTAGATCTTGTAGCTTGTAGGTCCCGGGTCCGACGACCTCCGCTACTTGGTAGGGGCCTTCTCAGTTTGGGGCTAGCTTTCCTTGCTCCAGGGGTTTGGAGACAGATGCTTTCCGGAGAACAAGGTCGCCAGGCAAGAAAGCTTTCCATTTAACTCTGGAGTCGTGGTAACGGGCCACTCTTTGCTGGTAGGCAACTATTCTGATCCAAGCTTTTTCTCTGATCTTCTCTACCAGGTCAAGGTTGGCGCGGAGCTGCTCATCGCTGGCTTCCTCCGAGTAGCTTTCCACCTGCAGAGAAGGGAGTCCTATCTCCACGGGGATGACGGCCTCTGTGCCGAAGGCTATTCGGAATGGGGTCTCGCCTGTGGGCACTCTCGGGTGGTGCGATAGGCCCATAGGACATGGTGCAATTCGTCTGCCCACTTGCCTCGGGCTCTGGAGAGTCGAGCTTTGATCCCTTGAAGCAAGGTTCGGTTGGTTACTTTGGCTACTCCGTTAGCCTGTGGATGCCCGACTGAGGTAAGGCGGTGATGGATCCCATGCTCCCCGCAGAACTGACGAAACTTCGGATTGTCGAATTGTTTGCCATTGTCAGTGATGATGGTGTGCGGGAGGACAAAGCGGCAGATGATGGATCTCCACACAAAATTCCTAGCCCGAGCCTCAGTTATTTGAGCGACTGCTTCCACCTCGACCCATTTGGTGAAGTAATCGATGGCGACGAATAAAAACTTCCGTTGCCCCGTGGCGAGCGGAAATGGGCCGAGAATGTCCATTCCCCACTTGGCAAAGGGCTAAGCGGAGGAAATGGGGACCAGGCTGGCGGAGGGGAGCCTCTGATTACTCGAGTGTCTTTGGCATGGGTCGCAAGCTCGGACAAGGTCGTCAGCATCTTTTGCATGGTTGGCCAATAGTAACCTTGACGCAGCACCTTGTGGCATAAGGACCGGCTCCCTAGATGGTTGCCGCAAATCCCCTCGTGTACCTCCCGAAGGGCATAATCAGCTTCAGATGGGCGAAGGCATCTGAGAAATGGCATAGAGAAAGACCGCTTGTAGAGCTGGTCATCAATCAGCACATAGTGGGTGGCTTGCAGCTTTAGCCTTCTAGCTTCCCTTCGATCGACCGGGAGCAACCCTTCTTTAAGGCACTTCAGAATGGGGTCAAACCATGATGGTTCAGCCTCAACTTGCATCACTCGGTCAGCTTCCGCGATACTGGGTCTCTCCAAGATCTCCAGGTGGAATTTTCGTTCGGCGTCCATTGATTTCGTAGTCGCCAGCCGAGATAGTTGGTCGGCACAGGCATTTTCGGATCTAGGAATTTGAATAATCTCAAATTCAGGGAAATGGGAGAGTAGGCTTCGAACCTCTTGGAGATATCGGATCATATTCGATTCCCAGGCCTCAAACTCCCCTCGCACGTGACCTGCCACCAGCTGAGAGTCGGTGAAGGCATTCAGTTTCTCCACCTTAAGGCTGCGGGCGATTTGGAGACCGGCCAGCAGAGCTTCATATTCAGCTTCGTTATTGGAGGTCGGGAAGGAGAAGCAGACGCCATATTCAAAAGTCGCCCCCTCTGGGCTGGTGAGGACCAAGCCGGCACCGGAGTGATGGGTGTTGGACGACCCGTCACATGGAGAAACCATCGGGCGTCAGATTTTGGTTTCTCGGGGGAGTCAGGGGTGGAGCCATCCTCCGGGATAGTACATTCGAGGATGAAGTCAGCTAGCACCTGAGCTTTGATGGCCGGGCGAGGCTAGAATCGGATGTCGTGCTCGCTCAGCTCGACGGCCCATTTAGTCATTCTCCTGATGTCTTCGGACGGTGAACCACCGCCTTAATGGGTTGGTCAGTTAGGACTGTCACAGAATGTGCTTGGAAGTATGGCCGCAATTTTTGGACTGAGGTGATCAAGGCCAACACCATCTTCTCGATCCAGGTATACCTCGTCTCCGCGTCTCGGAGCAGTTTGCTGACATAATAAATCGGCTTCTGGGCCTTATTTTCTTCTCTGACCAACACCGAGCAAATGACACCTTCCGAGATAGCCAGATACAGGCACAATGTCTCCCCGGGATTTGGACTGCTGAGGAGAGGGGGAGAGCCGAGGTACTTCTTGAGATCTTCGAATGATTTTTAGCACTCGGGGGTCCACTGGAAATTCTTGTCCGACCGGAGAGTTTTGAAGAAGGGAAGGCACCTTTCGGCGGAATGAGCCACGAAACGGTTAAGGGCCGCTATCCTCCCGATTAGGCGCTGGACTTCTTTAATAGACGCCGGGGGCGCCATCTGTTGGAGAGCTTGGATCTTCTGGGGGTTAGCTTCGATACCCTGCTGGGAGACCATGAAGCCGAGGAACTTCTCAGAGTTAACGCCGAAGGCGCACTTAGTCGGATTGAGCTTCATCCGGTATTTGTGACAGCCAAGCTCTCGAGAGATCCTCGACGTGCTGTGATGCTTCTTTGCTCTTGACCAGCATGTCGTCGACGTATACCTCCATGTTTCGGCCGATTTGTTCTTTGAAGACTTTGTTGACCAGCCTTTGGTAGGTGGCACCTGCATTTTTAAGACCGAAAGGCATAACACGGTAACAGTAAGTACCTCGGTCAGTTATGAAGACAATCTTTTCTTCATCTTCGGGGCCATCCGGATCTGGTTGTAGCCCGAGTAGGCATCCATGAACGTCATCATTTGGTGACCCGAGGTGGCATCCACAAGTTGATCAATTCGGGGGAGGAGAAGCTGTCCTTTGGGCACGCTTTGTTGAGGTCAGTGAAGTCGATGCAGATCCACCACTTGCCGCTCGACTTCTTTACCATGACGACATTTGATAGCCAACTTGGGTAATTCACCTCCCGAATGAAGTTCGCCTTGAGAAGTTTATCAACCTCCTCTTCAATAGCTCTCTGCCGCTCTGGAGCAAAACTCCTCTTCTTTTGTTTGACGGTCCGGTACATTTCGTCCACGTTACGGTGGTGGACAAGAACTTCGGGGCTGATTCCTGGCATGTCAGAGGCGGACCAGGCGAAAACATCGGCGTTGCTTCGGAGGAAGTCGATCAGCTCCTGCCGGGATTCGCCTTTCAGCAGCGACCCGATCTTTATGGTTCGGTCGGGACGAGCCTCGTCCAGTGGTACTTCCTCCAGTTCCTCGGCTGGTTCTCCTCGTTGCTCGGCGAATTCCTTCCGAGCATCCAGCCCATCAACTTCAGGCATTCTGGACTGAAGACTGGTGACAAAACACTGCCGAGCCATAGTTTGGCTTCCTTGGACAACACCAACTCCTCGCCCGGTAGGGAATTTCATAGATAGGTGTGGGATGGAGACGACGGCTTTGAGAGACATCAGGCCGGGTCTTCCAAATATCGCATTGTAGGGCGACCTGAGCTTAGTCACTAGGAAGTCCGTGTGAACAGTGGCCACAAGGGGCGAGGTTTCTGCCCAAACCGTTAAGGTTACGACCCCCTCTGGGACGATAATGTCGCCTGTGAACCCCATTAGGGTGGAGTCCACGGCTCGGATGTTTCCATGAGCAATATCATTTTGGCAAACACATCAAGGTACAGAACATTCACGGAGCTTCCACTATCAACAAGGATCCAACTTACATCGTAGTTATTTAAATTGAGCGATACAACCAATGCGTCGTCATGTGGGAATTGTATCCCCTGGAGATCGTCGTCGGAGAAGGAGAGCTCACCCGTTTGCGCTTTCTTTGGCGCCGAGCCTTCATCATCATTTCTAGAGCTCAAGCCATCGGCTTCTTCAATCATGTTGATGTGGCCGATTACGGGCGGATTTGGAGGAGGAGGAGGCTGCTGAAGCTCGGGCTGGCGGTCACCCCCTTGTCCTGGCTCGGGCGCCCTCCTGAACTGGTTCAGTTGGCCCCATTGGATCAGCCACTTAATCTCATTCTTCAATTGCCAGCATTCCTCGGTGTCGTGGCCATGCTCCCAGTGATAACGGCAGTACTTGGTGGGGTCCCTCCGAGTTGGGTTCCCTCGAAGAGGAGTTGGTCGGGGGAGCTGGCGCTCTATCTCCATAAGGATTTGCGCCCTAAGAACAGTGAGTGGGGTGTACCGGTCAAATTGCCTGGGCGGGCTCCGGGAGCGATTTCTCGGCGGCGCGGGGGAGCTCTTTGGCGATGAGGCGGGCTTGGCTGATGGATGGGTCGGTGTCTGTCCGAACCATTAGGTTCTTTCTTCTTCGCTAGCTCGGCGGCTCTTCGCGATTCTTCGACCCTGGCGTATTTATCTGCCAGAGCCATCATATCGGAGAGGTTCGGGGGTAGCTGACCTCCATCGCCAAGTAGAAGTCGCTCTCCTTCAAGACTCCCCCCGCTAGGGCGGACATAGCCACCTCATGATTAAGGTGGTCCACCTCCAGCATGGCCTTGTTGAAACGGCCAAGGTAATTTCTCAAAGACTCCCCCTCTCTCTGCTTAACTTCAGAGAGGGAGTCGGATCTCCGTTGGTGACGGCGGCTACTGATGAATTGGCCAATAAAAAGATGGCTCAGATCGTCGAATGAATCGACGGAACCCGATTTCAGGGTGTTGAACCAGGTTCGGGCAGATCCTCTGAGGGTGGAAGGGAAAGCGCAGCAGAGGATCGCGTCTGATGCTTCGTGGAACATCATTATTGACCGGAAGCTACTGAGGTGATCATCTGGATCAGAGGAGCCATGGTAGGGCTCGATGGCGGGTAGTTTAACATGGGAGGGGATCACTTCCTCCATGATCCCTTTGGAGAAAGGGATGCCCTGCTCTGCCTTGGGCTGAGGCGGATGAGCCTGCCTGGCGGCGTCCAGCTCCTGACGCATCTCCCAGAGTTGTCGGCGGATCTCCTCTTCAGATGTAAGAGGAGGAGCCGGGCAAGGGGAGCGGGGAGGGCATCGAATCATGGCAGAAGGACTCCGGAGAGAGGGATTGGACCTGCCGAGATCTGGGAGGATCCCTGTTGCAGCCCCCTCGTGGGACTGGTCTGTCCTTCTTGGGTTGATACAGGGGGTCCGCGACTCCATGCGGACCAGAAGAAGAGGTGGCCGGAGAAAAAGGGGCTGCGGCCTCCTCAGGAGGGCGTGGAGCGGGGGCAGTTGCGAGATGCTCCTGAACCAGATGGGTCAGGGCTTGGACCTGCTGGACCAGTGTGGCGAACTGATCCTGGATCACCGGGATAGCCGGCGGCGATGGGGTCTCAATTGGTGGCGGCTGCGGCGCCACGTTGCTTATCGGATCAGGTCTTTGGGAGACGACCTGGTCCTGGGCTTCAAAGTTGCTCTTCTCCAATTAGCCATTGGAGAGGTTCTCTTCCGGACCGAGATCCTTATCTCATTTCTTCAAGTTTAATGGGACTTAGGCCCTTCCTCTAGCGCCAATCTGTTGCCGCCGGGATCTGTCCTTCGACTCGGGCGGTCGGTCTCCTGATCGGGCTTCCTCCTGGGCGGACCTATACAGAAGTCCTCACGCAAGAGGCATTGGGGGTGGCTCTCCGCGGAAGACCCTTCGACGCTCAAGTCAGTGGGGATCAACGATCAACAGAAATGAGGAGAAGGATCTCTCTGGGGAGTCCCTCCAGGGGTGGCCAATCGGGAGCTCTAGGGGAGCGCCGACGGCGGAGAGGGAGAAGAATGAGCAGTGAAGGAGAGAGAGAGTGAGAGTGGGCTGTGTACGTGTACCTGAGAGAATCTAGGAGTATCTTATTTATAGGCAATCACCTAAATCTTGAGCGCCTTCTGGAAGGTTTGAAGGTTGTTGGGATACAGAGATGATTCGAATCAAGTCGTTATGAGGTCGGTGGGATCCGTATCTTGTCTGTTGGAGGATCGACGGCTGGGAGAGCTTTCTGATGGCTTGAGGTCTAATGACTGCGTAGGTCCCAGGCCATTATCGCAGATCCTAGGCCACTCTTCGATATGATTCTTCGTTTGGGATTCTGTTACACTAGACTTGGGCTCTCTTGCGCCAGGCTCTGCGGAGGTGCATGTCGAGCTACGAGTTGCTCGAGAAAGCCGAGCTATGGATGGCTCGGAGGAATCGGGCTATGGGTTGCTTAGGGAAGTTGAGCTATGGGTTGCTCGGGGAAGGCGAGCCATGGATTGCTTGGGGAAGCCGAGCTATGAGTTGCTCGGGAAGGCGAGCCATGGATTGCTCGGGGGAGCCGAGCCATGGGTTGCTCGGGGAAGCCGAGCTATGAATGGCTCGGGGAAACCGAGCTATGGGTAGCTCGGGGGAGCCGAGCTAAGGATTGCCCAAAAAAACTGAGCTATGGGTAGCTCGGGGAAGCCGAGCTATGGATTGCCCGGAAAGACCGAGCTATGGATGGCTCAGGGAAAGCGAGCCATGGATTGCTCGGGGGAGCCGAGCTATGAATGGCTCGAGGAAACCGAGCAATGGGTAGCTCGGGGGGAGCCGAGCTATGAATTGCCCGAAAAAATCGAGTTATGGGTAGCTCGGGGAAGTCGAGCTATGGATTGTTCGGAAAGACCGAGCTATGGATGGCTCGGGGAAAGCGAACTATGGGTAGCTCGGGGGAAACCGAACTATAGGTTGCTTGAGGAAAACGAGCTATGGGTAGCTCGGGGGAAACCGAACTATAGGTTGCTCGGGGAAGACGAGCTATGGGTAGCTCGGGGGGAACCGAGCTATGGGTTGCTCGACCCACTGGACCATACTAGTTAGCTCGCTCTTTATGGGCGTAGTGTAGCGGGCGGGGGGATGGGGCCGAGCCTAGCCCTTTCGCACGGTTATCAATGCAATGATGATTTTAACCCTCAACAGGCCCCATTTAAATTATCGCTGCTACCAAACGCTCCCTAGAAATGGTGTACAAAGACTTTTTCTATGGACCATACCGTCTCAGTTTATAGTATATTGTCATACCAGTGTAGCCTGGGAGCTACATAGTGGCGAGTGTGGCTCTTAGCATTATGCCATGCAAGGCTCAACATAGCTACTATAACAACAAGAAATAAATTTTTTATACATTATGCGCTATGCAGAAACACAAATATTGTGCACAATGATTTATCTACATGTACCTATGATTGCACGTACAACACAAAAAAAGTGCAAACTTGTTCTTGCCACAAGCATGCATGAATTAGTCATCGTGCCCGATACACATCCTAAACACCGTGCACAAAGACGTTTCCTAGGCTAAGTACATCGGGCTTGTTTGACATCTCTAACCTCAGCCTGTGAGGATCCCGACATTTAATGGCCATTAAATATTATATATTTATCTGTTGTCAGAGTGGCCAAATCAAATCTTAATCTTTACCTATGGATTAATTTATGCAAACCAACGAAGCCCACGGTACTCGGAAAACAGTGGAGCTCAAAACCAGCAACAAGTTCTTCAATTCCCCCGGCGTCCTCTACCTCATCGATTTTATCCTCTTTTGTTGCCCTTATATATCCTCTATCTCCTTTGAAGTTCCATCTCGCGTCGGAGACAAACGCGTCCATCTCCTTCCCTCTCTTTCATTTTCCTTATAATATCAGCGGAAGAGATGGATTCTGAGAGTGTGAGACCTGATGACGAGGAAGAAGAACATGCTGATTTCACTGCCGTTCGGGTGAGCAGTCTGCGCCGTTGGGGGATCGCATCCCGCGAGAGCTGGCGCCGTCGACAATTGGATGAGGCTTTAAAGCGCACTCGTAAGCCCGCAGATTGGTCCGACTGGCGTCAAGTCCACCAGCGAGCTCGTTGGCTGGGCTTACAGATCGGAAGCCCGCTTAACAAGCGTCCTATCATGAGAGCACCTTGAAGCCTATAATTAATGAGTCCGAGCTTGAGAAGGCCAACGATAAGAGACCATGCATGGGTAGCGTCCAATTAATTCGATGTCTAATTATCTAATTAGTGTCATTCTCTCTAGTTATATGCGTCTGCTTTCTTTGGTTATCTTTTGTGATGTTTTGTAACCGAGTCCTATAATGTATATGTAATAAGATTTACTGGATCGAAGGAGTCTGTCTATCTAGGGTTAAAATTCTGCGGATGATGGAACCAGTATTTTCACACTCATCAAACCCCCTTTTTGCCAGTGAAATTTCTGATAGAAAAACGTTCAAATTAAAAAAAAAGGAAAATGCCTCGGCAATCCACGCATATAATAGTGTTTGTTGTAGTGTAATAATGCTTTAGAAAGGCTTCTGGAACTTCTTCTGAAATAGCTGTGTTATAACATGCTACTAGTGGTCCATGGTTCCAGCTCCGTCTTAAATGCCATCCATAGGCGGTATCCTTGCTACTGGTTTGTGATCCCGAGCCAGCTGTGTGCTTGTCAGCTCTGCTTCACGTGCAAACAAAACCAGCACCCTGTATCCGGTTAGTGGGATACCAAAACCGTGGTCTCGTCTTCTCCCTAAATTACCCTCCGCTGCGAGGAAAAGTCATCCGGTGCAAAGTGCATGCACCCATGCGCACATGCAAAGAATCATATATGTAGTGCATAAAAAATAAAATTATTTTTAGCATGCACAATTAGATATGCTTACGATTAATCATCAAACGTAGCATGCATAATCTGCATCGTATTCGATACACAAAAACTTTCTCTATAGCTAAACTTGTGCTCTCTTTGGAGCTCTACATAAATGTTCTCTTTCCTCCTCTCGACATTAATTTCACCGAATCGGAATTACAGTTTCATAGAATCTAATACCCCACATTTAATTTTACATTGGATGAGAAAGAAATATATTATGTACTTATAACTTGTTGAGGGTAAATCATCATTACATCAATATTCGGGCGAGGAGGCTAAGACCGACCCCATCCCTTCGCCCGCCATGATGCCCCCGAGTTTCCACAGCTCGTCTTCCCCGAGCTTCCCATAGCTCATCTTCCCCAAGCTCCCATAGCTCGGCTCCCCTGAGCTTCCCATGGCTCGGCTCTCCCGAGCTTCCGCAGCTCGGCTCTCCCGAGCTTTCGCAGCTCGTCTTCCCCGAGCTTCCATAGCTCGGCTCTCCCGAGCTTCCTGTAGCTCGTCTCCTCCGAGCTTCCATAGCTCGGCTTCACTAAGCGATCCACGATCCAATACTCACCTCCGCGGAACCTGACGCGGAAGAGCCTAGGCCTATCATAATAACATCCCAGGCAAGGAATCATGTTGAGGAGTGGTCTAGAGCCTAATACGACTACCTAGGACCTACTCACCTACCAGATCCCAAGCCATCAAGGAGCTCTCCTAGCCATCGATCCCTTAACAAACAAGATACGGATCCTAACGGCCCAACAATGGCCTGATTCGATCAACCTCCGTATCCTAACAACCTCCGAACCTTCCAGAAGGCGCTCAAGATCCAGGTGACAACCTATAAATATGGCACTCCCAGATTCCCTCAGGTATGGGCTCACTCTCACTCTCTCCCACTCTCGCTAGCTGCTCGTCGGTGCTCTCCCCTCTGGAGCTCCCGATCGGCCGCCCCTGGAGAGACTCCCCGGAGAGATCCATCTCCCCATTTTCTGATTGATTGCCGATTTCCCCCCACTGACTTGAGCGTCGGAGGGTCTTCCGCGGAGGGCCACCCCCAACGCCTCTCGCGTGAGGACTTGTGTGCAGGTCCCCCCCAGGAGATCGACTGCGCCCGAGTCGGAGGACGGATTCCGGCGGCAACAGATTGGCGCTAGAGGTTTCTCCGAATCAATGCCGATATCTTTGCCTGGTCCGCCTCTGACATGCTAGGAGTCAGCCCCGAGGTTCTCGTCCATCGTCTCAACGTGGACGAGATACACAGGCCCGTCAAGTAAAAGAAGAGGAGCTTTGCCCCGGAATGGCAAAAGGCCATTGAGGAAGAAGTAGATAAGCTCATCAAGGCGAAATTCGTCCGGGAGGTAAATTATCCAAGCTGGCTATCAAACGTCGTCATGGTGAAGAAGTCGAACGGCAAGTGGAGGATTTGCATCGACTTCACCGACCTCAACAAAGCCTACCCGAAGGACAGCTTCCCTCTTCCCCGGATCGACCAGCTCGTGGATGCCACCTCAGGTCACCAAATGCTATCATTCATGGACACTTATTCAGGCTACAATCAGATCTGGATGGCCCCCGAGGATGAAGAAAAGACCGCCTTCAAAACCGACCGAGGTACTTACTGTTACCGCGTCATGCCCTTTGGTCTTAAAAATGCAGGTGCCACCTACCAAAGGCTGGTTAACAAAGTATTCAAGGAGCAAATCGGCCGAAATATGGAGGTGTACGTGGATGACATGCTGATCAAAAGCAAAGAAGCATCACGGCATGTCGAGGACCTCTCAGAGAGCTTTGCAATGCTGCGCAAGTATGGGATGAGACTCAATCCGACCAAGTGCGCCTTCGGCGTTAACTCTGGGAAGTTTCTCGGCTTCATGGTCTCCCAGCGAGGTATCGAAGCTAACCCCCAGAAGATTCAAGCTCTCCAACAAATGGCGCCCCCGGCATCTATTAAAGAGGTCCAGCGCCTAACCGGGAAGATAGCGGCTCTTAACCGCTTTGTGGCACGGTCGGTCGAGAGATGCCTCCCCTTCTTCAAAACCCTCCGGTCGGCTAAGAACTTCCAATGGACCCCTGAATACCAAAAATCATTTCAAGATCTCAAGAAATACCTCGGCTCGCCCCCACTCCTCAGCAGTTCGGCCTCGGGCGAGACCCTGTTTTTGTACATGGCTGTTTCAGAAGGTGCCGTCTGTTGGTGCTGGTCAGGGAGGAAGGCAAGGTCCAGAAGCCGATTTATTATGTCAGCAGGCTACTCCGCGATGTGGAGACAAGATATAGCAGAATTGAGAAGATGGTGTTGGCCTTAATCACCTCAGTTCGAAAGCTGCGACCGTACTTCCAAGCGCATTCTGTGACGGTCTTGACCGACCAACCCATCAAGGCGGTAGTCCACCGCCCTGAGGCATCAGGAAGAATGACCAAGTGGGCCATCGAGTTGAACGAGCATGACATCCACTTTCAGCCTCGTCCAGCCATCAAAGCTCAGGTGCTGGCCGACTTCCTCCTCGAGTGTACCATCCCGGAGGATGGTTCCACCCAGACTCCCTCGAAGAACCAAAATCTGGAGCCCGGTGGCTCCTCCATGTCGACGAGTCATCTAACGCCCATCGTTTCGGTGCGGGCCTGGTTCTCACTAGCCCGGAGGGGGCAATTTTTGAATATGGCGTCCGGTTCTCTTTCCCGGCCTCCAACAACGAAGCTGAGTACGAAGCCCTGCTAGCCGGTCTCCGAATCGCCCGCAACCTAAAAGTGGAGAAGCTTAATGCCTTCACCGATTCTCAACTAGTGGCTGGCCATGTACGAGGAGAATTTGAGGCTCGGGAGCCGAACATGGTTTGATATCTTCAAGAGGTGCGGAGCCTGCTTCCCCATTTTTCCGAGTTTGAGATCACTCAAATTCCCAGATCCAAGAATGCCCGTGCCGACCTATTGTCCCGATTGGCGACCGCGGAATCAATGGACGCCGAACAAAAGTTCCACCTGGAGACCCTGGAGAAGCCCAGCATCGCGGAAGCCGACCGAATAGTGCAAGTTGAAGCCGAACCATCATGGTTCGATCCCATTCTGAAATATCTCAAAGAAGGGTCGCTTCCACCCGACCGGAGAGAGGCTAGAAAGCTGAAGCTACAGGCCACCCAGTATGTGCTGATCGACGACCGACTTTACAAACGGTCCTTCTCCATGCCACTACTCAGATGCCTTCGCCCGTCCGAAGCAGATTATGCTCTCCGCGAAGTGCATGAAGGAATTTGCGGCAACCATCTGGGGAGCCAGTCCCTATGCCACAAGGTGCTGCGACAAGGCTACTACTGGCCGACTATGCAGAAGGACGCAGACGATCTTGTCCGAGCTTGCGACCCATGCTAGAGGCACTCAAGCATTCAAAGACTCCCCTCCGCCGACCTGGTTCCTATATCCTCCGCTTGGCCCTTCGCCAAATGGGGTATGGACATCCTTGGCCCATTCCCGCTTGCCACGAGGTAGCAGAAATTCCTATTTGTCGCCATCGACTACTTCACTAAATGGGTCGAGGCAAAGGCAGTTGCACAATAACCGAGGCACGGGCCAGAGACTTTGTCTGGAGGTTCATCATCTGCCGATTCGGCCTCCCGCATACCATAATCACCGATAACGGTAAGCAATTCGACAACTCTAAGTTCCGCCAGTTCTGTAAGGAGCACGGAATCCATCACCACCTTACCTCGGTCGGGCATCCGCAAGCCAACGGAGCGGTTGAAGTGACTAACAGGACCCTACTTCAAGGGATCAAAGCTCGTCTTTCTAGAGCCCAAGGCAGGTGGGCGGACAAGTTACACCATGTCCTATGGACCTACCGCACCACCCCGAGAGTCCCAACAGGTGAAACCCCATTCCGAATGGCCTTCGGCACAGAGGCCGTTATCCCTGTAGAGATAGGCCTCCCTTCGCTGCGGGTGGAAAGCTACATAGAGGAAGCTAGCGACGAACAACTCTGCACCAACCTCGACCTAATAGAGGAGATTAGAGAGAAGGCCCGGATCAGAGTGGATGCCTATCAACAAAGGGTGGCCCGCTACCACGTCTCCAGAGTCAAAGGGAAAGCCTTCCAGCCTAACGACCTTGTTCTCCGGAAAGCCTCTGTTTCCAAACCACTGGAACAAGGAAAGCTGGCACCAAACTGGGAAGGCCCATACCAAGTAGCGGAGATCATTGGACCGGGAACCTACAAGCTGCAAGATCTAAACGGAAAGTTTGTCCCTCGGACGTGGAACTCGGACAATCTCCGTAAGTATTATCAATAGGGTATGTCCTCGTTAAGTCCATTTTTATACACTTATTATACCTTTCTGTCGGCATGTGTTTTCGTAATTTGCAACGTAAATCATCATGCATTACATTGCCAAAGATTGCTAAAAGAAACAGGTGCTGCTCACCAATCCTCGGCACGACCGAGTTACCTATCTGAACAGAAAATCTCCGAACCTCGACTGGGCCAAGTAACAAAATCTCCGAACCTCGGCTGGGCCGAGCAAACAAATTTTCCGAACCTTGGCAAGCCCAAGTAAGAAATCTCTGAACCTCGGCAGGGCCAAGCAACAAATTCTCCGAACCTTGGCATGGCCAAGTAAAAAATATTCGAACCTCGGCTGGGCCGAGTAACAAAATCTCCGAACCTCGGCTGGGCCAAGCAAAAATTCTCCGAACCTTGGCAGGGCCAAGTAAGAAATCTCCAAACCTCGGCAGGGCCGAGCAACAAATTCTCCGAACCTTGGCATGACTAAGTAAAAAATCTCCGAACCTCGGCTGGGCCGAGTAACAAAATCTCCGAACCTCGGCTGGGCTGACCAACAAATCTCCGAACCTCAGCCGGGCCGAGCAACAAATTCTCTGAACCTCGGCTGGGCCGAGTAATAAAATCTCTGAACCTCGGCTGGGCCGAGCAAAAAATTCTCCGAACATCGGCTGGGCCGAGCAACAAATCTCCGAACCTCGGTCGGGCCGAGCAACAAATTCTCCGAACCTTGGCAGGGCCAAGTAAAATTCTCCGAACCTCGGCTGGGCCGAGTAAAAAATCTCCGAACCTCGGCAGGGCCGAGCAACAAATTCTCCGAACCTTGGCAGGGCCAAGTAAAAAATCTCTGAACCTCGGCAGGGCCGAGCAATAAATTCTCCGAACCTCGGTGGGGTCGAGCAACAAATTCTCCGAACCTTGGCATGGCCAAGTAAAAAAAAAATCTCTGAACCTCGGTTGGGCCGAGCAAAAATTCTCCGAACCTCGGCTGAGCCGAGCAACAAATCTCCGAACCTCGGCCGGGCCGAGCAATAAATTCTCCGAACCTTGGCAGGGCCAAGTAAAAATCTCCGAACCTCAGTAGGGCCGAGCAACAATTCTCCAAACATTGCAGGGCCAAGTAAAAATCTCTGAACCTCGGCAGGGCCGAACAACAAATTCTCCAAACCTTGGCAGGGCCAAGTAAAAAATCTCCGAACCTCGGCTGGGCCGAGCAACAAGTCTCTGAACCTCGGCAGGACCGAGCAACAAATTCTCCGAACCTTGGCATGACCAAGTAAAAAAAAAAAATCTCCGAACCTCGGCTGGGTCGAGCAACAAAATCTCGGCACGCCCGAGCGATAAGATCCCTGAGCCTAGACAGGGCTGCGATCTTTAAAGCCTCGGCCAAGACCGGAGTGCGTAAACTTTGGCCAAAGCCAAGGGCTACATTCTGCCGCTAGAAACCTCGGCCTAAGCCAGGGAGCAACCTTAGTTATCAAGTTCCTCGGGCCAACCGAGTGATATTCCTGCATCCTGGTCGCGCTCGACGACCAAATCATCAGCCAAAAAAGCAAAACTCTCGCACCTCAGCCGCACCCCAGGGCATCGTTTGAAGCAGGGTAACTTCTCGAATACCCTAAAAATGAAAACGAAGGCAAAAACCTCCTGATACTCCGGAAGAAGTAAAGTAACTCCTTCTGAAGAACCGCATAGGTCCGCCGCTGGTCCAAAACAGAGACCAGTGACCCCCAAGAAAACTCAGGTTCAAACTCGGGCAGCTTACAAGCCCCGACCAGTCTAACGGCCTCCTAAACTATGTTCAAATTCGGATGGCCTACGTGCCCTAAACGAAACCCACCGTGTTCTCCTAAAATCAGCTTGGACTTGGGCAACCGGAAAGCCCCAAACAACATTCACAAATGTTCTGAGAACAGCGGAATGCACAGTCTGATAAAACTTTATATTCATCAAAGAAAAGAAAAGAAAAGGAAGAAGGAGCCCTTGCTAGAGCTCACTATCACTCTCGGAAGCCAGCAAGTCCTCCAGGCGCTGGGAAAGCTTGGCGACTTACTGGCGGAGTGACATTATTTCCTCCTTCTGGCGGTCCGCCACCCGGCGTAGAGCCTCAGCCTCCCTCGTGGTGACATCGACATATTCTTCCACGACCCTCTTGAGCCGATGGTGGCTCTCAAGGGTTGATGCCAGGCCCAGCCCGTCGACTGTAATAGTGGGATGACCCCCCACCGGATGTAGCAGGCCGTTAATCGTCACCCTTAGTTCGTTAGATGGTCGCCCTCCTCCTTGAGAAGCCATGACGAAGACTATTTTGAGACTAAATCAGAGGGGTGGCAAAAACTAGCATGCCCCCCGTTCGTATTTATACTTGTCAGGCGAGTATTTCGATCAGTCGGGCCGTAACCACCGACCTATGAGAACTCACCACGTATCATCGCTTTAATTAACGCCTGCAGGATCCGAAAGGCCGTGCCCCATCCCGAGTGAAATCGGTAATATGGACGGACTGTTCGGGAACCCCTTGAACAGAGTATCTCCCGATCTGCCGGCCCCCCGTAATGAATGCTCGCAACACTTCCCCAAGCTCTTTTAAGCTGGCCGCCTTTCGAGAAATTCAAAAAGAAAAGAGTTCCAGCGCCTGGCGGTGATTCGTCCCCTCGGGAGGGGTAAAGTCATAAATGGAGGCGTGACCATGTACCGCCCGATCCACCTTGACGCCCCTCACCAAACACCGCAGGGACCTAACATTACGACTCATAGTGGCAACTAAGTCACTTCTCCGAGCCCCGAATCTCCGAACCTCGGCTGGACCGAACAACAAATTCTCCGAACTTGGAAGGGCCAAGTAAAACATCTCTGAACCTCGGCTGGGCCGAGTAACAGATTCTCCGAACCTTGGCAGGGCCAAGTAACAAATTCTTCGAACCTTGGCAGGACCAAGTAAAACATCTCCGAACCTCTGCAGGGTCGAGCAACAAATTCTTTGAACCTCGGCTGGGCCGAGCAACAGATTCTCCAAACCTTGGCAGGGCCAAGTAACAAATCCTCCGAACCTTGGCTAGCCCGAGCGATAAATTCTCCAAACCTCGGCAAGGCCGAGCCATAAACATTCGGGCTCCAATGGGGACGAGGCATAAATCTCCGAGCTTCAGACCAAGATAAGGAGCATATTCTACCACCGAACAATCTCTAAACCTCTGTCTGGACCAAGGCAGTTTGCAAGCCCCGACTAGTTTGGATAGCGCGGGATCCTCGCCTAAAAACAAATGGAACGTCCTTGTGTTCCACGGCCAGCAACAACAACTTAACACAGGAGAAATAAAGATTGAGAAACAGAGCAAAACTTTCTTTATTTCATTGCCATCAAAACCAATTATAAATGCCTGAGAGGAGTTACAAGAGCTTTGAAATGCATAAAATAAAGACAAGCACAAGAATCGGGCAACTGCTCCAAAGCAGACCTGGGCAACTGTGATACTCCGGCACCCGGACCGACGAACCATATAAACCGCACACAGTCAGCTCGAGCTGATAATGTGCGGGCGACATGGACCAACCGTTGCGGCCAGCTTCGGTTAATAATGATATCTCGGTGACCCAACTGAGATATCAGGGTGATTGAAAAGGGTGGACGGAATGTCATCCCTAACCACCCAACCAAGAGGCCCCCCGACGAGTAGGTAGGAAGCCCGCGGACCCTAGCACCAGAACGCTCTCCAAACCGAGTGTGTACCGCCCCACCTTGCCAAGGCTCAAAGACAAGGTACCTGCGGGTGGCACACCGATGCCCCCTCCCCACGTGGCGAAAGATTCCCCAGGCGGGCGAGCCCATGAATCCAAATCGAGGGAGGAGGAGAAGTTCAAGCGAGTCATGGGGAGCCGCGTGCACTTCCTACCATGCGTCCCCAAGGGGGAACCACAAAGGTCACACGAGAAGCACATATGTGCGCTCTCCGTGTGATCTATGCGCCCCTTCTGTGTGCTCTCCATATGATCTCCAGGGCTCATCCCATAAGGGCGAGCCACTCTTCAGCATCTCCTTCATCGCCCCAACTGTCCGGAGGCGAAGGGCTTGTGAAAGAAAAGCTCAACCCTCCCACTCGCAATAGCGGAGAAATGAGCATGGTGGAAACTCCAATGGGAAAGAAACTTCGGGGATGACCTAA
This sequence comes from Calamus simplicifolius, assembly GCA_900491605.1. NCBI lineage: Eukaryota > Viridiplantae > Streptophyta > Magnoliopsida > Arecales > Arecaceae > Calamus > Calamus simplicifolius. The sequence goes on along the minus strand of UESW01004444.1, from coordinate 90,704 downwards.
CATGACCCCTCTTCCCCTTTTTTATAGTTAAAAAATAAACCGGGAACAACTACCAAGGCTAGAAGCCCCGAGATTCGAAACACCTAGGCCATGCCTCCACATGGCCTCCCAGGATGAAAGCAGCGCCCCGCTGCGCGCCGAGCCCATTGCCTGAACCATGACGCATGCAAAAGATTTCCTTTTGATTCCGAATCACGGTTATTAAATGCAGAGGATCGCTCACTGATCTTACGGAAACTGACAAGTTCAGGAGATCGTGCTACGAAAGTGATATCCTCCAATGGTAAACGGGTGCATACGCCATACGCCAAAACGACCTGCATGGAAAATACTAATGCCATAAAAGCCTTCCGGAAAGCGCCAAAGTAGCTTTTTGCTCCCCACAGGGCCGTATCACCAACTCTGGTGAAATGAAAACCGATCTACTTGCGGAACAGCAGAGTGCTGACAGGGCAGCAAAAAGCACAAAACCGACGTTCGTCGATGGCTTCCCGAGGAAGTTAATCGCTCGAAGAACTTGTGCGACAAAATTGAACATCTCAAAGCAAAAATGAATGCGAAGGCTACGCAAACTATTCTTTCATTCAGCAGAAAAGGAAGTGACAAAAGAAACGAGAAATACATCAGCCCTCACAGGGGCTCACCATTGTCTCTTGGAACTACCGACCGTTCTCCCTGATCCGCCGCAAGGCTACCCGTCTGCTGTTGGAGAGACGCCACGCACCTCTCTAAGCGATCGTTAACCGCACGAAGGTGCATGATCTCCCTGGTGGAGGCGATCACGTATTGTTTGGTCGCCTCCTGGAGTTGTTGTTGACTCGCCAACAAGGAGGCCAGGACCCCCCCGTCGACAACGGTCTAAGTACGGCTCCTACGAGCCCCCCAGCGAGTGTTGGCGTCGTCGGCTGGTGCTCCAGTTGACCTTCGCTATCCTTGGAAGCCATTCCGTCGGCGCAAGCTCGTATCAAGCTAGCAAAGGTCGTCGAATGAAATGGCCAACGATAACCAGACCCCCCATCGGTATTTAAACCGATCCGAGCAAAAGATCTACCTGCTCCAGCCATCGGCCCTCGAGCCACCGACACAAAATCCCGCCACACGTCGCCACTTTGGTAACCACTCTCATACGTCAGCCTTAGCCGACCTACTTTGTCCGTCGACCCTAGCCGACCTACTTTGTCCGTCAGCACTAGCCGACCTACTTCGCCGTCGACCCTAGCCGACCTACCCTATCCATCGGCCTGAACCGACCTGCTTCGTTCCTCAAGTTTTAATCGCATCGCTCAAACATGAACCGAACCAGATCGTCTCTCGGTTCACCAGACAAGGCTATCGCTCCGCATCGGACCCAGCCAATGCGTTCCCTCGATACTGAGATAAAAGCGACCAAAAGCGCGAACAAGCCATAAGTCGCTTGCGATTGGGGCAAAATTTGGAGCGAAGGACCGCATAAGAAAAAGCACTCAAATGGAAGCAGAAAATTCATTCATTAAAAAATGTCAGGCAGAATTACAGCTCGGGAAATAAAATGTAGAAGTGTCTTCTTAAAGGTCGGGAACCGCGTCAGTTCCGGGAGGACCCCCAATTACATCTGCAGAGGCATGACTTGATTCGCCCTTCTCGAATATCTTAGCCTCCTCGACGGCAGTCTGCGAATGTCCTCCAGAAGCTGCGGCCTCGCCGGGACTGGGCGGCACCAAGGTCGGTATCCGAAGCGTCGACGTACTCATCCTCCTCTTCACCCCCGGAGTCACCAGCGTCGAGAGCTTCAACATCCAGGAAAGAGAGATCCCATTCTGGATGCTCGCTGGATATTTTATCTCTGCATTCTTCCACTCCGAGTTGGAAGGCATCAGCGCCGATTACGTCCTGCTCGCCCTTGAGCATGGCGAGTTGCATCTCAACCTCGGCCATTTGGCTCCGCAATAAGGCAACTTGTCTTTCAGCTTCCGCGACCTGAGACCGCAGAATAACAGTTTGCTCCTCGAACTCGCCGGCCCGCGCCTCGAGCTTCCGAACTCCTACCTCGGCTAGATGCAAGCTCACCTTGCAAAGCCCGATTGTCTAGCTCTAATTTTGCCATCTGCGAAGCCAGGATCAGTCGGCGCCATGAGGAACCGACGAAGGAAACTAAAAAGGGAGGAATAGGATCGTACCTCCTCCTTTTGTTGGGCCAAGCTTTTGGTCAGCTCCTCGGCCTCACCCCTGGCCCTCGCTTTATCGGCCCTAACCAACTCGATCCTTTCTTGGAGAGTGTTAATCCTCAACTGCTTATCTTCGACCTCTCCTCGGGCTTGGGATAGCTCGCCACTCAGCCGGGCTATCATCCCTTTGTGCCATTTAGCGCTGACTCGCAAGTCAGCGACTTTGCTATCGCGCCGCTGCAGCTTCTCCTCCACCTCATCGAGCATTCTGGCCAAGCGTTTTCTCTCGTCGGCGGCCTCCTTCCCCAGCCGGCCCAGACTCTCATTATGTTCTTTCTGCAATACCGCCACTTCCTCAGAATGCTTTGACTTAACGTGAGCCAACTCTAAGCACACATCGTCGTTCTTTGCCAGGAGCCCCTGCAACTCCTCCACTTTACGCTTTTGCTTAGACGCTTCGGCTAGGGCGGCCTGATACGCCTTCATCCCCGCCAAGCTTTTGTTGCTAATGGCCAGGAGTTCCTCGAACTTCTCGGATGCCTCTACTCACGATCGGAGTTTGGCGCTGGCTCTCCTGGCTTGAACGCCGGCCCCCATCGCCAAGCTCAAACGCCAGCACATCGCCCGAGAAAGCAAAACACTCTACAGGATAAAAAATGAGTAAGAATATGCAATCAAGTCAACCAGAAAGTATCAAGAATATGCAATCAAGTCAACCAGAAAGTATCCACCACCCAAGAATGGTGACTCACCGCGAGGCGTAGGCCCGTGTCATCCTCATGAGGGTCGTATTGTCAATGTCGGGAAGAAGATGATACTTTCGGCCACGCCCTACTGCCTGAACGCAGCATCAACCAACTCCAAGTCCGCAAACTTGTCCGCCGAGGGATCTGTGCCGGGTACAAGGCCGACCTCATTAAAGCAGAAAATGCTTCCTCAACGCCCATGTTCGAGCTACTGGACTGGCCGTCTCCACCCAAGGAGCCAACCCGGGCGACCTCCGACTGAGAGGCCTTCAACTTTCCGGCCTCTTCTATCAGAACTCTGGCTTGAGCTTCCTCAGATAATTCGGCCAACCCAAGCGCCAGCCTCCCCAAAACCCTTCTTGAAGGAGTCTCCATTGTGGGACTCTCATCTCGCTGCGCTCCCTCCTCCGACCCGCCTCCTTCGGTCACTGTCACCTGCGCCTCCCCTGCAGCTCTGCCGAACCTCTATCCGGCTTGCTTCTCGAACCACTGCGGGCGACCCAACATCGCTACCCCCGGACTCTCCCGCAAAGGGCCTAAGAGGGAGCTCGCCCCGAACCTCACCAACTGCGTCGCTCCCTCTTCCTCTCCTACTGAGGACGGGAGTAAACCCGTGGTTGGGGAGTGCCCCCCAGAAATGATGACTTCCGCCGAATCCGTCGCCGGCTCATCTTTCAAAGGGGATGCGGCCGGATGAGCCAACAGAATCTCATCCGAGCTATCCATAGTTCCACACAAGGGGACAAGGGATCCCAGCTGTCCTCCTCAAATCCTCCCTTGCTTCGATGCTCCCGTCGTGGTCACCCCGACATCCGGCGAGTATCTTGCGGAAGTATGAGCCCTCTTCTCAGGCCTACTTCTCTCCGTGCCACTGCTCTCCCCTGGGCGCTTGCCTCTCTTCCTTTTGACAAGACTCGACAACGCCGACCTCTTGGCTGCAAGAGCAAAAAGTATACAATTAAATACAAACACGTTCGCCTGGATAACAAACAACGGAGAAGACGAAAGGGAGGACTCACCTTGCGGGTCCAGAGGACTAAGCTCGGCCGCGAAAAGAGCACCCTCCGATAGCAAATCATTGGCCAAAACACCTGGCCGTTGTAGAGGATGTCCAAATCTCTCTCCTCTCGCTCGGACAAAACTGGATGCGTTTCCGCATTCCGGACGAAATTTCCCCATCTTCGAGGGAAGTCGGAACCAATGTTCCCTCGGCAATGACGAACCGACTCTTCATCCCTTTATAGAAGACAGCTTATCCACGATCGTGTTGAAGGACCTCCGAGGTCCGATGTAAGGCCACTCTGACTTCCTCCCGGGTATCAGATGATAGCAGGCACAAAAAAGGGGGAGAGTGGTGACGATCTGAATCTGATGGCACATTGAGATAAATCCGATAATGCTCCACCAGCTATTTGGGGCCACCATCGCCGGACAAATGTTGTAATGCGTCATAATTTCCTTCACCAAGGGATGGAGAGGAAACTGGAGGCCCGCTTTCAAACTGTCTTCATAGACGAAGACCCCATGCTCCAGATCTCGCGAGACCCTGTGCTCAGGTCCCGACAGTCATAGAATGATATCTGGGGGTATGCCATACCTCTGGCGAATCCTTCCCACATCCTCGGTAACGATCTCCATAGCTACGTCGTCGGGACTCATCGTCATCCTGGCCAAAAAAGCACCAGGCGAAACGGCGAACGTCGCAGAAGACGGGACTCTCCAAGAAATAGAATGAGAGAATATTGCAAACAGATACAGCACTGCTATCGCTTTGCTTCCCCCTAAGGAAGCCATCTTAAGAAGGTGAGGCACTTCGCCCAAGGCATCCGGAACCGCCTCGATAAATGCCGCATTAATTGGGATTTGCTACGTGGAGTTTTCCCAACCGTCGCCCCTGGAGGAGCCTTACCCATGAAGGCATGATGGCACCACCGCATTAACTAGGGCATCATTGCGCGGGCTGTCTAAACCAGACCGTTCCATCCAAAGCGTGCCACCTGGACTTATACTCCCTATGCCCGAACCTACGCTTCGAACTAGGGAGTGGAGGGCATGTGTTGGGGGGTAAAATCATTATTGCATCAATATTCAGGCGAGGAGGCTAAGACTGACCCCATCCCTTCGCCCGCCATGATGCCCCCGAGTTTCCACAGCTCGTCTTCCCCGAGCTTCCATAGCTCGTCTTCCTCGAGCTCCCATAGCTCGGCTCCCCCGAGCTTCCACAGCTCGTCTTCCCCGAGCTTCCGCAGCTCGTCTTCCCCGAGCTTCCACATCTCGGCTCTCCTGAGCTTCTGCAGCTCGTCTTCCCCGAGCTTCCAGCTCTTCTCCCCTGAGCTTCCATAGCTCGGCTCTCCCGAGCTTCCTGTAGCTCGTCTCCCGAGCTTCCATAGCTCGGCTTCACTGAGCGATCCACGATCCAATACTCACCTCTGCGGAACCTGACGCGGGAGAGCCTAGGCCTATCGTAATAACATCCCAGGCAAGGAATCATGTTGAGGAGTGGTCTAGAGCCTAATACGACTACCTAGGACCTACTCACCTACCAGATCCCAAGCCATCAAGGAGCTCTCCTAGCCATCGATCCCTTAACAAACAAGATACGGATCCCAACGGCCCTACAATGGCCTGATTCGATCCACCTCCGTATCCTAACAACTCCGAACCTTCCAGAAGGCGCTCAGATCCAGGTGACAACCTATAAATATGACACTCCCAGATTCCCTCAGGTATGGGCTCACTCTCACTCTCTCCCACTCTTGCCAACTGATCGTCGGTGCTCTCCCCTCTGGAGCTCCCGATCGGCCACCCCTGGAGAGACTCCTCGGAGAGATCCACCTCCCCGTTTTTTGATTGATCATCGATTTCTCCCCACTGATTTGAGCGTCGGAGGGTCTTCCGCGGAGGGCCACCCCCAACGCCTCTCACGTGAGGACTTGTGTGCAGGTCCCCCCTCAGGAGATCGACTGCGCCCGAGTCGGAGGACGGATTCCGACGGCAACATAACTCAAGTCCATTTTCTATCCAATAACTTTTCCTCGAGTTTTTAGACCACGTAGTTTTGACCCGCTAACGAGGTTAATTGAGCCAGCGAATGAGCTTAGAGCGTTACAATGGTATCAGAGCCAACATGAGTATATGAAAGTTGATGAACATAAGAAAAGGGCTACTCATAGGATGGTGATAGAGTTCCAGTATCCCACATTTAGTTTCAAATTGGATAATAATATGAAAGAAATATGTTATGTGCTTATAACTCAAGTTTATTTGCCATCCATTAACTTTTATTCGAGTTTTTAGGTCATATGGTTTTGGCCCGCAAACGAGATTAATTGGGCTAATGGGTGAGCTTGGGGCGTTACATAGGATGAGCTTTAGAAGCAAGTCTTCTTTGATTAGAGAAGCAAGTGCAAGAGTGGGTGCAATGGAAGCACTCCACTTGGAGCTATTGGTGCCCTTTAGATATTTGGGAACAGGGGAGCTAGAAATCTTTTTTCTCATGTGGTTATGTGATCTTTAGATTTAGATTTGAAATTGAAATCAATGTGGCCCTTTCCAAGGCTGAGGCTTTTGCCCGAGTCGATTGTACAAAATGCTGAAGGAAATAACTTACATCACTACTTAAACTTAAAATTATTTTATATTAAGAATTACTACATAAGAATATATATAGAGAGAGAGAAAAAAAGAGAGAGACTTGACTATATTCTAATGTAGTTAAATTTAAGATTCGATTATCTTTCTTACCCTTTAATCCACTTGGATTCCAAAGCCACTTCATCTTTTTCACTTTTTTCATCTTTGAGATTAATGAATTATATGGATTTAAGGATGAAAAAGATGATTGGATCTAAACTTGATTACATTCGAATGTAGTCAAGTTTTCATATTATTAAAAAGTTGATGGAGATATATAGAAAAAAGAAAAAAAAAGACCTTCATATGGTTTTTATTTATTTAGAGAAAGCATATGATAGAGTAACTAGAGAAATAATATAGTGCGTTTAAAAAAAAAGGAGTTACCAAAAGGTACATAGAATTGATAAAAGATATGTATAATAGAGCAATAATTATTGTTAAAATAACAATAGAAGAAACTAGTGAGTTTTCAATTACTGTAGGTTTACATCAAGGATCTGCTATAAGTCTATATCTTTTTGTATTAGTTATGGATGAATTAATCAAACATATTCAAAATGATATCCCATGTGTATGTATTTGCAGATGATACGTGTTGATTGATGAAATTAAATCTAGAATAAATGCTAAGCTAGAGATTTGAAGAAAGGCTTTAGAATCTAAAGGTTTTAAGATTAGTAGAACTAAAACTGAATACATAAAATATAATTTTAGTCAGAGTAGAAATATAAATAAAGAAATAGTGAAGATTGTAAGCCAAGAGATATGAAGGAGTAAAAAATTTAGGTATTTAGGATCAATTATCCAGCAAGAAGGTGAAATAGGTGAAGATGTGAATCATAGAGTTAAAGCAGAATGGATTAAGTGAAGAAGTGCTTCGGGAGTATAGTATGATCGGCGCATCCCATTAAATAAAAAAAAATTGCTATTAGGCTAGCTATGCTATATAGAACAGAGTGTTGGGTAATATTGAAACAATATGTGAATAAATTAAGTGTAATAGAAATGCGTATGTTAAGATGGATATAGGTAAAACTTTAAAAGATAGAATTAGAAATAAACATATAAGAGAAATGATAGGAGTAGTCCCAATTAAAAATAAAATGAGAGAAAATTGATTATGGTGGTTTAGACATATACAACGTAAACTTTTAGATGCTCCAATTAGAAAGAGTGATCTTTAACAATTCATGGCAAGGATAGAGGTAGACCTAAACTAACATGAATAGAAATAGTTAAAAAATATATAACTATTTGTAATTGAATATCGACTTGATCTTGAATAGAACAGAGTGGAGGAAACAGATTTATGTAGCTGATCCTATGTAGCTGGGAAAAGGCTTAGATGAGTTGAGTTGAGTTGAGTTGTGTGTGTATGTGTGAATGAATGTATATATTATTTTAATGAAAACATTTTTTTAAAAGGTTTTAGCCAGGATCTTAAGATAAGTTGATGGAGAACATAATCTTCTTACCAATACTCTCCTTTTGGTTATATACAGTTGAACTTGGCTACACGCGATGGAACCTTAAGATAAGTTGACATAGAACATAATCATCTTGCCAACTTTCCTTTTGGTTGTATATATAGAGTTGGACTTGACTACATGCAGGCCCAGATTCAATCATTCTTTTTATATTTGGATCCATACAAATCTCGAAGTCATCTCATTTTTTTCACCTTTGGGATTCATGATATATATATAGAGAAAGAGAGCTAGACTTAACTACACTCATGTGTAGCTAAGCCCCAGATCCAATTGCCCTTTTGATCCTTAGATCCATACGAATTGCAAAGACATCTCACATTTTTCATCTTTTGGATCCATGATTTACGTGGATTCAATGGTGGAAAAGACGATCAAATTTGGGGGTCAACTTGCTAAGTTGTGTGGAACAAAATTAATACCTTATCTAATGAAGTGATTAATGAATTACTAGCTCATTTCTTTAAAGGAGCTTATAGAAACAAATCTCTTTGAGTACTATATGTGACTAACCTTCTTCAAAGTCTTCGAGAAAACATAGCATACAATGGCATTTAAAGTGCCATGTAGTAATATGAGAGCAACGGAGTCTAAAGTCCCATCATCCAGTTCTAGTTAAAGCATCTTAAACTTAGGAGGAAAAGGTTTGACCATCACCTCTTCGGTGGTCATTACCTCTTGGTGAAAGGTGGTCCTTGAGGTAGATCAAGATCATTGAATAGATTTGCCTCGACTTTGAATGTGCTCCATAACTTTCCCTATTCTTGGATTCATCTCCTCGACTTTTGGCCTATTTGACGTTGACTATCCATAAGAGTCCTAGTATAAGTGCTCATCCAATCAAGACATGCTTGTAATATCCCGTTGCAATAGATGGTCTTATTTTATTGCGATCGTTTGCGGATAATTTCAACGCCACTAATTAATAAGTGATAACGATAGCTCCTTAAATGTTAAATGCCTGCTTTGATGGGAGCAGGCGGTGGAAGAGAATTGAGGAATCTATTTAAATAGAGATCCCTTCTAAGGCTTTTGACAACACAATGTCATCGAAAGAAAAACCAGAAAGAAGCGGAGGTATTGGGTCCCTGATCAAGAGTATATCTTGAGGGCATACACCATCAGAGTGTGATAGCTCATTGATTGGAAGCACTCAATCAAGATCCCGAGAGGTCCCAAAGTGATAGATCAAGATCCCGAGAGGTAGATCTGCAGCTGATTCAGATCAAGGGAAAGATCAAGATTCACCAAGAGGAAGATCGAGATCCATCGAGAGGAAGATCAAGATCCTGATTCAGATCTTCTAGAGGTAGATCGAAAGCAATGGCTTGAGGTAATACAAAGATCCTATCTATTAATTCTATACATATTGTGTAGATTGTTAATAGACCTCTAACAGTTGGTATTAGAGCATTATACCTCTGCCTTATTTTTTTATTGTGAGCATTTCAGATTTGATTATTTTTTGTTTGGAGGTTTTTTTTTCTGGTCTCTATTTCTCTCGCATAGGATAATCCAAGGGGAGGCTCATCCTGGATTTTGACCGAATTTCAGATTTGATTATTTTATTGTTTGGAGGTTTTTTTTTTTGTCTCTATTTCTCTCGCATAGGGATAATCCAAGGGGAGGCTACTGGTAGTATCCTGGATTATTTGACCGAACGAATGTGTGATAGGGATATTAAGGACACACCAAAGGGAGGCTACTAGTAGTAGCCTGGTGCGTTTTACCAAACTACCTATATCGGGAGAGTTAATAGATCGCCATGAAGTTTATTTGAGGGGTGGTTACTCTTCGGTTTTTTCCTTTTTAATCCTACATTTATGGTTCCAATTTTTGCTTCTCGGTTCTTTATTTTGATTTATTGTTTCAGAATTTTGAGTAGCCGAATTTATAGATTGATATTATAAAACGTTGCCTATTCGGAAACGTATTCCGTGCGTTTTCGGTTTTGTCGCGTCACAAATTTTTCTTGACCGCTCTCTGGCAATAATAATAAAAAAAGGCTTGCGGAGATCTCAGGTTCAAATCTACAGTGGAGGCTTTTCCTTTGTTGTTCCGAGATCTCAGGTTCAAATCTACAGTGAAGGTTTTTCTCTGTTGTTCCATTTTTTTGGCCATCTTGATTTTCTTTCGTCAGGTTTTGGTTTTTGCTTGGTAACGTAAGAGAAAAAAAATGGCTTACATAACATATGCGGTGACTATTAAAGAGAGAAAACGTCTATTGCGGTTTCGATTTTCTCGCCTATGGGTCCTTCGTTTTCTCAAGAGATTTAAAATCAAATTGATTGGTTAAATTTTAAATACGTGCTATTATATGTTTAATATTATATCATGTGATATGATTGGTTTTTTCATTTGTTTCTTAAGTTTAAATTTTTTGTATTAAAATACGCCTCCTGAGTCTCTATGCACGGTGTTTTGCATAGACTGGCCCAAGGGAATAATGAGCTACGGCCGGACATGTTTTAATTAATAAAATTTTTCTTAAGATGATAATTTTAAAATTCATTAAATAGATAATTAAATGTTGTCTCCTGTTTTGCATACTAGATTTATTCTATGCATGAATTTGGTGGTAGTGTGAAAATCACAGTGCAAATCCTTTCAAGGTCTGATTGGTCAGTTGGTGTCTAGAAAGGTAAAGAGATTGTGGTTACTTAATTGGTTCGTTGACTGACCTAAGGAAAGCAACAGGGGACCCCCACTTCTCTTTCACTGGCCTGGCCAATTTGATTAACTCATATCTTGATTTGGAAATGTTACGTTGATTAAGATCACTACCTAATAATCATGCTAAATTGGTTAATCTATATGCATATAATGTTCAAATGTCATTGATCAATATGATTTTGATTAATTGAGGAGTAGCACAACATCTTTGATTAATCAAAATTATATATTGAGTTGCAAAGATCACATAAGGTTAGATGACATTAATTGTGACTAATTATATTAATGTAATGAATCTTATCCCACATGAATTTTTATTGCATTGATATAATTAATTAGGATGCGATAACAAATTATTTTCTTAATTACCCAGGAATTAAGAAAGGAATATAATTTGTTAGTCACATCATTAAGTTAATGAGTCTATTTGAGTATAATAACTTAGCCTACAGGTAGTTATTGTATGTTATTGATTCATGTTATTGCATATTTACATTGGTAAGACATGACATCAAGTTATATGCCTCAAATTCAATTACATGAACATGATTTTTTTTATGCAGCTATTTCCTGTTAATATTTCTGATATGAAATGTGACGTTCCGATTTAAGTGGTGATAATTATAAATTATGGAAGGAGAGAATTCTTCTTCAATTAGGGTGCATGGATATTGACTATGCTATCAGGAAGGATGAACCACATTCGGTTACATCTACTAGCACTCAGGCTGAGATTGCTGCGTATGAATGATGGGAGCGATCCAATCGCCTCAGTATGATGTTCATACGTACTAAGATTTCTGCTAGTATACGTGGTTCAATTCCTGAGTGCAAAAATGTCAAGGAACTTCTGAAGGCTATTGATGCACAATTTGAGTCTTCAGATAAGGCACTGGCTAGCACCCTAATGATAAAATTGTCATCAATGAAGCTCACTACGGTTGGAGGTGTGCGTGAGCACATCATGAAGATGAGGGACATTGCGGCTCAGTTGAAATCCCTAGAGGTTGAGATGTCAGAATCTTTCTTGGTACACTTTATTTTGAACTCACTCCCACAGCAGTATAGTCCCTTCAAAATATCTTACAACACACATAAGGACAAATGGTCAATTAATGAACTTCTGACCATGTGTGTTCAAGAGGAAGGGAGGCTGATTTTGAAAATGGAGAAAGTACATATTAGTCACTCAGAGAAAGACTAAAGCTCCCAAAGCTAAACGCAAAGGAAAGGGTAAAGTACCCATCCATACAGAAGACAAGAAGGAGTCCAAGTGCTTCTTTTGCAAGAAGAAAGGGCATATAAAGAAAGATTGTCTCAAATTCAAAGCTTGGCTTGACAAGAAAGGTACTCTAACCTCATTCGTATGTCATGAATCCAATTTGGTTATATGTCATAACACATGGTGGATTGATTCTGGTTCTACAATCCATGTTTCAAATACCTTGCAGGGTTTTCTAAATCAAAGGAAACCATTGGAAGTGAACAAAGCATCTATTCAGGAAACAAGATGGGTTCACATGTGGAAGTGATTGGGACTTGCATACTTATTTTAGATTCTGGTTTTATTTTAGATTTGGAAAAGATATTTATATTCCAAGTTTCTCTAGAAATTTGATTTCAGTGTCAAGGCTTGTACCAGCAGGATACTCCTTTAATTTTAATAAAAGCTCTGTTGATTTATTTTATAAATCTAAGCTTATTGGGAATGGTACATTGTCCGACAATCTTTTCTAAATTAATTTAAAAAATAATACCACCTGTAATGTGATGCACGCCCAAACTGGTATGAAAAGATGTGTTATGAATGAGAATTCCTCTATTTTGTGGCATCGGAGATTAGGTCATATCTCCATTGAGAGAATTAAAAGATTAGTAAAAGATGGAGTACTTGATACTCTTGATTTTACTGATTTTGCACTTGTGTGAACTGCATAAAGGGAAAGCAAACCAACAAGTCCAAGAAAGATGCCAAGAGAAGTTCAGAAGTACTGGAGATCATACATACGGATATCTGTAGTCCCAGATATGGACTCGTATGGTCAGAGATACTTCATCTCATTTATTGATGACTATTCACGATATATGTATCTCTACCTGCTTCATAATAAGAACGAAGCATTAGATGCCTTTAAGGTATTTAAGGCAGAAGTAGAGAAACAATGCGGCAAGCAAATTAAAATCGTGAGGTCAGATAGAGGTGGAGAATATTATGGTAGATACACTGAGAATGGACAAGCACCTGGTCCGTTTGCTCGGTTTCTTGAAGAAAATGGAATTGTTGCACAATACACCATGCCAGGGTCTCCTGACCAAAACGGTGTAGCTGAAAGGAGAAACGGACATTATTGGACATGGTAAGGAGCATGATTGTCAGCTCCAACTTACCTAAATCCTTGTGGACTGAAGCTCTTAAAACTGCTGCGTATATATTAAATCGGGTTCCAACCAAGGCTATTTCCAAAATACCATTTGAGTTATTTAAAGGTTGGAAACCAAGTTTGCAACATATACGTGTTTGGGGATGCCCATCTGAAGTAAGAGTCTATAATCCACAAGAAAAGAAACTAGACCCAAGGACTATTAGTGGATATTTTATTGGATATGCTGAGAAGTCCAAGGGTTATAGATTTTATTGTCCATCTCACAGCACTAGGATTGTGGAATCAAGAAATGCAAAATTTCTTGAGAATGACTTGATCAGTGGGAGTGATCAATCTCAGTATTTGGCTTCTTCTGAGAAAGATCATTCAGATATTCCAGCTTCCACTTCAAGTGAGGGATTGGTTGTTATTTATAGCACTCCTCAAACTCAATAAGTGCTCAACAACCAGTCATTGAGATTTCACAAGCTGATGGTAATCTAGAAGATCATGTTGTGCAAGATACTCCTCAAGAGGTCATTGACACAACATTAAGAAGATCAACTAGAATAAAGAAATCAGCAATTCCTAGTGATTATGTTGTGTATCTACATGAATCTGACTATAACATTGGAGCCGAAAATGATCCTGAAACATTTTCACAAGCCATGAGTTCTAAGGAATCAAACTTGTGGTACAATGCCATGAAAGACAAGATGGAATCTATGGCATCTAATCGAGTCTGGGATCTTGTTGAGTTGCCTGATGGTGTAAAAGCCATTGGATGTAGATGGATCTTTAAAATAAAGAAAGACTCACAAGGCAACATTGAAAGATATAAAGCAAGACTCGTTGCCAAAGGATTCACTCAGAGGGAAGGAATCGACTACACGGAGACATTTTCTCCTGTATCCAAGAAAGATTCTCTCCGAATAATTATGGCATTGGTAGCTCATTTTGATTTTGAGTTACATCAAATGGATGTGAAAACTGCATTCCTTAATGGAGATCTAGAGGAAGAGGTTTACATGAAACAGCCTGAAGGATTTTCCTCTGGTGATAGTGAGCATTTGGTTTGCAAGCTTAAGAAATCCATATATGGATTGAAACAAGCCTCAGTGGTATTTAAAATTTCATGATGTGATCTCTTCCTTTGGTTTTGAAGAGAACATCATGGATCAATGTATATACTAGAAGGTTAATGGGAGCAAAATTTATTTCTTGGTCCTATATGTGGATGACATTCTACTTGCAACCAATGATAAAGGGTTGCTATATGAGGTGAAACAATTTCTCTCAAAAATTTTGATATGAAAGATATGAGTAAGGCATCTTATGTCATTGGCATTAAGATCCATAGAGAAAGATCTCGAGGCATTTTAGGATTGTCTCAAGAAACTTATATCAATAAAGTCTTGGAGAGATTTCAGATGAAAAATTGTTCACCAAGTGTTGCACCTATAGTGAAGGGTGACAAGTTCGCTTTGAACCAGTGCCCTAAAAATGAACTTGAACGGGAAAAGATGCACAACATTCCATATGCTTCAGCTGTTGGAAGCCTAATGTATGCTCAGGTTTGCACAAGACCTGACATTGCATTTGCAGTAGGAATGTTGGGAAGATATCAGAGTAATCCAGGTTTAGACCACTGGAGAGCTGCTAAAAAGGTCATGAGGTATCTTCAAGGGACCAAGGACTATATGCTCATAAGTGTTGATAAAATATACAGACCAAGTGGGAGAATGTAATATCCCGTTGCAATAGATGGTCCTTTGCAATAGATGGTCCTATTTTATTGCGATCATTTGCAGATAATTTCAATGCCATCCACTAATTAATAAGTGATAACGATAGCTCCTTAAATGTTAAACGCCTCCTTTGATGGGAGCAGGCGGTGGAAGGGAATTAAGGAATCTCTTTAAATAGAGATCCCTTCTAAGGCTTTTGACAACACAATGTCATCGAAAGAAAAACCAGAAAGAAGCGGAGGTATTAGGTCCCTGATCAAGAGCATATCCTGAGGGCATACACCATCAGAGTGCGATAGCTCATTGATTGGAAGCACTCAATCAAGATCCCGAGAGGTCCCGAAGCGGTAGATCAAGATCCTAAGAGGTAGATCTGCAGCTGATTCAGATCAAGGGAAGGTCAAGATTCACCAAGAGGAAGATCGAGATCCATCGAGAGGAAGATCAAGATCCTGATTCAGATCTTCTAGAGGTAGATCGAAAGTAATGGATGGAGGTAATACAAAGATCCTATCTATTAATTCTATACATATTGTGTAGATTATTAATAGACCTCTAACAATGCTGACATTAAGGCTCCTCTTTGGGTCGGCCATCTTAGTGTATTCTTCCAATGCACATATTTTGGGGGTCGTAAGGTGCCTTATCAAGTTCTAGTTGAGGTTAGTTGTTGCTAACAACTCAGTAAGCCTTTTGTTAGCTCTTGTATGGTCAGATTTTGAACCAAGTTGGTTAGCATATCAATACGCTGTAAAAGGGCATTGAATTACTCCTAAATAATGGGTTGCATGCTAATGGAGGATCTAAATTGGTCAGATCTTCTGCATAATTTTGAAAGTTGGTTTGAGAATAGCTCGTACCTTCTTGAATGTTACTTATACCTTTATCTCCTCTCTTGGATGGTATAGCTAGATGCTCTTACTCATTTTTTTTTGTAGATAGTAACAAACTGTTAATATCTAAAAATAACTTTTGAATGCCAATAATCCAGTTGAGTTGAAAGTTAAAGCATTTTTCCTGCCACTTTCATGCAGGCTAGTTATATCATGCCATATCGAATTTCATGTAGTGCTTCAAAATCAAAGGTTATGCATCATAGGTAATGGAGCAAAAAAAGGTTTTGGGCTCTTTCTTTACAATAAAAATCTCACAACTCAAGTGTCTTTTGTCGTATCATAGACTTGAGGCGGATTCAGAACGTAACAATCTACTGCATACATACATAATTTAAATCATATCACATGCAAGGCATCTATTATATAATTAATATTTAATGATAATAAACTAATTATCAATTAGATAGAACTGATCAAGTATTGAAACAATGTCAATAAAATGAACTAAAAAATCACATAAGGTGTCATAATTAAAAACTAATTGTTCTAGAATAAAAATTAAAATAAATTGATATTTATGCAGTAACTCCGGCTAGCTTGTATCCAAATCCCTTCTTATGTCTTAGTCTCTAAAAAGACAAACAAACATTCTTATATGCAAACGCTTAATAAGTAATCATAACTATAATTAAAGGTTTCAAATAAGCATTACTAGTAAAATCTTTACTTTTATATAAAAACACTTGCATTTTCCCTTCAAACAAATAGTGGCCTTTCAAATAATTTTTAAATTATCAGATGTATCAAAGTTTTGCAATAGAAATAAAATTTAAAACAAGTATTATCAATTTTCTTTGACAATATTCTTAATATATTTATATTCAGTCAATAATTACTTTGCTTTGAAAAAACGTTAATTCATATTTCAAAAAATCTATGATAAAACTTCATAGTCAATAGAATTACATTCACATATAACTCTTGTGATAGGCTTTAAAGAGTAGATCCTTTCAACATGATATTTAACTCCTCTAAAGTAGATCCTTCAATACCATACTTAACCCATACAGAGTAGGTTATTTTATACTTTAATGTTTAAAACTAATAGCGGTCTTCGTACAAACCTCAATATACTGGGTCACTACAATAAATTTCTACTAATCCGATGCTAAATATGTCGTTTCTAAGCGTCGGTAAATATTGTTCCAACGCTTTAACAGGCATTGAGAAAGCAGGGGTGGAGACAAAAAATTCTGATGCTTTTTAAAAGCATCGGGAAGGCGTTGGGTAGTGTCGACAATTTTAAGCGTCGGGATGTTTCGATGCTTTTAAGCATCGGCAAGATCAATTGTCCTGACGCTTTTAGAAAGCGTCGGCACATACCGACGCTTTAAAGCGTTAGAAACTTTCTCTTCTTGAAAAAGCGTTGGCAATATTGTCCCAACGCTTTCACAAGCATCGAGAAAGTAGGGGCAGAGACGAAAAATCCTGACGCTTTTTAAAAGCGTCGGGAAGGCATTGGGTAGTGCCGACAATTTTAAAAGTCGGGATGTTCCGACGCTTTTAAGCATCGACAAGATCAATTGTCCCGAAGCTTTTAGAAAGCGTCGGCAAGATCAATTATCCCGAAGCTTTTAGAAAGCGTCGGCACATACTAACTCTTTAAAGCGTCACAAACTTTTTCTCTTCTCGAAGCGTCAGCAAGCAAGATGAATTGTCCCAACACTTTTAGAAAGCGTTGGCACATACCGATGCTTTATAGTGTCAAGAACTTTTTCTCTTCTCGACGCTTTAAAGCATCGGCAAGGTGAATTGTCCCGATGCTTTTAGAAAGCGTTAGAACGAGCATGGTAACAATTGCTGATGCTTTTAAGTGCCAGCACATGCTATTTTTTTCAAAAAATAAAATAACAAATAGAAAAGTTTAAAAAATTATATTAAATCTGTTATATTTAAACCTGTGCAATTAAGATAAAATTTATATTAAACATGTTATATATAATACAATCATAATAAACAAAATCACATGGCACACATTCTTCACATCCAAATTAAAGTTCAAATATAAATTTCATTACATCAAGAGATAGTGATACAATTTAAAGTTTCATAAATTTTAAAATACATAAAATGAAAGATATAAAATAAAAGAGCTGAGGTCAATGATATGCAGGAGGAAGGTCGTCACCCTGTCCACGAGGATCTGATGCTCCAGAAGCCTATAAAAAAAATTATAAATATTTAATTTACAAAACTATCAATGAATATTAGATAAATAATTAATTTAATATAAGAATATATTTAATAATATATGTATTTATCTGATGTAGAACAATCGTTTGTACGAGAGATGTAAGCCGCTCAATGTGTTCTCTTATGGAATCCATCAATGCTCTGTCGGTTGCTCTCTCGGCTGCACTCCTCCGTTGCATCTCCTCCATCGATGCGGCACTCGACCGTTGCATATCCTCAATCGCATGCTCAAGCCTGCGAACACGTATATCATGAACAACATATGCAGCATCACGCGTAAGTCTACTCACCTCAGATAATTGAGTGGGGATAACTCTAACTCCATAATCCCTCACTCGATCGTAGCGCTCCAGCCCCATCAGCTCTATAAACACTTCGGCCTTGATAGACTACTCTGCATAGATGCTGTAGAGTCATCGACACGCTCAGCAATAAGAGATGTAGCTTTTTCCTGTATTAATTTAAAAAAATTAGTTAGATCTTTTGAATAACATAATCAAATTAAAATTATTGTATGAAATAAATTATAATAAATAATTACATATAAGTCGACTCATCTCTGACAAAAGTGCCATCATGGTGAGTATGAGTATCTTGTAAAACTCCACCACACCGAGTTTTCGCCCATGCTTATCCATCTACAAAAAAAATTATACAATTTATAAATAATTTAAGCAATTTATAAATAAATTATACAATTCATTTTGATTTGTAAAAAGGGACTGCCATCTCTGTAGAGAGTAGTATTTGGCAATGCCTTGTGAGTTTATTCAAGAAGCTGGGTCCTTGCGAGTTTCAGTGAGAGTTTCAACATAATTGTAAATTATAAGCTGGGTTATTGCGAGTTTCAATGAGAATTTTAACATAATTATAAATTATTCAAGAAGCTGGTCCTTGCGAGTTTCAATGAGAGTTTCAACATAATTGTAAATTATTCTATTATGTTTCAATGAGAATTTCACTGAGAGTTTCGATATAATTATAAATTATTCAAGAAGCTGGGTCCTTGCGAGTTTCAATAAGAGTTTGAACATAATTGTAAATTATTCAATTATATTTCAATGAGAATTTATAGTTTAACACTAATAGGCAATTTTATAAGGATTCTATACAAACACTAATAGGCAATTTTATGAGCAGACTTTTCATTTATGACACCATTTATGCATTCAATTAATAAGGCTAATTTTATAAGGATTCTATAAAAAGACTAATAGGCAATTTTATGAGCATCTTTCATTCATGACTCTATATATGCATTCAATTAGTAAATCTAATTTTATAAGGCTTCTGTAGAAAGATTGGTAGGCAATTTTACGAACATTCTTTCCACTCATGACTCCATTTAGGCATGCATGTAATAAACACTCTATTAAATACTTATAGTGTACCAAATTTGTATCACTTCCATCAAATTTTCAAGAAAAAATTTCTAATGTTGATTCAACTCATTTTTTTAGAAGACTGGTCCTATATAAATGTATTTTAGTTTTCTAAAGCATAAACAATTAATAGATTCATGAATCCCATGTGATACTATTAAAGAAACTCTAGAAATTTCATTAAACTTATCCATTTTGACTTTGCCTTTATTAAAAGCACTCTAATAATAGTTCGTTATACCTAGTATTTTGAATTCAAAGATGCACTATTACAGTTCATGAACCTTCTCTTTATGACATATAAATGAACGTAATTAGTGCATTATAAATTACATTTTATTATATTTTACTTCCATTTCCAATGAACTTAGAAATTCTAATGGTCTGTTTTGTTCTTTTTATCATTTTTGTCATGTAATTAATACTCTACAGCAATAATTTATTAAATGTTATATGAATTCCAAGGAGCAGCACTAATTAGTAATTCCAACCAAAATATTTTGTCAGCCTTCTTTCATTTGAATCACTTATCCATTTATGTATTTAATACCTTTATTACATGCTTAAAAGCTTCGCTAAGTATTGTCCACTTTCCAACAAGCCAAGAAACAAAAAGAGGAAAAAAATAAATCATCAACTTTCAACTCTTTTATTTTTATGCTCCATATATTCCTTTATGCTAATGTAGTAAAACGTTAAAAACCTAAAACATTTATGTAGGGAGCTAAATTGGTGGGCACGCATATAACAACCTAAAACATCAACTAAGTAGACCAAATAGAATTTATGTACCGCGATACATTTTGCGATACATCGTCCATAATACATAACTCATGTTTCATTATAATAAGTACATGCTTTGATATAAAATTAAAGAATTTATAGTTTAAGAAACATACGAACTATTGTCTGATTCGCGCATAACTCTTGGATCCCAATATATGGGGAACAAACAGAAATGCTCATGCAGCTTTACCAATATTAGAATATGTCTATAAAATTAAATAAATATTTTAATAAAGTATCTTAAAAGATTAAATGACAAGAAGATTAAATAACAAGATACATGTTCCCTCTCGAAGAACCAATAATGAACCAACTCCATCCACTAATGAGGGGATACTTCAGGAGGACAAGTACCAGCTACCTGCTCCTCGGTCATACCTAGCAACTTATACTTCGTCATCAAATATGCCTTATATTCTTTTCATTTTTGGTTGAGATACTTCAGTACAAACTGATTAGAGGATGGAGGAAGTGAAAACTTGGACTGCAAAAGAAAAAATATTAAAACTGAAAAAATATAAAACATGTCATAATATACAAAATGTTTGATGTTTAGATTCATTTTTTTGCCTGCACAACTCGTAAAATCTCAACTTTATATGTCCAAAGCATGTCATTCCATTTTGCACAACTCAATGGACAAAGCTGATGCCTCCATGCAACACTCCCTAAAATAGAACTCAATAAGCTAGAGGCTTTTTTAATTGGCTGTCCCAGTTGATTGCACTCAATTACTATCTTATCACCCTCACGCATCTGCCATACATCTCATACCCCATGGGCCCGTGTATGTGTGTAACCCTTCCAGATCCGTTTGTATAAAAATAGATATAAGTAAACTATAGTAAAAAAGTGTAAAGAAATTTTATCAAACCAAATAAAAAAAATTACCCTAGATGTGAAGCTCATCATTTTCTGCACCGACAGTAGGATCATGATGCCCCGAGGATGATGGACCTGTAGTAGACTGATATGCCGAAGGACTGGATGTAGCATCCGGTATTGAAGAAGGACCAGCATGATCCTGCTGTGTTGAAGTAGAAGGGCCAACCTCTGTCTGTGAGCTATGCATAATGTCACCTATCATTTACATCAAAGTCAAAGTTAGTGAAAATAAATATTAATTGAACATAATTACTACAAAATTCAATACATTGCAAAATTTAGTACCAATAAGAATCAAGCATTATCATTTCCTTCAAAATCTGTCTTAACCAAGGATACCGTATCATGTACGTCAACCACCAGAATAAAATTGAATGGCATGGAATGCATATAAGTGTCATCATCTTCATCATCTTCCAACTGCTTTTCCATATCATATAACTCCCTAGGTTTTGTTTTAATAATAATAGCTCAATCTTTATCTTTTGCATCTTATACAAAAAATACTTGACGAGCTTGAGAAGAAAAAATGAATGGATCATCCTTCAATAAGACACCAGTATGTATCAACCTTGTAAAATTTACAAGTATAAATTCATTTGCATCTTTTTCAAACCCCTTTGATGAGTTTATATCTACCCAATCACATCTAAATAATATGACTTTAAAGACTCCATAATAATCTAACTCATAAATATCTTTTAGTGCACCATAATAAGTTTTCCATTTGCTTCCACCATAACATCGCTATTCTGTGTTTTTCTAAATTTCTCATGATCTTTAGTATGAAATTTAGAACCGTTGATTATGAAACCATTATGTCTATTGACAATTTTGTTAGGTCCTCGAGCCAGGGCTATTAATTCAGCTGACAAATTTCTCTCCATCATCGTTGATACCTAAAAAATAATAAGGAATGTTAACAGGTTATTTGATGTTAAATCAATCCATATATTCTCCAAGCATATATCAAATCTGTTTTGAAAGCCATGTAGGAAATAACTCGACTAACCATCACTGCTCAATCCTTAGATTAGGTCAAGTGCTATGATTAGCTTATCATTGAGACAATAAAAATTTGCTGCATAAAATTTATTTTGTTCATTTAGAACAAAAAAGAAGATACGATATCTTAATCTTGAAATGCAATAAATCATACTGATCTACGATAGTCAGATATCATTTCACTATGGAATAACACATAACGATGTACTTGTGCTATTGATTTATGATCCAATACAATAGTTTTAGTTTTTTTCATTACTCTACCTATAATTAAAAACTTATACAATTCTGCATTATCAACGAAATCATCATACCATTGAGGTCTATTAAACACTGTCTCCACACCTTGAAGATATCTTGAACAAAATGTCAAACACTCTTCAGCAATATATCCTTCTGCAATCGAACCCTCTGGATAGGCTCTATTTCGTACATAATCTTTCAATCGCATAAGGTACCTACAAGATAAATAAATTTTAAACATAGCATAATGATGACGCTACTTTTAGTAAAAATTATGGTATACCGATCATTAGGATACATCAAACTATAGTATACCTCTCAATAGAATACATCCATTTATAATGTACTGGTCCACAAAGCTTGACTTCCAAAGATAAGTGAATGAGTAGATGTACCATAATAGTAAAAAATCTAGGAGGAAAAATCTTTTCTATCTGATAAAGTGTAATGGTGACATCAGACTCCAACTGATCAATATCTCCAGGATCAATAACTTTTGAACATAATGCCTTAAAGAATGATGATAGCCAATTATAACTGCAAGAACTTGTTTAGGACCGATGATCTTGAAGCCATTGATAAGATATCTTGCATCAATATGTGACCATCACGACTTTTAAGATTAAAAATTTTTATATTTTAAGATGCACACACCTTGAAATATTTGATGCATATCCATCAGGTACTTTAATATTTTTTAATACTGTAAGAAAATTATTTTTTTCTTGAGGAGACATTGTATAAGATGCAGGAGGCAAATAAATTCTATCATTAGCAAGTATTATGGGATGAAGCTCCGGTCGGATACCCAATTCTTTTAAATCTAATCGTGCCTTCATGTTATCTTTGTCTTTCTATCAAGATTCAACAATGTTCCAAGCAGATTATCATAAATATTCTTTTCTATGTGCATGACATTAAGATTATGTTCCCAATAAGTAAGTCAAAAAGATACTTCTTTTCTTTCTTATATGTTTGATAGGCTAATTTGTGGATGCTATCTGTACATCTTTCTTATTTTCTTTTTCAAAAAAATTATCTGGATCTTCAAATACCTATGCATCCATACTATCAATTATCACTTCTTCTTGATCATCCCTTTCTCTTTTTTTAGAAGACTTTGAGAATTTACCATATATGTAACTGATGGAATCAATTTGTGTACGAACATTAGTTCCAAATGGTAAAATAGGTGTACATCCCAATTCTATGGTACCATCAAATAAATCTTTCTTAAAATGAAACGGATGATTTGGTTCTAACCATCGGCGATGTCCCTTATAACAAAATTTTCCTCCATGTTTTAACCAAATTGAATGTGTCGAATCTGCACAACAAGGACATGCAACCCTTCCCTTTGTACTCTAGCCAAATAAATTGGCATATGCTGGAAAATCGTTAATAGTCCACAATAAAGCTGCCCGTAGTTTAAAGTTTCACCATTTGAAGCATCAATTGCATCGACACCTTTCCATAACTATTTCAATTCCTCTATTAAAGCTGAAAAAAATATTAATATCATTTCCTAGATCCTTATCACCTGAATAACCATTGACAAGATAAGTGAGGATTGCTTCATGCACAACCATGGTGGTAAATTGTATGGTATTAGAATAACTGACCAAGTGCTATATGTATAATTTAGAGTCCGAAAAGGATTGAAGCCATCTGAAGCTAAACCCAAACGAACATTATGAATATCAAAGCAAAATCAGAATGCCTAGCATCAAATGCTTTCCATGCTAACTATCTGCTGGATGTCTCAAGATTCCATCCTTCGTACGTCCTTCATCATGCCATCTCATTAATAAAGCTATTTTCAATGATGAATATAGCCTTTTCAATCGAGGAATAAGAGGAAAGTAATGTAATACCTTCGTTGATTTTTTTATTTTGTTCGTTACATCATCCTCATCCTCTTCATGAGTTGTCCATCATGAAGATCCACATACATTGCATGACTCTTGATCAGCATTTCACCATGATATAGCATACAGTCTTTCGGATAACTATGGATCTTTTGATATCTAAGATCTAATTTGTTGACAACTTTTTTTGCTTCATAATAAGAGGATGGTAAACCAGTGCCTTCTAGAAATGCATCCTTTAGTATTTTGAGAAGCATGGTAAAACTCTTTCCAGACCATTCATTCATATATTTTATATGGAATAAATGTATAAAAAAAGAGATCTTAGAAAATTTCAAACAACTGGATATAATTGTTCATCTGCATCTTTAATTAAATTATGATACGAGCTGACTCATGCATTTGCTCCTCAATAAATGTTTGTTCCATAAATGTAGAACCATCACATATTCCATCCGTTTCATGTATATAATTGAACATCCAAAGTTTTGAACATCATGTCGAAAAGCATCTATCAAACCTGTCATATCATCTCCTACAAGGTTATCTTGCATATTACCAATCCAAGATCAGACGAGGATAGTTGATTACTTGATAATGGCAACATACATTCTTCATAGAAAACCCACTCAATATAACCTCTTGAAAAACCATTCCATATCAAATGTTCTTCAATGGTTTGTGGATCTAAATAAGAATTGTTAACACATCGCCGACACGGACATGAAATCTTTCCATTCAAACTACTTTATCCATACCAAATTTAATGAAATCACGAACTCCATCTAAATATTCTTTTGTATTTCTCGATTTATTTATCCAACTTTTATCCATTGTAGGATAAATGATTGATAAGCAACCAACTTTTATCCAATATCCTGCACGTATTTCACCATCATAAGTGTTCGACATTTAGTAGCATAAGCATATGTCAGAATAAATAGTAATATGATAAAAGAAACTCTACTCTTCATAACACTGGCAAGATCTACAAAATAGGTTCTACTACAATGCCATCTAATTGTATTTTGTGGATTCTATTAACGAGTCTTTAACAACAACCTTGCTGCCATATGAACATAAATGAGTAGATCTCTTCTTTTCTTTTCTTTTCTTTTATTTCTTTAATGTAATTCCAAGTGATTATATCATTATCTAATATAATTTATGTGCAGAAGCTTAATTTCATAAGCAACTAGATAAGTTATACTCAATGAAACTTTCCACTCAAACACAACATATTTAGGCATGTGCCTAATTTTTAAATTTCAAATAATAGCATTCTCCAAATTTATAAAACTAAACATGCCAAAATAAATAATAATCATGAAATTAATGCTTTAATCAACCAAAACATGCCTCAATATGCATTATACATTATATGAATACAATTAATACATTTCAAGGACTATCCAAAAAAAAACAAAAATTATGATAATAAGGCCGGTTTAACAATGGAAAACAACCAAAAAAAATTAACAAAAAATTAATTTTGTTAAACCAATTCCAAATAGGTTGAACTGGCTTAAGATATGGTCAAATCCTAGTTTATAAGGCTGGTTCAAAGATGAAAAAAAAAAGATGAAATGGGTTCAAGGCTCAATCTGTACTGGTTCACTGGACTAAACCTAGAGGTCCTCTAGAGGTCATCAAAGCAAGTCTCAATAGGGTTCAAAACAGTGAATGAAGCTAGAACAGGGCAAAGGGCAAACAGAAACCCTAAAGATCTTAGCAGTCGACAAGCCATGGAGGTTTTTCAGAGTGATCAATAACAAATTTGGAAAAAAGGAAACCCAAAGAAGAAAGGAAATAGACTTACCAGCAGATTTTTGGGATCAAAATCTAAAGGAAAAAAGGCACAGCTTCAAGGAAGAAGAATGTCTTCTTTCTACCTTTCGGTCCACAAATCCAGAGGACCAAGCCTCAGGCCGATGCCAAAATCCACCCCCATGATGAAAATTACAATCAAAACCCTAGCCCTGGACCGAAAAAGAAATTACATGGGTTAAAATTAACAAAAAATAGAAAAAAGGGGCAAAGAGTAAAAGAAATAGATTTTACCTTTGGGGAAGAGAGAGAAGAGATGTCGATATACCTCCGTCGGGGAAGAGAGAGTCCACGGGTGAAGATCAGCAGGGAGGAGAGGGAGGAAAAGGATCAGAGATCAAATCGATGGTGAGGGGGCGGGAGCTAGGGCAACAATATTAGAACATGCGGGGGGAGAGAGCTAGGGCACGAAGTAATGTATCGGTATATCTCGACGCTAATAAGCATCGTTACGTGCCAACGCTTTTTTAAAGCGTCGGCACGCTGCGCGACCTCTCGACGCTACAACTAAGTATCGAAAAAAAGAGTCGAGATACGGGTATTTACTAAAGGTGCCGATGCTAATAAGCGTCGTTATCTGCCGACACTTATAAGCGTCGACAGGCTACTGGAGCTCCTGATGCTTCCCACTAGCATCGAAAAAAATGAGTCGGGATACCGATATTTTACTATAGCTGCCGATGCTAATAAGCGTCATTACGTGCCGACGCTTTGAAAAAGTGTCGACACGCTGCGCAACCTCCCGAAGCTACAACTAAGCGTCGAAAAAAAGAGTCGGGATACATGTATTTGCTAAAGCTGCCGATGCTAATAAGCATCGTTATCTGCTGATGCTAATAAGCGTCGGCAGGCTACGTAGAATGAGTTGAAAAACGGATATTTTGCTGTAGCTGCCAATGCTAATAAGTGTCATTAGATGCCAATGCTAAAAGCGTCGGCAGGCTGTGGGAGCTCCCGATGCTTTTCCTTAGTGTCAAAAAAAAAAAGAGTCGGGATATGCTACTTTTGCTGTAGTGGGTACACTCATACGCAATTTGATTATGAATTTGTAGCTTTTATGTATCTGCATTACATTTTATTTTATATATAAATATTTCAGTATTTACATTAAAATCTATTTGCATATGAACTTTCATATATTATGACAAAATAAACCACTTATTTGATCTAAAACTTTCATGCAAACTAGATATTCTATCATATTTATAAAATTTATAATTCATCTTTTTATGTCTAAATAGCAATATTAATTACATTTAACAACTACTTTATATATATATCTAACCTTTAAATTAAATGTCATGTATTTTTCAACTACAATATTTTTTTTAAAAGTAATTTAACAAATATGATAAATGCGCGTATATAGATTTTTAACTATGCTAGAATTTAAATAAACTTATTTAATTTAAGAATTTCATATAAAATAGATATACAAATATTTTATAAAACTTCAAATCATTATAACTCATAAACCAATAAAAAATATTTTAATCATAATGAGGTTACTCACCTTGACATGCTTATTAACGGGTTAAGCCTAAACAACTTGGGGCTGTATTCCACCTACAGCAGCAAATCAAAAATAACATACATAATCAGATAGTATACATATTAACACCCACTTTCATAGGTAGTCAACCCTTAAACCTATGATCAGATCAGACCTGCACCCACTATGCATGGTAGATACCCAAGGTTAGGTTTGGATGCACATGGATTCAAGTAATTGAAGGACAAATAAACATATGAATTCCA
Source organism: Calamus simplicifolius (assembly GCA_900491605.1). Taxonomy (NCBI): domain Eukaryota; kingdom Viridiplantae; phylum Streptophyta; class Magnoliopsida; order Arecales; family Arecaceae; genus Calamus; species Calamus simplicifolius. The sequence goes on along the minus strand of UESW01004444.1, from coordinate 63,064 downwards.
AAAGGAGAGCTAATGGGGAAATAACAGGAGTCACCAGCCATTTGAACAGGGGAAGAATTGAAGAAGGTCTCCATGGAGGCCAGCCTCGGCCGGCTTCATGCTATTCTCAGCTGAAAAAAAGAGACCTACCTTCCTTGCAGCATGAGTGCATATCAGGCTTTTTTTTAAAAGAAAACGGTGGCTTAATCAAAGACGGAAAATGGACGGAAATGAAGAAGAGAGGAGGAGAGAATTTATCGGCACAATGGAGTCGCCGAGGAATTCAAGGCTATTTCCCAGCTCTTTTCTTCCTCAAGATAAGTTACATCAAACCCGGATCCAGAAAGAAGGAAGTTATTTCTCCATTGATCTTGGACCCAACTCATCGTCGACTGATGGAGGGGGGAAGAAGAGTTTTGGGGAATAAATAGATGAGAAGGAGGCTTCAGCTAAGTTTTATCCGTGCTCGCGTCACGTAGAGACGAGCTCCATCTTTGCTCGTCTTCTACAAAACTCCTTCGGTTCGTCCCATTCACCGGTCGATTCGAGTGGTTCACAGAGCCGGAAATCACACCTTTCCTTTCTCGCGCAATCGAACCCGGTTCTTCATTCACCGCGCCGTCAACTAACGTCAACGCTCTTCAGAGTAGGCCGTGCGTTGGACAAAAGAAATAAATTTAGGGGTTAAATCTAAACTCTACCTTACTATTTTTTTTAATGAAAACTTAAAGCCTTACTTTATAACCAAAGGAAGAAAATTTAGTGAGATTGAAAAGTCATTTAGGTAGTGTTTGATAGAAAAAATATTATCTATGGATAAATGTATGGAATAGAGTTTACCCCCTGGCTATCCCTAGGAATATCCTTTGGCTATCCATTGATCATATCAAATGCAAAAAGATAAATCCATAAGATAACATTTTTTTTACTCTTATTTGGAGGGATAACCAGCTATTCCTACATTTTCTAGGGAATAAATTGAGGGATATCTCATTGTTAACCATGGTTAACCATGGATTATCCCTTTGGTTAACTTTATTCCCAGCTATCCCTTATAGTTATGACTTTTGAAAATAAGAGGGGATATCCTCTATTTCAAATACTACCTTAATAAATATCATTCTGAGAAATGAATATTATTCCCATGCTTGACGGCATACATCACATGTCCATCCATTAATCATAGAAAATATATGGCAAGAGCAAAGCGGTGAGGAAAACAACAATACGAGGTGATAAATGAATCTATTCTATTATTTGGTCGAAACTTCTTAACTATCCTCGTTCGCCTCGAGGCTTCTCAAACTTATATTGTTTGTCAGACCCCTCCTTATGAAATAATTTGGTCAAGCTTGAACAAGCTTTCAATTAGAGAATTTTCTTTCTACTTTAAAAGTAAAAAAGAAAAATAAATATTTTATAAATTTTAATATTTTTGGATGCTCATAAATCTCTAGGATAATTCAAAAAGAAAAGAGAAAGTCTTTTTGCATCACTGCATTGCGTCTACTGATTTGCGTATGTTGCATGTATGCAAACATATTAAAGCAGCAAAAAATGCTTTTGCTCCTAAACTATATTTGAAATAGGGGATAAGGGGGATATCCCCTCCCCAAAAGCTATAACTATATAGGAACTTATTCCCTATAAAATTTAAAAATAACTAGAGCTATCCCTTGATGGTAAAGTTATTATTTAAAAAAGATGGTTATTCCCTCAGCTATCCTCTTGATAAATGCTATCTTGTATACTTATCCAGAAATAACTTTTTGGGAACCAAACACTATCTTAGTATGCATGCACGCGATGTATGTTGTAATGTGTATTAGGACGGTGAAGGAATATTTTTCACTCAAAAAAAAAACAGGGTAACGTTATTATGCGTCCAACAATTAGAAATAGAAGAGCACGTAGGTATTCAATTTTGAGCAAAAAAAATATTTTCTTAGCTATCCTCTTGATAAATACTATCATATATACTTATCCAGAAATAGCTTTTTGAGAACCAAACACTACTTAGTATGTGTGCACGCGATGTTGTAATGTGTATTAATCATTGAGGGCAGTGAAGGAAGATTTTTCCCTCAAAAAGAAAATGGGGTGAAGTTATTATGCGTCCAACAATTAGAAGAGCAAGTTAGGTATTCAATTTCGAGCAAAAATATATTCCCTAAGCTATCCTCTTGCTAATATTATCATGTATACTCATTCAGGAATAATTTTTTGAAAACCAAATTCTACCTTAGTATGCGTGCATGCAATGTTGTAATGTGTATTAATCATTGAGGGCGGCGAAGGAAGATTTTTCCCTCAAAAAGAAAACGGGGTGAAGTTATTATATGTCCAACAATTAGAAGAGCACATTAGGTATTTAATTTTGAGCAAAAAATATATATTCCCTCAGATATCTGTGGATAAATGTTATTCAATATATTTATTCAGGAATAGCTTTTTGAAAATCAAATACTATCTTAGTATGTATGCATGCAATGTTGTAACGTGTATTAATCATTGGGGGCGGCAATGAAAGATTTTTCCCTCAAAAAGAAAACGGGATGAAGTTATTGTACGTCCAACAATTAGAAGAGCACATTAGGTATTCAATTTAAAATTATCAATTTCGTTTCATTTCGATCGTTTCGGCAAATATTTTGTTTTGGTGGCTTATCCAAAAAGATGAGTCATACGTTTCGCTTTGAAATATTTTTTGGCCATTTCGATGTGTTTCAACCGTTTCGGTAAAATATATTTGATAATTAATTTATGAATTGTTAAATCTTTCAGAACCATTTAAAAAATATATATAATGTCAAAAAAATAAATCCTTGTTATCTATCCTTTTCTTTCAGTAGCATGGTTGTACCTCTCAAAAACTCAAACTTTTATTTTTATATTATTATTATTTATAAAAAATAAAATTATGAATAAAATTTTATTTTATATATATATCTGAATAAAGCATCAAAAAAATCTGATAATAAAGTATTTTGTTTCGTAAGGTAAAATAAAACATAATTCAAAATAAAATTGATAACTTTGATTCAATTTAAAGCAAAAGAATAAACAGTTTGGTGGGGAGGTGGCTGAGCGCTGCTCATGCCCACTGTTTTCGTTTCGTTTCGTACTCTCGCGCCCCAGGTATCCGTTTTACGTGAATGAACGTGTCACCATTGAGTAAAAGAATGGCAAACCAGGGAAATGGCGTGACGTGCATCTCGTGGACCCAATGACGACCTCAATCGTGTGGGCAACCTAGAAACTTTTTCCGGTTGCAAACCGCCCCACGACCACGAAAACAAGGTCCCAGCCTCTCGAATTTTAGGGAAATCACCCGCCGGTCGGTGCCGCTGCCAAAACAGCGGCGGCTTGCCTCCGGTTTTCTTCCCTCCCCTCTATCTCTCTTTACTGTAATTATAAATATCCCCCAGCTCCTTCCCCTTTGTCCCCGTCAAAGAACTCGCAGCGGCCATCGACGAGTTTATTCTTCCACCAGATTCATTTTTAGATTACAGCATTTGGAGAAAGAGATCGAAGAGATGGCTTCTACGAGTTTGGTTGTGGTGGCGAGCATGGGAGCAGTGGAAGCGCTCAAGGACCAAGCGGGGCTGTGCCGATGGAACTACGCATTGAGGTCTCTGCACCGGCGAGCCGAGAGCAGCGTGGGATCTTTAAGCCAGGCCAACTGGATGTCCAGTTCCATTGAAAGGAACGTAGAGAGGGCTGAGAGAGCTAAGACGACGGAGCGAACCCTGGAGAAAGTTATGCATCTGAACTGCTACGGGCCGAAATAGAAATCCTGAAGACTTTCGGCTTTTTTTTTAAAAAAAACTTATATCATTCTTTGAGAAAATACTGAAATTTTGGACCTGGGTGTTTCCTGATTATTTTGTGATTCAAATATTTTTGAGATTACTCTTGAATCCAGTTCAGCTAGAAGCACGGCAAGGCGCAAGATGAGCAGGGGAAAAGGAAAACTTTTTAATGTTGATAATTTTTTAAGAAAAAGAAGTAGGGAAAGCTATGTGAGGTCGAATCTCCTTCTCCTCTCTGTTTTCTTCTCCCTTGTATTTTGACATTTATAATGCAGTATGATGTGAAATCAGGAACGAGCGTTTCAATTGATGGAATTGTAAAGATTTTTAAATTTCTTTTTTGAAACAGACAGCAGTCCTTGAAATTCAATTATATCTTAGCAGTTAAATTAAAAATTAGAAAAATAAATGATAATTTTAGGAAAAGAAAGATTTTGAGGTTTGGTAGAAGCATAGCGCTAGACATGACAAATAGCTATAAAATAAGAGATAAATATCTGGCATTGTTGGCACGGTCTAGGAATTTTTTTAAGCAAAATAATTTAAAATTTCTTGTTTGAAATGAACAACGGTTCTAAGAATTCAATTGATAATAGCAATTAAATTTAAAAGTTTTTTAAAAGAGAACTTAATTAATATAGTTGGAGACTTCAGGGAGAGTTTTTTTTTTTTTTTTTTGACCCCGTAGTGATTCAACGAGGATGAAGAAATTTTTTTATAAAATAAGAATAAAAACCTTTTATCTCATAAAGAGGTTGGAATGAAAAGAATACTTTCCATTTTGTAGAATCTTTATATATTTTATTACTTATATTATAATAATTTAATTATAATTTTATATATAATTTCAAAATATCTTAAGAAACATGTGCTCAACAAATATTTTTAGTCATAATGTAACTATGCCACAAGCAATGTTCAATATAGAATTTCAGATTATATCTACTTCAAAAGTTAACGTAAAACTTATAAAATTATTTTTAATGATTAATATATTATTTTTTTCTATCCACAAATATTATATGTAATATGAATAAAAAATCATTATTATTTTTTAAAATTAATATTTAATATCTCATCAATACATAAGACTATAACTACATATATAATTTTTGTGACAAGGTTCATTGTGCATTTCATATTTAACACACATAGAGTAGATCAACTATATTGCATTTAATTCTTGTAGTCTAAGTCTAATGTATCATATTTTAAGCTTTATAGAGTGGATCTAATAAAATCAAGTTTTCGAACAAACAAATACTATATAAAATGATAGGCAAGGTTCACTATGAGGCTAAATTGAGAGTTTATAGCATATATAATTTTGATAACTATCAATATTATCTCGTTTATAAAAAAGATCCATGAATACACATGAATGCAAGTTACCAAACAAATATCAAAGTTTTAGAAATAAGAGAACTTCTCCTATCCAATTTACATGCAAATAAGAAATAGGAAGCAATTTATATCATTTTCAAAGCATATTTCAATAAGGTTACTTGCAAAGTGAAAAACTAAAGTGAAGTCATGTATTCTAAAACTTTTTCTGAAGATCGAATCACTCAAATATGAACATATCAATACATGAATAATTTCTAAAAATTTAATATGCTTTAATTAATCACTTACTTTGCTTCTAGAATGTTCTAAAGGCATTATAACAAGAATCATTCGAGGCAAAGGATGTTAGTAAGATAAGGATTTTTGTTTTTTTTTAATTATTACAATGCAGCTATTTTGAATACACAATAAAAATAGGTACGTGCATGACAACCTCCACATGATTAACATGGATTTAGATAAAATATTATGTCTTATTAGATTGTGTCAAAAAAAAAAAAATCGTTTCAAGATCCCATCGAAAGTCATATAATTAAGGTCTTCACAAGCTCTCCCTGTTGCAACATAAAAATGTCCCTATAACACTTCATAATTACAAAGCTCTCCTAAATTTACCTTTAACCAGTTAATGTCTCTTTACCTTAAAAATAATTACCCTACTATATTTGCAAACGTCAAAATAATTTATTATTATGGCATATTATTTATTGCTATAATGTTTTGATTAGATTATAATATTATAGATATTGTCATTATAACTACACTATATTAATTTGTATAATATTATAAATTTATATTATATAACATTATATTATAATAATATAATATAAGTATCATAATATTATATAAAAATAAAAACATCTTTTTATATGACGATGGGTATTTTAGTTTTTAAATCTCATCAAAATCACCATCTATGGACGATCCTCATGGGAAAGGTATGCATTCATTAGTTTGATCTGTTGATGCTGGATTATCAGAAAGATAGAAAAATTTTTTTTGTTCAAGATCTCTGGCTGAAGCACTACAAGAAAATATCAAAATATGACGAAAATTAGTGATGGAAATTTTCGTTACTAATTGTGATGGTTTAGTAACAAAATAGTGACAAAAAATTAAAATCAGTGACGGATTAATTTTTTCGTCACTAAACTGTCACTAAATTAGTGACGGACTATCACATCCGTCACTAATTTAGTGACGGATTGCCCTTCCGTCACTAATCCATAACAATTAGTGACGGAAGAGCAATCCGTCACTAACTTGGTGATGTATTGCTTTTTCGTCACTAATCCGTCACAAATTAGTGATGGAAAACAATCGTTACTAATTAGTGACGAATTATTTTTCATCACTAATCCATCAAAATTAGTGATGGATGGGAAATTCATCACTAATTTAGTGACGGATTACCCTTTCGTCAATCCATAACAAATTAGTGATGGAAGAGCAATCCATCACTAAATTAGTGATGGATTGCCCCATCCGTCACTAATTTAGTGACGGATTAGCCTTCCATCACTAATCCGTCACTAATTTAGTGACGGATTGCCCTATCCATCACTAATTTAGTGACGAATTACTTTTTTGTCACTAATCCGTCACAAATTAGTGATGAAAAGCAATCGTCACTAATTAGTGACGAATTATTTTTCGTCACTAATCCATCAAAATTAGTGATGGATGAGAAATCCATCACTAAATTAGTGACGGATTGCCCTTTCGTCACTAATTCATCACTAATTAGTGACGGAAGAGCAATCCATCACTAAATTAGTGATGGATTGCCCCATCCGTCACTAATTAGTAACGGATTGGCCTTTCGTCACTAATCCGTCACTAATTTAGTGACGGATTGCCCTATCCATCACTAATTTAGTGATGGAAGAGCAATCCGTCACTAATCGTCACAAAATTAGTGACGGAAGAGCAATCCGTCACTATATTAGTAACGAATTAGTGACGGATTGCCCTTCCGTCATCAAATTTATACTTTTTAATATTTTTTTATTTAAATGAGAAGAAAGAAGTAAAATAAAAAAAATTAATAATTTATAATAATAATAATATTTTTATTATAAATAATTGCATGTCTAACCGGACGGGTGGACCTGTGATCCGGTCTGCTCTGATCCGGTTAGATCCATCATGATCCATTAAGATCCGTGAAGCCAGATCGGATCCAAATATCAGACCCGCACTACATTTCGGATCGGATCTGATTTTTATACCCGATTGGGATGGATGCATTAGCCCGTTGAAAGGCTGCAAGCCCGTAGCCCGCAGGCCCGCAAGCCGCAAGCCCGCAACATGTCCGAGTTCCAGGCTTGCAGCCCAGGCCCAGGTCGATTCTCTCTAACGCGGTGACGCACTGACGCCTTATTAGTTAGGAAAACACTTTGTACACCGTCCCCGGTGCAGCAAGGCCTACGTGGGCTGCACCGCCTCTTCCGATTGGTCCACGTGGCTCCCATGTGGCCTGACACGATGGGACAGAACAGGAGGATAATGTTACTTTTTGATCGTACATCCATTAAAAGTCGTTCAGCCTTTTATCATTGGTGTGAAGACGAAAATGCCCTTTCCTCCAGCCTACTTCAAACCCGCCATCTTATTTGGATTTTGCTGATAAAAAATCGTAAGGTTCTGGGGTGTCGTGGGTCTTGAACTGGGGTGTCGTGGGTCTTGAACTAGGGTCGTGGGTCTTGAACTGGGGTGTCGTGGGTCTTGAACTAGGGTGTCATGGGTCTTGAACTAGGGGTGTCGTGGGTCTTGAACTGGGGTGTCGGGGTCTTGAACTGGGATGTCATGGGTCTTGAACTGGGGGTGTCGTGGGTCTTGAACTGGGGTGTCGTGGGTCTTGAACTGGGGTGTCGTGGGTCTTGAACTAGGGGTGTCATGGGTCTTGAACTAGGGGTGTCGTGGGTCTTGAACTGGGGGTGTCGTGGGTCTTGAACTGGGGTGTCGTGGGTCTTGAACTAGGGGTGTCGTGGGTCTTGAACTAGGGGTGTCGTGGGTCTTGAACTGGGTGTCGTGGGTCTTGAACTAGGGTGTCGTGGGTCTTAGTCTTGAACTGGGGGTGTCGTGGGTCTTGAACTGGGGTGTCGTGGGTCTTAAACTAGGGTGTCGTGGGTCTTGAACTATGGGTGTCATGGGTCTTAAACTGGGGGTATCGTGGGTCTTTAACTGGGGTGTCGTGGGTCTTTAACTGGGGGTGTCATGGGTCTTGAACTAGGGTGTCGTGGGTTTTAAACTAGGGTATCATGGGTCTTGAACTGGGGTGTCGTGGGTCTTGAACTAGGGTGTCGTGGGTCTTGAACTGGGGTGTCGTTGGTCTTTAACTTGGGTGTCGTGGGTTGCATGGGGCCTGTCTCCCTTCTGTAGAAACACCAAGCAATCGACGAGATGGAGGAATAGAGGTACATCGACGGCTTGGAGGATCCGTATATCTCCTGGATGGTTCTTGGCTATGACTACAGCGCCTAAAATCATCAGTTTGCTTATCCTCGTTCCATAAAATCTTCCATTTTGCTTCCGGAAACGTTCCCCGCCTAATGGAGGAACAGAGGACTGGATGAAGCACTGTCCCTGCTCCAGCTCCCCGAGCTCATCAAGGCAGCCCATCAGCCATCTTCCCTTCAAAACGAATAATTTGGTCTTGGTCAAAAGATCTCCGAGCTGCGCCGACCGTATGAGGTCTGAAGCCAGCACCGAGCATCATAGCTGCTACATTCCCCTGCTCGGCGGAGTATGCCTTGGCGCGTGTTATTACTTATAAATTGCTCCGGTACATGTTAGAACGGTAGTGGTCGAGAGGAGAGAGCACGTTCATCGCATGTAAGCAACCTATCTTAGTTCGGTATGGCTGCATGAATCCGATTGATGCGCCACTGCAAAGGTGATAATTGTAGATTGTTGCAAAACAAAGCGTTTACGATAACACGACTATAAAATTCTTTTCTCCACCCATCCACTTGTTACACCCGACACGGCTGCTTACAAGTCCTAATTAAGGATCGTATAATCGAGCCACCAGAGCAAGCTGGGGAATCGAAAATCTAGCACCTAAATCCTAAGCCACGGCCAATGCAGAGCACTGGGGACTGGCGACATCGAACTTGACCACGCCACGGGCTGCATTCACTGTTTGGAGATAGCAAGTATTCTCATCCCTGTACTTGTACGACGACCTTGTGCTCCCACTTCCCCACACCGGCGCTCCGTCTCGCATCAGCGCTGACCCCTCGGCGTCCTGCCGATCGGTCAGCATGCTGGTGCTCAATACCATGTTCTCATTCAAGTTCAAAACCTCCTGCAGCTGGTGGGACAGCCTCGTCTTCTGGAACACCGCCCCGCCGACGGTGTTCACGCTCGACGTCTGCATCTGGAGCTGCACCCTCCCCACTGCCTGGTTCCCCTTGGCCACTCCCACTGTCATCCTCTCCTTGTTTATCAACTCCACCTGTTTCACCGCTCCCCGGTTCTGGACCTCCACCTGGCTTTTGAACTTCACCTTCTGCCTCACCATGGAAGAACAGAGGACTGGATGTCGAGCGCCCCTGTTTTCGATGCTCGCAGAAGGTTGAAGCTCGTCCAGGACTGGCTGCTAGATCAGAACCCCAAGTTTCTCCTCAAGAGGTCCAAGTCTTCTGAGGACGACGACGGAGTGGAGGTGAGGAGGTTCATGATAACACGCGCCAAGGCATACTCCGCCGAGCAGGGGAATGTAGCAGCTATGATGCTCGGTGCTGGCTTCAGACCTCATACGGTCGGCGCAGCTCGGAGATCTTTTGACCAAGACCAGATTATTCGTTCCGAAGGGAAGATGGCTAATGGGCTGCCTTGATGAGCTCGGGGAGCTGGAGCAGGGACAGTGCTTCATCCAGTCCTCTGGCGGGGAACGTTTTCGGAAGCAAAATGGAAGATTTTATGGAACGAGGATAAGCAGACTGATGATTTTAGGCGCTGTAGTCATAGCCAAGAACCATCAGGAGATATACGGATCCTCCAAGCCGTCAATGTACCTCTATTCCTCCATCTCGTCGATTGCTTGGTGTTTCTACAGAAGGGAGACAGGCCCCATGCAACCCACGACACCCAAGTTCAAGACCCACGACACCCCAGTTCAAGACCCACGACACCCAAGTTCAAGACCCACGACACCCCAGTTCAAGACCCATGACACCCCTAGTTCAAGACCCATGACACCCTAGTTCAAGACCCACGACACCCCAGTTAAAGACCACGATACCCCCAGTTTAAGACCCATGACACCCATAGTTCAAGACCCACGACACCCTAGTTTAAGACCCACGACACCCCAGTTCAAGACCCACGACACCCCAGTTCAAGACTAAGACCCACGACACCCTAGTTCAAGACCCACGACACCCTAGTTCAAGACCCACGACACCCCAGTTCAAGACCCACGACACCCCCAGTTCAAGACTAAGACCCACGGCACCCTAGTTCAAGACCCACGACACCCCCGTTCAAGACCCATGATACCCCCAGTTCAAGACCCACGACACCCCAGTTCAAGACCCACGACACCCCCAGTTCAAGACCCATGACACCCATAGTTCAAGACCCACGACACCCTAGTTCAAGACCCACGACACCCTAGTTTAAGACCCACGACACCCCAGTTCAAGACCCACGACACCCCCAGTTCAAGACCCATGACACCCCTAGTTCAAGACCCACGACACCCCAGTTCAAGACCCACGACACCCCCAGTTCAAGACCCATGACACCCCTAGTTCAAGACCCACGATACCCTAGTTCAAGACCCACGACACCCCCAGTTCAAGACCCATGACACCCCTAGTTTAAGACCCACGACACCCCAGTTCAAGACCCACGACACCCCCAGTTCAAGACCCATGACACCCCTAGTTCAAGACCCATGACACCCTAGTTCAAGACCCACGACACCCCAGTTCAAGACCCACGACACCCCAGTTCAAGACCCATGACACCCCTAGTTCAAGACCACGATACCCAGTTCAAGACCCACGACACCCCAGAACCTTACGATTTTTTATCAGAAAAATCCAAATAAGATGGCGGGTTGAAGTAGGCTGGAGGGAAAGGACATTTTCGTCTTCACACCAATGGTAAAAGGCTGAATGACTTTTAATGGATGTACGATCAAAAAGTAACATTATCCTTCTGCTATTCTGTCCCATCGTGTCAGGCTACATGGGAGCTACGTGGACCAATCGAAAGAGGCGGTGCAGCCCACATAGGCCTTGCTGCACCGGGGGCGGTGTACAAAGTGTTTTCCTATTAGTTATTACGCCGCTCGCCCGCTCCCAAGCCTCCCTGAACCCTAGCGCCTCCCACCATTTTGTTCGTTTCCGCCGCTCCGCTCGCCCGCTCCCAAGAGCCTGGTGGCCATCGGCTTTAAGGTACGCCCGCTTTTCTTTCTTTCTCTGTTTTTTTCCCTCTTTGATGCCATGTTTGCGGATTGCGCCGTGGTGGTGCTGCTGGCGGTGGTGACCGTGGGGGACGCGAAGAAGAAGCAGAAGGTGTGCGAGAAGGGGTGGGAATGCAGTGGGAGTATATGCTGCTGCAACGAGACCATCAGCGAGTATTTTCAGGTCTACCAGTTCGAGGATCTTTTCAGCAAGAGGAATGCTCCCACCGCTCACGCGGTGGGGTTCTCGGACTACCAGTCCTTCATCACCGCCGCCGCCGTCTACGAGCCACTCGGCTTCGGCAACACCGGCGGCAAGCAGATGGGGATGAAGGAGGTCGCCGCCTTCCTCGGTCATGTCGGCAGCAAGACCTCTTGTAAGATTTCAAGATCCAATCCGTCACTCTTCTTCTTTCGTGGTCGCGATGCATCTATTATTCCATTATTGTTGGCAAGCAGTTCTTTAAGAAGTTTAATTGCGAAGATGATGGCTTGGGATGGATAAGTCCGATGGTTTGTTTTTCTCAACCCAGCTCCATTTGCCTTTTTAAAAACCCTAATTTCTCTTCTATTGGAAAGGGAAGGTGACGGGAATTGGAATGAATTTGGGGAGGAGATTTGATAAATAGATTGTTATTGCGGAGAATTGCTAGCTCTTTTGAAAGACATGAATTATTTGAGGGAAATGAAAGTAAATGGCGCTGGGTTTGCCACGAAAATGTAGAGAAATTCAAGGATAGGATTTCCATTTCTTTGCAATTTTTTTTTTATAATTTTAGTGTGATAACAGAATTGAGACCCACATGCTCATTAGAAGAATCTTAATAGATTGATTCTGCATTGCAATTTTGTGGCACTTTGATGCTTATATAAAATATTGATTCTTTACTTTCTACTGTTCCTAATTAATAATAAGAAGAGAGTCCGGGTGTGGGGCAAGACGGGAGAGGTAGGAGTGATCTGTTGATGCTGTTGGAATGGGGTTGGTGTGGAATATTTCTTCTCCCTCGAGTTTCTTTTCCTAATATCTTTTACGAAAAAAAGCTCTAGGTTGAAGTATTTTCCAATACCTCCCATTCCAACGGTTTCAAGTTTCTCCTTCCTCTCCCTTTCTGTCCTCCTCTGTTTTCTGATTTATTGTCTCACCTGAAGGAAGAAGTCGGAGGAAGTCCCGCAATTCCTCCCTTTCGTCTTTCGGGAACTCCTTTTTAAGCTGCTGGTGTTGTATATTTGTTATTTTTTTCGGGTAGTTTTCACCCTTTACACATGAATTTTTACCTCATATCACAAAAAAAAAAACTGTGGCGTTTTTCGGTCCCTCGAGTAATTTTGTGCTAGAAGTAACCATTCTTTTTATCTTTATTTCTAAGTTATCGGTGGTTTCATCGCACATATTTTTTTATCTTTACACATGAATTTTTCGATCGGAGTTGGAGTTTATGTAATTTTTTTTTTGTTTAACGAACTAGTTTCGTATTTTTCAGTAGATACCTTCTTTGATCTTAGATGAGAATTGTTTTAATTCCTTTATTAGTTCAAACCTCTGCTGTCTCTGTCCAGATGTTGCAATATTTACGCCTCTGTGGTGAACTATGAATTTGTTTTACAAATAGCATCTGATTTGGGGAATGGGAATCATTATTTTTGTGGATCATGGTTGGCTGTTCATCGCGTACTCATGTTCAACAGAAATCCTAAATTATCTATTGTGATTTTTCTTGATTTATTCGGAAAATGTAAATGAAATTTTAGGAGAACAAAAAAAACTGCAAGCACTTGTAAATATTTTGTATCATAGTCTCAGTATGATGATGGTGAAAGGATTTTTTTTTTTTCCCCTTTCTCTGCTCGCAATATATAGTCCGGCGCAATCCGCAAACAAGCTTACCCCTCTTTGATGCTTATATAAAACATGTTCAAGTTTTCCTGGTGCAGATCTGCATCAAAGAGGGGGAGAAAGAAATAAGGAAAGAGATGGGGGAAAAGATGAAGAAATCATGCAATCACTTCACATTATTTGTTCTTTAGGTGATTAACATCCTTAGACCTGAAGAACTTGGAAGCCTTGGTGTCTGCATCCATGATGTCAGCACAACAGAGGCCCTGGAACATATAAAAGGAAGTTAGGGAGAAAAAACAAGGGAGAAATTGGCACAATGCAATAGATGATATTTAGCGAGCAAACTTGTATCATACATAAATCCAAAGTGAAGAGGCAGGTTTATACCATAGTCCTAACTTTCCTAGGAAGTCATAGCACACTGTTTATACCATAGTCCTAACTTTCCTAGGAAGTCATAGAACACTATATTAGTTATATAGATTAAGCCAAAATCGAATATATTACTATATTAGTTATATAGTTATATTCAGATCTAAACAAGATGATCAAATAAGCAGAATATATTAGATTAGAGATCACCATAGAAAAGTTTAAAAAAATGAAAGACAAATTTTAAAAGCCAACATCCATAGAAGCTCACTTCAGCAACTTATTTAGGCAATTGTTGAGCCTAGTCCTCTGCAACCACCAGCCGATATTGTTCATTTGTGCATTAGCTGGCACAACGGTTGTGTTAGATACTGATAAGAAGTTGTCTTCTAAAAGAAGCTTAAAAGATGGAGCAACATGATCTACAATAGTGTAATTCCAAGGGCACTGCCAATACTTGACTGATCCCACATTTAATCTTTTGCCAAAGTTAGTATCTTCAAGTTGAATATCTGACCAAAAATTCAAAGAAACTGTTTTTTTAAAAAAATGTCAAAATTAATTTTAAGAAAACTAGAAATGCAAGTATAAAGATGAAAGCTGGGTACCTTCAAGGGAGGCTACAGGAAGAAGCATAACAACTGGTTGGTTAACTGCGTCCAATCTTGATAGCAGCATCCATGCTGGGAAACAAGATGTTAGAACCAGTGATCCTCCAAGGAGGTTCACATAATCACCTCCAAGAATACTTATACATATGATTGGAACCCTGGGGAGGCTCTGGAAGAAGTCCTTCACATGTTCTTCAATATGTTCAAGTTTTCCTGGTGCAGATCTGCATCAAAGAGGGGGAGAAAGAAATAAGGAAAGAGATGGGGGAAAAGATGAAGAAATCATGCAATCACTTCACATTATTTGTTCTTTAGGTGATTAACATCCTTAGACCTGAAGAACTTGGAAACCTTGGTGTCTGCATCCATGATGTCAGCACAACAGAGGCCCTGGAACATATAAAAGGAAGTTAGGGAGAAAAAACAAGGGAGAAATTGGCACAATGCAATAGATGATATTTAGCGAGCAAACTTGTATCATACATAAATCCAAAGTGAAGAGGCAGGTTTATACCATAGTCCTAACTTTCCTAGGAAGTCATAGCACACTGTTTATACCATAGTCCTAACTTTCCTAGGAAGTCATAGAACACTATATTAGTTATATAGATTAAGCCAAAATCGAATATATTACTATATTAGTTATATAGTTATATTCAGATCTAAACAAGATGATCAAATAAGCAGAATATATTAGATTAGAGATCACCATAGAAAAGTTTAAAAAAATGAAAGACAAATTTTAAAAGCCAACATCCATAGAAGCTCACTTCAGCAACTTATTTAGGCACTGATGGTGAAGACACTGATGGTGAAGAAGAAGAAGAAGAAGATGACGACAACGACAATGATGGAGACCTTCAATTTGATGTTGATGACGATGACCACTAGATTACTAGATTCATGTTTTATATAAGCAACAAATGCACAATTTGATGATGATGATAACTGATGGACATCAATGGATCTGTTTTATTGTATTTGATAATGATGATTACTAGTCTTATGTTATATTTTCACTTATTATTTTTGGTATAATCTCCATCTATTTTTCTTATAGCTATGAGCAGCTTACCATCCAGTTCTAGTGGACATGGTGAGAATGTCTTCACAGTACCGTCTTCAGCATATACTGCAGTCACAACACCTTCTGAAATATCATCCACAAATCCTAGTAGCAGGATATTGATTAGAGTTGAAGATAATAAGTAAAGAATTTCTCTATTTAATTTTATCTTATATATATTTGTCTGTTGTGCGTGTAAGACTTTGTTGTTTTCAAGTTTTAGTATATGCTTCTGTTTGTGCCATTGCTTTTTTTCAGGTTAGTTCCTGTCAGTGCCAGTTCATTTCCTCCAGGTCAAGCAATATCAACTTATATGGCTTCAAAATTTGATGAAAGACAAGAAGCAACTACATATAGTGGGAAGCATATCTCACCAGCTCTTAGAGAATTTTAGAGTGCTTGCCCATGAATGATCTCACAGAAGTTCATGATATACTTAGAAGGCAACTCTATTCTAGCTTACATTAAGCTTTTTCATTTTTCTAATTCAATATCCTTGTTGCTTGCAGTTTGAAGTACATTAATGTTGCCATGGTAACAATTCTGAAGAATGTCACAAATGTCATTACTGCTCTTGGTGAAATGTACCTTTTCCAAAAGCATCACGGAAACAAAGTCTGGGCTGCTTTGTTCCTTATGGTATTTCTAAATTGCAATTCTGATACTGTGGTCACTTACTTCCAAATAGAAAGGGGGGAAACATGCTTATCTTAATATACCTATGGTTTCGAAGTTTTGGGCACATCCATTTTATCATATTTATTGCTGATGAAGATATGCCTTGGAGGAAAAAAATATGTTAGGAAAGACCCCCTTGGTCAGCTAGGTCCTTTTTAATGATTTAGTGTGCAGGAAAGAACCATAATCACTAAGCCTCACCCTAGATATCTGGAACTGCTTTATGTACATTCTTCTTGACCGATTATTCCTGTTAACAGCCACTTTTAGTTTTATTGCAAATTTGCATATTCTTTTTAGGTCTTTACCTCCTCTTCTCTGACTTGTGGACCCTCTTGTCACTGCTATTCCTGTTTACAAAATAATGGCAATAAATCTAACAAACTTTGAAACTTATTTACTAGCTGGATCTGTTGTGTTGTTTTTGTAGTGCTCACAAACTCAAGTGAACTAAATATTCTATTTACCATATCAAATTAGAAATAAGGTGCGAAGGATCATATTATTCCCAACAAATTTCTCTAAAAGAAAATTCACGAATGCTACATGATGTAAAGAATTGAAAAATAAAAATATTCGTGTGACACATCTGCTCAGCAATTTAATTCATGAAATGTTTCATCACTTGATAATGGAATAAATATTCTTATGTTTTATGTTCCTTAATAATCTGAAATGATATTTCTCACACTAAGTTTCTTTATCTATTAAGATAGGATATTGATGTTTGGTTAATTCTAACTAATCGATAAATAATTTGATTTGTTTCTGACTTCAATTTTTTTCTTTATGCAGATAATCTCAGCAATTTCAGGAGGAATCACAGATGTCTCTTTTCACGCAGTTGGATATGCATGGCAGATTGTTAATTGTTTCCTGACTGCATCATATTCAGTAATATTTATATTTGGCATTTTTTATTGCTCTTAAAAAACATCTCTCTTACTTTAGTTATAAACAATGATATTATTAAAATTGTAAGCACATATTTTATTAATTTCTTGATGATTCTAGATAAAATCTTTATTAGAAAAATTTAAAGGCTTTAATTTGTATATATATGCAATCTTTATTTAGATGCATTTTTTTCTTTTTTGTGTCAATTATAATTTTTTATAAATTTACAGGATTTTTAGATCTTTTTGGACTCCAGAAGAATATTCAGTTTAACTTTATTCGGCTAAAAGTTGATATATTTTGCACCAAAACAAATAAAATTTTATTTTAAATCCTTGGTAGGAATTCCAGAACCAAGATTCTAATCCATGGCTCTGATAGAAGTTTTGTAAACTTTATATTACTTATCATGGTCCATTTAAATTCTCTTGTAAATGTATTCAAATAGTCTGCTTGTAATCTGTTCAGCTCAACATAGCCATTGTAGGTTCCTGTGGTAGATAGTACAGTTCTTCTAGCTAGGTATTCTTAGACGTTATCTTCTTGTCAGTATCAAATTTATTATCTTCTTATCAGTATCAAGTTTATGGCTTACTGATGCCATATTTGTCTGGATTACTTTATTATCCAACTGCAGTGTTGAACATGAATGCTCCCATTTTTTGTGGAAATCAACTGCTTACTAGTTGGGTCATCTGCCCACTGATGTTGTTCCATGACAGATCCAAAGCTTCCAAGCTGCAGATATTTCCCATGGTTTCTGGTATCTCACCCTCAAGTTGATTCAGGCTGAGGTTAAGCACAGAGAGAGAAATCATTCCCCAAAAACATTAGGAATTGGACCATGAAGAGAATTCTGACTAATGTCGAGAAGGGTGAGGCTGGTCATGTTTAACAACCATTTGGGTAGTGTACAATTGAAATGGTTCCTAGAGAGATCAAGAATAGAAAGAGATGTAAGATTCAGATATGGGACAGATTGAGGAATGTAATCCATGTCACAGGAGGATAATCGTAGCACTGACAGGGATGGAAGCATACTAATTGAAGCAAGCCAATTGCTCACTCTTGTAAGGTTTATTGTACCCATGTCAAGATATCGCAAAGATGAAAGATTACAAATCCATCCAAGATCATTAACCATAAGAGGGATGGGAACAATGTCATCTGAGCCAAGATCAAGGTAACGAAGGTTAGAGAGGTTGCCAAGATGATGAGGAACAAGACCACCAAAATTTGCATTTGAAAGATTAAGATACTTCAGTTTTGTGAGTGAACCAACAAATTCTGGGATGTTGGTTCCACTGAAATCATTCATGCTCA
>UESW01004444.1:0-27991 GCA_900491605.1 Calamus simplicifolius | reverse complement strand
AGGAGGTCGGTCTTAGCCTCCTCGTACGGATATTGATGCAATGACGATTTTACCCCCCAACACCACGTAATGCCACAGCTACTCTCACAAAGTAAGTAGATTATAATGAATAGCCTTGTTTTCCAACAAGCCTCATAAAAATATTAATTGATTACATAATACTGCTATTACGCGGTGCTGGATGAAAATTTTCAGGTAATGTCGGCAAAGAAGCTGCCGAAGTGAATTCAAACTAAGCATCGGCAATTTACACACAACCCCTTAACGAACGTTAATATTGCTCAAGTTTTGGTACTTCAAGTTGATGAAGGGAGCGGCGCTGGGGGCATATATATATATATATATATATATATATATTGGAGGGATCAAAACACCCGATGGTTTAGAAGAGGACCGGCCATCAGGGTTAGGGTTCCGTTATTACTCTTGCTTTCTGCTCTTCTCCACCGCGGTGGCCCGTTCTCCCATCTCTTGGATGCCGCCATGGCTCGCCTTACCTTGGAGCGAATCTCCCATGAGAACAAGAACCGCGATGTGGCTGAAACGAAATCGCTTCAGCTCTCCCATCGAGCCCTCTCCGATGTAGGCCTCATTTCTTTCGAAAAATCTAGCTTTGGGTTGGCATTGGAAAGCCCTCTTTCAGTGATGTCAGTATATTTTGAAGTTTGGATCTTTTGATAGTTCCCTTGCTTCTGCAGGTCTCATGTTTGAGTAAATTCCAGAAGTTGGAGAGACTTGACCTCAGCAGCAATTGTCTCTCAACTCTAGAGGTAGTTTTATTGGATCTTCTTTGAGTTGTTATCTTGCTTTCGTTCCAAATTAGTGAGATATTCTACTTTAGTTCCATCATCATCCAGTGTCGATAAAGGGCGATCCCTGTTGATGGTTTACTCGTAGAGTAGTAGTTAGGTGTTTACTATTTAATTGGAATTTGTTTTATTTTCCCATATGTTTTCCTTTAAAAAAGTTTGAAATAATGGCTTAACCAGTGGGGTTCAAACTCTTGATGACACAGGATTTGTCTTCATGCGTTAATTTAAAGTGGCTGTCTGTCTCAGAAAACAAGCTCGAAAGCCTGAAAGGGGTTGAATGTCTCACTAAACTGACAGTGAGTTTGGATATCTTACTCTGTTATGTAGTAAATAAGCAATAAAATATCCCTTCTTTTATTGTGATGTTCTTGGCTGTAATACATCTTTTGAATTTGTATCACGAGGCATGAAATCTGTATCACAATAAAATAAGCTTACCTTGTGGTTGGTTTGAAGTGAGTAGTTGGCGTCTGATACAACTGCTCTGTAGCCAGGGGTTCCTCAGATTAACCACATTCATTCATTCATTTTGCATGTTTAGAGCGGGCATGTTCAGTTGACCTACTGGTATTCTGACATTGGAACTTTGAAGGGAATCAGCTTTGTCCTTTTTAGTGCTGGTTCTTTTTGAGACATGAATCAAGCTTTTTCTTGTTCATGTATGAAACAGACCCTTAACAGAATCACAGAATTCTGAAACAAAAGAAGTCGAACATGAAATGGATGAGTGGCTTTATCATTCTATCACTTGCCACCATCAGTGTCTCTCACTTTTTGTTTAATGATGGCGATGCTAATTGTATTAGAAGGCCGAAGTAACTCCATATTATTGCAAGTTATTAAGACTTTAATTGGAAAAAAAATTACTCATTCTTTTTATCCTTGCAAGTCAGGTGTTAAATGCTGCCAAGAATAAGCTTCGAACAATGGATGAAATTAGATCTGTCTCCAGTTTACGAGCTTTAATATTGAATGGTAATTGTTCTGGAAAGTTTCTTATGCAACTTTTGTTTGGATACCTGAAACAATATGAATTTAGCTCTGTGCAATATCTTTGGTTTGCCTTCTCTATTGCAGATAACAACATATCTTCCATATGCAAGCTTGATCAGTTGTTCCAATACATCTAGATGCAAATGAAACATTTTCTTTTTGTGCATGTATGTTTGTTGTTCAGGAACTGCATATGCTCAGTCACTTTCAAACAAGTCAAAGAAGAATTAGATTTCCATGTGCTCCAGGGTTGTCTATCCTATAATCCAGCTTTCTAGAGCAGAGCAGGGAGATGAGGTAGATTCTGACAACATGATAGTTTTCAGTCTGTAGGTGAGAAACTTTGATGCAAGTGATACATGAACATAGCTTTAATACCAGCATCTAGTGCATTTATTCAACTGCTGAATTTATTCTGTACTACAAGTAAGACATATCTTGAGAAAATTCAATTTTTGGTGAAAACTATTATTTATATATTATGCATTCTTAATGGTACAATTGAATTATCATTACTTTCTTCAGCATTTGCATAATATTGATGTGATCTGTCCTGGACGTCATGTGTATGTACACTGTCAGATATCATTACTTTCTTCAGCATTTGCATAATGTTGATGTGATCTGTCCTGGACGTCATGTGTATGTACACTGTCAGATTCTTGGTTGTCTCATAATGGTTGCAAAAATTTTGTCCAGATCCATGATATGGTAAACTTCTAACGCAAAATTTACCAGTTAAATTATGCTTAGCGGGAAAATATTTAAGAGTCAAATTAGTGAAAAGATTATCTTCCACAGGGAATATATGCCATCAACATATTGCTGGGGGCAATTGTTAGAGCAGTGTGAAATTTGTAACTTTAATGAGTCTACACTAGTTCATTGCCCTAGGATATTGGCATCTTTTACATCTATAATGAAGTGCCTAATGTTGTAAAGATACCTCGGTATTTTCTTTACATTAATTTTTATGTTTGATATGTATCATAAAGTTTATGTAAGCAACTGGATGTCATGCAAATGATTGTAGAAGAAATGAACATATTAACTACAATCTTCCTTCGGTATGATAACGAGAAGATCCTTTACTCAAATGCAGTATTGTTGATGAGGCCCATCAGCAACTTCAATAGAAGTCCCAACATGGCTGATACAATTGAGTTTTCGATCGATACTTCTACCCCAGCTGAAACTGTTGCTGCTTTGAAGAAATCTATACAAACGTAAGCATAATTAAACCCTTTGGTTTTAGTTAATGCTAATTGTCTTAGCCTTGCTTTTACTTTTTTATATTAATTGAACTATTTATTTGTACATGCTGTTCTGTGCCATGCCAAAGTTCTTTATGTAAATAAGATCTATTTTGTATATTTTATTTGAGTCATTGAATTATGTGCACATGACCATGCATCTTAGTCCAGAGGTATGTTCTACATGACCCATATTTTGTATGATATTTTCACATTACATAGCATAATTAACTTGCTTGATAAACTCATATTGTTTAATTATACTTTTAGAGATGCTAACATGGTATTTGAACAAGTTGTACTCAATTACAAGTTGCCATGATTCTGATTTAATAATTTATTTTCTGAGCATAAAAATTAATAAAATATAAACTTTTTTAATACTTGTTTTTCAACCTTGCAGAAAGTAATTTTGATACCCTGAAAGGATCTTTCAAGGAAAGTGAGCAAGGTGTACTTTGGCATGAGAGGTCTGCAATGATGTCTTATTGGAACATTGATGAATTGCAATGTCATTTTAGGGCATTGCTTACTCTAGTAATGTTTAAAAGAGAGCTAGAAAACTGGTGAAGTCATTTATAAATGGCACCTTTATGAAGTGTCCAGTACCTTATGTTGTGTTGTCTCATTATGTGATTTGATGTTTTATGTTAGTTATGGATATTGTAATTGATATGGACAATTGACTTTCATTTATTAGTTATTTTGATGCTTATCCTTTGTTGTCATTGTGTAAAAAATTGTATATGTAATGGGTATTGTATGTAAAGAATTATATTATTTTTATTGATACAGTTTTTAATATTTTAAAAAAATACGAAACAAACAAATTATATATTTAAATAAAATATGCAAAATATTAAAAATTTTAAAATAGAAATATAATTTTAAAATATTAAAAAAATTTAAAATAGAATAAATATAACTTTTCTATACGATTTTAGACATATCTTGTAGGGAAAAAAAGAAAAAAAAAATTTGTATTTATTATTTTTTCCTACGATTTAATTTATATTTGTAGGTAAAAATGGTTAAAAATAATAATTTGAAAAAGAATCATTAAAAATGATTATTAGCTAATTTTTTCTATGATTTTTAGAAAAGTCCTAGGGAATGATGTGGATAAAAAAATATTTTTTTATTTTTTTTCTATGATTTGGGGGTTTTTTTTGTAGGGAAAGGAATTATTAAACAAATTTATTAGCTAATTTTTTCCTACGATTTTAAGAAATTTCGTAGGGAAAGATGTGGATAAAAAAATATTTTTTTTGATTTTTGCCTACGATTTTGAGGCTTTTTGTAGGGAAAGAAATTATTTAAAATAATTATTAGCTAATTTTTCCCTACGATTTTAAGAATTTTCGTAGGAAAAATGTGAATAAAATTTTTTTTTTATTTTTCCCTACGATTTTGGGGTTTCTCGTAGGGAAAGAAATTATTAAAAATTATTATACCCAACTTTTCCTACGATTTTAAGAATTTTCGTAGGGAAAGATGTAGATAAAAAAAATATTTTTTTGATTTTTCCCTACGATTTTTTATCTTCGTAGGCAAAAGTTTTCAAAATTCAAATTTATATTTCAAATTCTAGTCACTCTATCCCTACGAAATATGAACTTTTCCCTACGAAAAAAATCGTAGGGAAAAGGTATAATCTTTGCCTACGATTTTGAAAGTCGTAGGCAAAGGCTTTTCCGACGCATCTTTGCCTACGATTTTTTTTCGTAGGGAAAAGTTCAAAAATCGTAGGGAAAGGCTTTTCCTACGATTTTTTCTATCTTTTCCTACGAAAAAAATCGTAGGCAAAAATTATGTTTCTTGTAGTGCCCTTGGCGGACTTCAGCGGTGGAGGCAACGTGAAAGTGCTTGGAAGTCTTCGTGGGACGTGACGTGGGACGTGAAAGTGCTTGGAAGTCCACAGGAAGGCTATTCCTGTGAAGTCCACGGTGAAGACACGGAGCCGGTGCACACGCGGATGGCTTCTATTTGGAATTAATTCCGGACGACGGCCTCTATTTGGAAAAGAGCAATTAATTTTAGGAATTAATTTAAGTGCCAATCAAAGAAAGTAAAATATGATAGTTGGTAACAGAATTAAAATCTTTGTGCTTGTTCAACGAAAAATTTCACTGCTGTTCATCAAGGACTAAACCCCAACAAACTCCAGTCCTTGCAATCCCTGAGCAATGGGCCTATAGGCAAGCACCGTGCACAGAAGCTGAAACGTCGAGTAAAACCAATGAGATTAAGATTACAAATCAAACCAAAGCTATTAATTCTTCCGCGACTCAAATATCTCTCTTGAATCCTCGGATTCATGTTCCTCTTTTCTTTGCGAGTATGAAAGTTCGCCCATGCTCCCCCACTTGAGTTCCAGGGAGAACTAATTTGTAAAAGCTCTATGGTTGGCAATTTTATCAACCCAGAAACTGCATCGCAGAAGTTTGAAAAATAAAGTCAGGCTTCCAGGTTGGCTCATCATGGATGCCCAGTTAAGATCCAATGTCTAACACGAAGAAAGTAAGAGGATTAGGATTTGAGCACTCAAGACTAGAGGTTGCATTTACTTTTTTTTTTTTTTTACTTGCTGAACAGGAGAGAAGCAACGATTTAAGAAGATGTGGGGATACTAGTCGTGGACATCTTGTATCCAAAAGAGATTTTAAATTTATTTATTTTCTTATAGGAATTGTTTCAAATCCTAAAAGAATGTCTCATGAGAGGTTGGTTATGTAGTACCATCCTAAGTATTGAAATGAAATTATTCAGCCATAGCATCCTATTTAATGCACATTTGGAACATATTAGTCCTACGTATTAGAACGGTTGGGATGATGCACTCGTTTTTATAAAAATCAAGTTAATCTATGTAATAATACACATTCGTATGTAGGTGTATATATATATATATATATATATATATATATATATATATATATATATATATATATATATATAGATATATATAGAGTGAGTGAAGAAGGAAGGGAAGAAAAAAAAAAAGGCTATATTTGAATGTAATTAAATTTTAAATTTAATTATTTTTAACTTTAAATTTTTTCTTAAAAAAAGTGATATATAAATATTATTTTTTAAATTTTGTATAAATATTACTGTACTTTATTTGCATTTATAAAGCAAACGTTCTTATCGGGGCTTCGTTGACCAGCCCAAGCCTTTTTCCGATGAAAGATGAGTTTGCCGATTTTAAATTTTCTAGAGAAAGTTTTTGTATACTGTATTTGGTGCAGCAAGTCGGATTGCATCGCTTTTTATTAATTCATATACTTACGATATTTATTAAAAAATATTAAGATAGCTTTACGATATCTCGAAGAAAAGAATATGACATCCCAGTTTTAAGTTTTATAAAATTAAGACACTCGTTCAGAAAGTAAAAAAAAAATTATGACACTCTAGTTTTAAACGTACGATACTGTAATTATAAAATTAAGGCACCCATTCAGAAAGCAAAAAAAAAAAATTACGACATCCCTGTTGTAAAGTTATGACACCATAGTTATAAAATTACTATACCCACTCAGAAAACATGTCTAACACAAATTTTTAAATTGTCTGATATGCATTAATACCCGTTCAGCTTCTTTTTAGAATTTGTGTACAAATACATTTTTTGAGTGGTATCGTAATTTTATAACTACGGTGTCATAGATTTACAATTGGGATGTCATAATATTTTTTTTGACTTTCTTATTAGGTGTCTTAATTTTATAACTACTAAGTTTAAAACTAGGGTGTCATCTTAAATTTTGACGTGCATTAATACCCGTTCAAGTTTTTTTTGAAAATTTGTGTACTGAAGGGGTATCGTAATTTTATAACTATGATGTCGTAAGTTTACAATTGGGGTGTCATAATTTTTTTTTTTTGCTTTCTGAACGGATGTCTTAATTTTATAACTATAGTGTCGTAAGCTTAAAACTGGGGTATCCTAAATTTTTTCTTCGAGATGTTGTAAAGCTATCTTAATATTTTTTAATGAATATCGTAAGTGTGAACTAATAAGAAGGACCGTGCAATCTATGTAGAACTTGCACCGAATGCGATGTATAAAATCTTTTCCATTTTCTAGAGGTTCACGTGCAAAACTTTAGAAATATTATTTCCAGGGTTTACTGGACGCTCCTCTACCATGTATAGGCGCTCGTTCAATGCTCTACGTTCTTGCCGTCTTCTGATTCTTACCATAAAGCATTTTTACTCTCTGATCTACAAGGCAACTTTATTCAAGAGCATACCACGAGACACCTGAAGATATGATGGGACAAAGAACTTTTTTAAAAAAATTTTCCCGTATATCAAGAAGGGATTGACTGAAGTCTGGATGTCGATAAAAACCTTTTGTTATGTTCGCATAGGTTATTTATATTCAGATTTAACTAATTTGGGTAAATGGCAGAGAGGTTACGAGAGAAGAGGTTAGTTTGCCAGGAAAACCATGGCATAAAAATCTGGATGTCTTCCTCTACAACTACGGGCTGCTAGCAAGGTAGCATTCTCGGCAACTGTGAGAGGCTATTCTCCACTTACACATTGATCTGGATGTCTTTATGGAGACATTTTTGGAGATCATCCACTGCTTGTTTTTCCATATCAAAAGAGGTCAAGCAGTTTGTATGATATCATATCTCCCGGCTCCAAATGCCAGGCGTTGGACGGAGCAGTTTTATGACAACACTTCAGGAATGAATAGAAGTCCTTTGGGAGGAAGCTATCCCAAAGCCAATCGTATTCTTCGACTCTATGATTGCGAAGACCGTAGTTTATGGTCCAGACGTGCAGAAATATTCATGTAGACAGAGACATATATTAGCACTGGAGGTTCCAATATTAAAAATTTTAGTAAGAATTTTACTTCGGTGTTGTTCCAATATTAAGACTGCTTTCTAATGAATTTACAAGCATCATTACTACCTGGTTTCACTTGTGACTTGCATCCTTATCTAAGTCGGCAAAAGCCATACTTCAATGAGTTCGTCAATGGTGCCAAGGGAACTAACAACCTAGAAAATGAAGACACAATTCTAATGTTTCAGATTTTTATGGGAATTAGATTTATGGCGTACATGCTGTCCAATCTCCATCTTCAGAAATTAAAGTCTTTGGTACTGCCGCCCTATCATTTGATTCTAATGATAAACTGGAATGGAATGCCAATAGGCAATTCAAGTTTGAGTCGATAGAAAACTTTCCAGGCAGTACTGGCTTTTACGGTGACCACCAATAAACAATTCACATGGATGCTTGTACACAGGATTCACAATAGCCCAAATCATTCAAAATTGAGCATCCGGAATGGCTGGATAAGGAACCCAAATTTTTTCCGATGACAAGAACGTGTTGATGCTACCTAAGGTGCAAGTAGAAGCAGATAGAAACAAATTGCAGAGCCAATTCCTTGGAAACAAAAACTGTTCCATGTCAATTACACTACTGCGTTGCATAGAGATTGCATAGAGAGTGGATATAAAACTAAAATAGCATCACATCATACATATTCTGCCACTCGGTAATTCATTGATGTTGGGGTTTAGAAACAGTAGTGAGATTCCTTGTTGAATAAGAACCAACGATTTTATCCTATTATCAACGATCAGATTAGTCTCTTTGAACCAAAGTTCAAACTACCACAACCCTTTTTACTTTCAAAGGATTTTTAATCCTTTTATTTTTTTATTCTTTTTATCCTTTGCTTTGGCTGGAATATTCTCTTCTCCACCTCCGCTCTTCCTTTTCTTCACGTTTGCTTTGCCCAGATATTCTCTTCCCTACCTCCACTCTTCCTTTTCTTCACGTGGCTGGATCTTCTTCACGTGGCTCATCCCAGCCACCAAGCCAAGGTGAAGACTCCTCTTCTTCTGGTGCGCTGGATCCCAAGTTCTCTTCACATGAAGCCGTGAAGCCTCCCCACGCATGAATCTTGCATGCGTTGAACCAATCCCACGCCGTAACTTTCTTCCTAAAGCACGAGACCAAACGGATCAAGACCACAAAGTCCCCTCATGTCCATATGTTCATGCGATGACTGGATCCAAGCGCCTCAGCAATTCAGCCCGTGTACAGGTCGCGTCTTCCTTCGTGACCCAAATATCACGCGCGTGTTTTGGGGAGTAGATAGAGGTGGAGGGGAGAAGATGGGGAAGATGATCAGAGTAATTTCTTGAGAGAAAAAAAATGTGTTCTCTATTCCTTCAAACTTTAGAAACTAAAAATTAAATACATCCACGAAGTGAACTAGGCCCAGACTCAACAAAAACTTTCATAGACTAACCCAATGAGATTAAACTAATCCCTAAGCCCGTGTACACCCGTGACTTGATTAATCTTAATCCTTGGACTCAAACCCAGCCCAATACAAGCTAGCCCCCCTGGACCTTGATAGCACCACACCAGACCCAACAATCTCCACCTTGGTGCTTTCAAGGCCTCAGCACGTCTGCCGTGCCGTGTCCATCAGCTGTAATCCCTATGAAAGCTGTCCCATGAAAGAACCTTGGTTAGTGCATTGCTGGATTCTCCTTGGTGTATACCTTCACCAGCTCCACTCCACCTTCTTCCATCAGCTCTTTGTAGTCGAAGCCCTCCTTCCGAAAGTATCCTCTGACTACTAGTCCTGCCTTGAATCTGATACCTCATTACTCTGAAGGCTCTTTCTTGCGCTGATAAACCCATTTGCAATCAAATAGTTTCTTTCCTTATGGCAACTGGACCACCTGCCACATGCCAGTCCTGTAGAGAAACAACATCTCCTCTACCATAGCTTGCATCTCCTGCCATAGCCTGGACCCACCTATCTCTGTCCTAGCTCTCCACAGTCTTCTGATAGGTATAAGGGTTTTCATTCACTGTCACCAGGGCATATGACATCGAATCCTCGAAGCCGTATCAAACTGGTGGTCATACGTTTCTCCTGGGCCTGTTCAGTGCGATTCCAGTAACAGTTCCCTATCCAGCTGCATCCTCCTGAGTCCTCTGCTCAGCTGCATCCTGCTGAACTTCCTGGCTTCTAACCTCTATGCTAGTTCTCTCCACCTAAATCTCAAATTCTCCTGATCCACTAGCAAATGGCATGACTGTGTAAGAGGTCATCTGACTAGTGTTACCGTGTTCTACCTCCTATAGTCCCTATTGTGCATATGTACCATCTCTTCTCTAAAGAATCAAGCTCTCATCGAAGGTCACATCCCTACTGATGACAATCTTCTTCAAGGGGTCCCACAGCCGATATCCCTTGATTTCATACGGGTAGCCCAGGAACACCATCTTCTTAGACTTGGCATCCAACTTACTCCGCTCCCCAGCACCAATATGCACATATGCCATACATCCAAACACCCTTAGATGGTTCAAGCTTATCTTCCCTCCAGACCATATCTCCTCTGGAATGCCTCCATCTAATCTGGTGTGCGGTGACCGATTGACCAAGTAGCTAGCTGCACCTACTGCATCAACCAGAACATCTTTGAAAGCCCTGCCTGCAGCCTCAAGCACCTTGCTTTTTTCAACAGTGTTCTATTTATTCTCTCAGCCACCCATTCCTGTTGAGAAGTTTTCATTACCAAGAAGTTCCTTTTGATGCCCCATTCCTCAAAAAATCTATGGAACTCCCTGCTGGTATATTCCCGCCACTGTTTGACCTCAGACACTTCACACTCCTACCCTGCTCCCTCTCTACCTCAGCCTTCCAGATTTTGAACTTGGTGAAGACCTCTGATTTCTCCTTCATGAAGTAGATCCACTGCTTTCCGAAGAAATCATCTATCAAGGTAAAGAAGTATCTGGCCCTATTCCTTGCAGAAACCGGGGCTGGTCCCCAAACATCTATGTGTACTATTCCAGGAGTTCTGCACTCCTAACTATACTGACCAGAACTATACACTCCTCTTTTTTCCCATCCGACATGGCTCACAGATCTCCATGACTCCACCACTCAAGTCCAGAAGTAGTCTTCTCTTGCTCAGTTCTTTCATCCCTGTCTCCCATGTAGCCTAGACGGTAGTACCATATCCTAAACACATCCCGAGGATCCTGTTCCACAGCTGCTGCCTCAGATTTTTCTGTCACCACAGAGCCCTCCAACCTGTATAGGTTGTTCTCCAGCCTTCTCCCTCTCATCACCACCATAGCTCCATTGGAGATGTTCAGAACTCTACACTCCTGGCATGACTGTTGAAGCTGTATCCAGTCTGCTCCAGGTACCCCAGTGACACTAGATTCTTCTTGAGTTCTGGACATGCTTCATGCTGGTAAGAGTGCGCACCATGCCATTAAACATCCTCACCCTCACTATGCCCATCCTTGCCACCTTGCAAGGGTGATTATCTTTAAAAGTCACATACCCCTCATCAACCTCTATGTAAGTGTTGAACCACGACCGGTTAGGAGTGTAATGATGAGAATAGGCTGAATCCAAGGTCCACATCTCTATGCTGTAACTATGATCATCTGATACCACCAAGAGATCATCCTCCACCTCCTGGCCTATAACTGTACTCACAGATTCAGATCCTTCCTTTTCTCCCTTTTTCAACTTAGCACAATCCCTTTTAAAATGTCCTATCTCACCACACTTGTAGCACTTAGCCTTCCTGGACTGTAACCGTCCCCTAGGCATGCTCCTGTCCCTGCCTTTGCCTCTACTTGACCTTTCTCCAACTGATAGACCCACCTGGGGAACAACTTCCTTTATCATCCTCTCCCTTTGCTCATTTGTCCGAAGTACAGAGACAATATCTTCATTGAATAATGTCTCCTTCCCGTAGAGCAGCGTCATGACCAATGAGTTATGTGATGTGGGCAGCGAACACAATAGCAAAAGTGCCTTATCTTCCTCCTGAAGGTTATCTCAGAACGATTCTGAGATGTTTGCGAAAGCGTGATAAGGATCAAATCACTTATCTTAATGGAAACAAGATAAGGATCAAATCACATATCTTAAAATTTAGTTAGCGATCTATACCCGTATTAATTTAATAACAAAAAAAAGAAAATTAAGAAATCGACCTTTCATTCTCCACCAACACTACCTTGGAATCACCAAATCCTTTTGATCACCATGGATCTTTCCAAACATTCTCCAAATTATGATGAACGCGAACGAGTGGGCGTTCCTTTTGATTTGGGTTGAGATCACATAACTGAGTTTAATTCACTTTGTCTTCTCAACTCATGAGATAAAGTGAAGTTGAAGGAGAACTCTCTGTGGTTGATGATTCTTGTTCCGATGTTATTCTTCTCTCGTGAATCTTATATTCAAGAGAATAATAACTATCAACCTCTTTAATTAATTAATCAATTAATTAAAATTTAAAGATAACTTCCAACTCTTGGAATTACTTTAACGTATATCAATCCAACAACCAATTATTGGTTAACATATTTATCATGGATGTTACGGGAGAGTGAAAGGCTCTCTCACGATCCCATATTTATTTCTCCAATAGCTAAATAATTTTCACGTATGATGTGTTTCCTAACAAACCGTATAATAAAAATTAATCCAATTAATTTTATATGAAAATTAATTTAGAATTCTCAATTCCAAATTAATAACTCAACCCAACATATCATAAAGTTCACATAATTTAATGGAGCCATCCAGAGGAACTATGGACATTATAATTTTAAGCTCCAGTAATTTTGACATTCAATTAACACCTTAATTAAAATATCAAAATTATTAATTCCAAATTACTCCACTAAAAATTTAGAACTGCACTCTTAAAATTATAAAATTAATTATATTCAAGGATTTGAATCGTCCATTGATATAGTCACTACATATAAATCAATCCTCCATAAACAGTTTAGGCATTTTTCGTTAACCTCTTTAATTACATCTTTATCCATAAGTACCATTATTCTATAATGAATAATATATTTATGATCCAATCATAAATTGAGCGCTCTTATTATTCAAGTCCCGAATCAACATTATGGAAACCGTCCATCTGACTTCTTTACAAAGGAATGGATTTCATCTTGTATATTAATATTCCTGGCTACTTATGTTATTATATTTCTAATATACCAAGAATTTGACACTATGTTTCTATGTCATTACCCGGAAGTCAAAAAATATAATACAATAAATAGGAGTCTATTAATTACTCAAATTAAATGATTCATATATAACCATCATTGATTAATTTTGAATACTTTATTTTAACAACGGAATTTATTAGAGATTCATAATTAATCGTGTTCCAGTCCTATATAATCAAATTATATAAAGTGCTTTCATTCCGATAATCTCATTATCAACAATCCGAATAAGATCGTTTCATTCAGAATGTAATGAACCGCACTAGTAATTTTAAATTAAAGATCCCGATTGCAACTTTAATTTATAATTATGGACAAATTTAGGTTATTTTACTTTAAATATTATCCTCTGTATATAATACTTATATACAATATTTAAAGTCACATTTAAATAATCCAGGATTTTTGATATTTATAAAGAATCAAATGCATGCAAGTATAGTATTGAAAAATTTCTTAAATTATTCAGCAAAATAATAAATCATTTGTTTATGAGCACATATCCCAACAATCTTCCACTGCCCTAAAGCAAATGAGACATGTCTCTAAGTCCCATTCCTTCAAGATGTAGCTCAAAACCTGAGCCGGTAATGTCTTAGTAAACGAATCAGCTATATTGATCGCAGATGCGATCTTATCAACTGAAACATCTCCTCTACTGACAATCTCTCTCATAAGGTAAAATTTTCTCTCTATATGCTTTCCTTTACGGTGGTTTCTGGGTTCCTTGGCATTGGCTACTGCGCCACTGTTGTCACAGTAGAGTCTAACTGGTTCATGCATATCTGGAACAACTTCTAGATCTTTCAAGAATTCGAAGCCAGACTGCCTCCTTAGCTGCTTCACAAGCTGCTATATATTCAGCCTCCATGGTTGAGTCAGCAATGCAGGTTTGCTTGATGCTTCTCCATATAATGGCTCCTCCTCTCAAAGTGAACACCGCTCCAGAAGTAGACTTCCTAGAGTCTCTATCTGATTGAAAATCAGAATCTGTATATCCAACATGAATCAAATCCCTACCAGAATATACCAGCATATAGTTTCATTCGCCTCAGATATTTGAGAATATGCTTGACCACAACCCAGTGATCCAATCCTGGGTTTGACTGGTATCGGCAAACCACTCCCACTGCAAAGCATATGTCGGGCTTGTACACAACATTGCATACATCAAACTACCAACTACCGAAGCATAGGGAATCCGTCTCATATCTTCCTCCTCTTGCGGTGTTTTAGGACACTGCTCTTTAGAAAGATGAACTCCATGTCGAGTAGGTAAATTACCTTTCTTAGAGTTTTGCATCGCAAATCTGACAAGCACCTTGTCAATATACGATGCCTGAGACAATGCCAAAAGCCTATTCTTGCGATCCCGTATAATTTGGATGCTAAGAATGTGGCTTGCTTCTCCCAAATCCTTCATTTGGAATTGGCTGGCTAGCCAGTTCTTTATTTTGGACAGAGATCCTACATCATTCCCAATGAGTAAAATGTCATCCACATAAAGAACTAAGAAGACCACTTTATTTCCTTCCTTTAGATTATAGACACAAGGTTCACCTAAATTTTGTTCAAAACCATAAGATTTTATGGCTTCATTAAATCTGATGTTCCAAGATCTAGAAGCTTGCTTAAGCCCATAAATGGACCTTTGCAATTTGCAGACTTTCTGCTCTTGGCCTTTAACCACAAAACCCTCTGGTTGGACCATATGAATAGTCTCTTCAAGATGGCCGTTCAAAAACGCCGTCTTGACATCCATTTGCCATATCTCATAATCATAATGAGGCGAAAAAGTATCCTCATAGTCTACTCCTTCCTTTTGGGTAAAACCCTTTGCCACAACCTAGCTTTGAAAGTCTCTACTTTTCCATCGGCTCCTCTTTTTCTCTTATAGATCCATTTGCATCCAATAGGCTTTACGCCTTCTGGTAGATCTACAAGCTTCCAGACTGAATTAGAATACATTGATTCCATTTCGAGTTTCATGGCTTCCTGCCATTTCTCTTGATCAACATCCTCCATTGCCATCTTGTATGTCAATGGATCATCATCACTGCCATCGGTGACTGCAACTTGTGCTTCTCCATCCTGACCATAGTGGATGGGTAATCTATTTTCCTCCCACTACGTCGTGGTGGCGGTGGTATTTGATCTTGAGTAGTGGTCTCAACTTTTTGTCGTTCAACAACTTTTGTTGGTGTGGAGCTGATCTCATCAGCTAGCAACTCTTCCAGAACTACTTTACTTCTAGATTTGAATTCTGTCATATAATTGTACTCGAGAAACGTTGCATTTGTCGACACAAAGACTTTGTCATCTTGAGCATTATAAAACAGTCCTCCTCTCGTTCCATTAGGGTACCCAACAAACATGCATACTTCTGAACGAGGTTCCAACTTCCCAGTCTTTCCCTTCAGCACATGGGCTGGACATCCCCAAATGCGGATGTGTCGCAAACTAGGCTTGCGACCATTCCATAACTCTAAGGGAGTCTTAGGGATTGACTTAGATGGAACTAAGTTTAGAATGTATACAGCTGTTTGTAATGCATATCCCCAAAATGAGTTAGGCAAAGAAGAATAGCTTAACATTGATCTTATCATATCAAGCAAAGTGCGATTCCTTCTTTCAGCTACACCATTTTGCTGTGGTGTCGCAGGTGCCGTGAGCTGTGATAATATTCCATTCTCAATCAAGTGGTCCTGAAAATCATAATCCAAGTACTCTCCTCCTCGATCAGATCGAAGAGTTTTGATTGATTTACTGAGTTATTTTTCTACTTCAGCATGGAATTCTTTGAACTTTTCAAAGGCCTCGGATTTTCTTTGCATCAGATATGCATATCCATATCTAGAATAATCATCAATGAATGTGATGAAATATTCATAGCCCCCTCTAGCTTTGACATTCAAAGGCCCACATACATCAGTATGTATGATCTCTAAAGGTGCTTTTGCTCTTTCACCTTTTGCTGAAAAAGGTCTTTTGGTCATTTTGCCTTCTAGACAGGATTCACAAACTGGTAGAGTGCCAACCCTTAGCTCTCTTAAAGGACCATCCTTCACTAGTCTTTCTATTCTGTCTATATTAATATGACCAAGCCTCAAATGCCATAAATATGTGTCATTATCATTATTCGCAACTTTTCTTCTTTTAGGAGTTGGTTCAGCGACTTAAACATTTCGGTTTGAAGCAAGTTGTTGGAATTTGGTTTAACAAAATATAAACCATTTTCAACATAGCCAGAACAAATATTTATTCCATTCTTATAAATTGAAACAGAGTCAACACTAAAAGAAACAGAAATAAATTGTTCATGCAACTTTGACACCGAAATCAAATTCCGTTTGAAACCCGAAATATAATAAACATTGTCCAAAAGCAAATATTTATAAGCAAACGATAGTCGAACTATCCCTACTGCTGTCGCTGACACCTTTTCTCCACTGCCTACTCTCATTGTAAAATCTCCACTTGAAGATCCCGGGCAGACTCAAGCATCTGCAAAGAAACACAGACATGGTTAGATGCTCCTGAATCGATGATCCAGCTTGAGAAATCATTCTCAACTAAGCATGTTTCCATGACTAGTAAATCTAATTTACCTTGTTTCTTTTTCTGTTTCAGCTCATCAAGGTACTTTTTAGTTCCTTTTCCAATGGCCATCTTGATGACAGTGGAAACACTTTCCTTTAGGTTTAGGCTGAGCAGCAGCCTTTCCTTTCTTCTTCTGGATCTTCTTCTTGTTATCCTTTTTCTTTCCCACATAATTCTTCTTCTTTTTCTTCGAAGAAGAAGGCTTTGCCTCAGCTGCGTTGGCTTCAGCAACAATTGCCTTACCACCCTTATCATCTATAAGAGTCTTATATATTTGCAGCTCATTCAGGAGTTCAGTCAGATTACACTTTTTATGATTCATAATGTAATTAGTCCTGAATTGGAGAAAAGGGAGATAGTGTCTCCAGAATCATGCCAACCTGAGTCTTTTCATCAATTTTAGCTCCATTGATCTCAGCCTCATTGAAATGATTGACCATTTTGAGGATGTGCTCACGAACAAAAGAACCATTCTCCATTTTTCCATTCATAATGGCTTTTACAGCTTCGTAGCGAGCTGATCAGATGGGCGTCCAAACATCTGCTGTAGAGATTCCATAATCTCTTTTGCAGTTTCAAAGGCCTCGTGCTTAGTTCTAAGCACCTCATTCATTGCTGCTAACAAGTAGCAGCGGGCTTTGTTGTTTGCAACAACCCAATGGTTGTACTCATCAGTAACAACCTTGGAGGCACTGGAGGCACTGGAGGACAATCCTCCTTAAGGACATAGTGGTAGTTTTCATTAATGAGAAGGATATTCATGTTGCTTTTCCACTTAACAAAATTTTCACCAGTTAATACTTGAGAGGCGAGAAGTGAGAAAATTGGGTTTGACATATTTGCTGAAAGATAAGAAAAATTTTAATAAATAATTATAAAATATCATTACAATTTAAGGCAAAGTAAATAAGATGCATAAAAGCACATGTTAAAATACACAAAAACATGTTTACTTTAAAGGCCTAAGGAATTTTAATCTCCACAACTAAGTGCCGTAGGTAGGTCAAATAGTTGCTAATTAAAATGAGAACTTCTCAATTAATAAGTATCTCCCGAAATATCTCATATTTCTAATACTCATTAATTTTCCTTAATTTTGGTCAAAAAGTAATTAACTAATTTAATTACTTCTTCATGAGTGTGACCCATCGTATCAGACCTTTTGAGACTTAACTTAGAAATTGCGCGTAGGGTAGGTCAATTCTAAAATACATCTTAAAAGTCCTATCGCATGGAAGACAACCTTGGTATTGCCATTAGTAGACACCCTCCGTAGGAGGACGAAGTCAAAGCGTCACGAGGCTACTAATAACTCACGGTGTTGTACTAACGATGGAGACCAAGGGTTTATATTGTCATATTACCCCTCCACTCATTATTTTGCAAAAGTATATTTTATTTATAAAACAACTTTTGTTTCATAAACTCTTAGTTAATTTAAACAATTTAAATTACTAAGATTTTATAATGTTAAACACTTTAAAATTATAAAATAAGCTAAATGTGATAACTTAAATATAACATTTAAATTTAAAACATCACATTTGGCACATTAATTTTGCAAATCCAATTGCTCAATTAATTTACAAATTTAATCTCATTAAATTTATTACAAAGTGCATAATAATGCACAGATGCATGACATATAATAATTAGTAGACACATTTTATCTAATATGGCATATGCTAGGCATGAAATGTAATTATTATCATAACAAAACATTTCATAAAAAACGAAACGTAAAAACTTATTATTATCAATATAACAAAGACATTTAATAAGAAGCGAAACGAATACATGACTCTTCACGTCTCTTTGGAGACAGTGAGACTCATCGAATTCTGGAACCGGTGAGGCTTTTCGAATCACTGAAAAAAATGAGGCTCTTCGAATTCCTTGGAAACGATTAGGCTAGAGCCGAGGGAAGGGATTCCCACTCAAAATCTTTGGTAAAATTCTATCAACCTTTAAAAAAATTCTTAATAAAACAAAACAGGACTCTTTAATAAAATTTTAATTGAGAACTTTTCTCAAAACATGAAGAACCATTCTTCATCAATACAAAATGAATATATTCAATTGATCTAATCAAAAGAAAATTACAACTTATTCCATGGAATAAAAAAATTAATTATAATCCATTCGCACATGCATTCATCATCATGAAAATATTAAAAATATACATGCCTACCCAATTATCATATAATCATTATTAAATTAATAGGGTATAACCTGCTCTGATACCAATTGATGGTTATCTCAGAACGATTCTGAGATGTTTGCGGAAGCGTGATAAGGATCAAATCACTTATCTTAACGAAACAAGATACGGATCAAATCACATATCTTAAAATTTTAGTTAGCACGATCTATACCCGTATTAATTTAATAACAAGAATAAAAAGGAGATTGAGAAATCGACCTTTTGTTCTTCACGAACGATACCTTGGAATCACCAAATCCTTTGATCACCACGGATCTTTCCAAACGTTCTCCAGATTATGATGAACACGAACGAGTGGGCATTCCTTTTGATTGGGTTGAGATTACACAACTCAATTTAATTCACTTTTATTCTCAACTCATGAGATAAAGTGAAGTTGAAGGAGGAACTCTGGTTGATCATTCTTGTTCCGATGTGAATCTTATATTCATAGAGAATAACAACTATCAACCCTTTAATTAATTAATCAATTAATTAAAACTAAAGATAAGTTCCAACTCTTGGAATTACTTTAACGCATAACCAATTGTTGGTTCGATATATTTATCATGGAACGTTACGGGAGAGAGAAAGGCTCTCTCACGATCCATATTTATTTCTCCAACAACTAAATAAATTTCATAGACTCTTCTCATGGAATATGCCTACGATGTATTCCCTAACACACCGTATAATAGAAATTAATCCAAATAATTCTATATGAAAAATAATTTAGAATTCTCAATTCCAAATTAATAACTCAACCCAACATATCATAAAGTTCACATAATTTAATGGAGCCGTCCAAAGGAACTATGGACATTATAATTCTAAGCTCCAATAATTTTGACATTCAATTAACATCTTAATTAAAATATCAAAATTATTAATTCCAAATTACTCCACTAAAAATTTGGAATTGCACTCTTAAAATTATAAAATTAATTATATTCATAAGGATTTGAATCGTCATTGATAGTTGCATATAAATCAATCCTCCATAAACGGTTCATGATTAAAAGCGTTAACCTCTTTAATTACATCTTTATCCATAAGTACCATTGATTCTATAATGAATAATATATTTATGATCCAATCACAAATTGAGCGCTCTTATTATTCAAGTCCGAATCAACACTTATGGGAACCGTCCATCTGACTTCTTTACGAAGGAATGGATTTCATCTTGTATATTAATATTTCTGGCTATCTATGTTATTATATTTCAATATACCAAGAATTTGACACTATGTTTCTGTGTCATTACCCGTAAGTCAAAAAATATAATACAATAAATAGGAGTCTATTAATTACTCAGAATTAAGATCGATTCACATATGACCATCATTGATTAATTTTGAATGCTCTATTTTAACAACGGAATTTATTAGAGATTCATAATTAATCATGTTCCAGTCCTATATAATCAAATTATATAAAGTGCTTTCATTCCGATAATCTCATTATCAACAATCCGGATAAGATCGTTTCATTCAGAATGTAATGAACCGCACTAGTAATTTTAAATTAAAGATCCCGATTGCAACTTTAATTTATAATTACGGACAAATTTAGATTATTTTTCTTTAAATATTATCGTCTGTATATAATACTTATATACAATATTTAAAGTCACATTTAAATAATCCAGAGATTTTTGATATTTATAAAGCATCATAACATGCATGCAAGTATAATATTAAAAATTTTCTTAAATATTCAGCAAAATAATAAATGTCATTTGTTTATGGGCACATATCCCAACACCTCCATCTTGACCCCAATATTCACATTCATTGCTCACCTGATCGAATACCTGGATGGGCCCAGCACATCTCCACCTTCTGACATCCGAGGCTGTAGAGGCGCTTCTTCAACATCAACTTATTGCACATATTCTTTCCTATATAGAGGGCTTGCAACTTCGACCAGAGTCCCTTCAGGGTCTTCTCCTCCAGCACTGAATAAAGGACTGAATCTGTCAGATATTCCCTAATAAGTGAACATGCCTTCTTTTCCAATGACATCCACTGCTTATCTGTCATCCCATCTGGCCTTTCTTCCAAAGCCAGATCTAAACCCTGTTGTATAAGAAGGTCTCTACTCGGACTTTCACATGGAGAAACTTTTCTTCTCATCAAACTTTTCAAAATCTATTTTTATGCTACTACCCATGGCGAGGTCTCAACCAAAATAAAAATAGCACAAAAATAAATTTTAAAAATTAAGAGGTATCTTGATGAGACCTTGTTGAAATTGTTCAATCCTTGAAGATCCCCAAATAACTTCTTCTTGTTCCAGAACCAAGCTCTGATACTAATTGTTGGGGTTTAGAGACAATAGTGGGATTCCTCCTTGAACAAAAACCAAGGATTTTATCCTATTACCAACGATTAGATTAGTCTCTTTGAACCAGAGTTCAAACCATCACGACCCTTTTTACTTTCAAAGAATTTTTAATCCTTTTATTTTTTATTCCTTTTGTCCTTTGCTTTGGCTAGAATATCCTTTTCCCTACCTTCACTCTTCCTTTTCTTCACGTGGCCACCAAGCCAAGGTGAAGACTCCTTTTCTCCTAGTGCGCTGGATCCTAAGTTCTCTTCGCATGAAGCCGTGAAGCCTCCCCACGCATAAATCTTCATGCGTTGAACCAATCCCACACCTTAACTTTCTTCCTGGAGCACAAGACCAGACGGATCAAGACCACAAAGTCACCTCACGTCCGTGCGTTCATGCGATGACTAGATCCAAGCGCCTCAGCACTTTAGCCCGTGTACAAGTCGCGTCTTCCTTCGTATCCCAAACATCACGCGCGTGTTTCTGGGAAGAAGATAGAGGTGAAGGGGAAAAGATGGAGAAGATGATGAAAGTAATTTCTTAGAAGAAAAGAATCTGTTCTCTATTCCTTCTGTAATCCCCCGTAAATTATTAGGGGGAATGTAACTCTTAGTATTTATTTTTGGGAACACCTGGCATCTTGACTCCCTTCTAACGTTTAGATTCCCATTGCGACGTCTGATTTCTTGGGTTTTCGCGTGTCGGATGGATTCCCATCTTCCATTGATCCGAGGCGTCGCGTGGGNTACTTATTCTGAGAGGGAGATTATCTGGGAGTCTAAGGAGAAAATGAAAAAGAAACATCCTCAATTATTTGTATCTTATTACAGATCAACGATGTATTGATGACGGTGACTTTTGAATGAAATTTAGCTGATTATGAGATAGAAATTTGGATTTGTATTCTATTGGATGTATATCAATTTCGAGGACGAAATTTTTGTAAGGGGGGGGGAGAGAATGTACCCCCCGAAATTATTATGGGGGAATGTAACTCTTAGTATTTATT
The DNA here is from genome assembly GCA_900491605.1 of Calamus simplicifolius. Lineage (NCBI taxonomy): Eukaryota > Viridiplantae > Streptophyta > Magnoliopsida > Arecales > Arecaceae > Calamus > Calamus simplicifolius. The sequence goes on along the minus strand of UESW01004444.1, from coordinate 5,719 downwards.
TTTGGGGACACCTGACATCTTGACTCCTTCTGACGTTTAGATCCCATTGCGACGTCTGGTTTCTTGGGTGTTTTCGCCGTGTCGGATGGGTTCCCATCTTCTATTGATCCGAGGCGTCGCGTGGGAGAATAAAGGAGTCGAGGATGACTCCCTCGTTCCCCTGACGCATACCTCTTCCAGGTAATCCCTTGCCCATCCTCTTAATGCTGAGAGAAAGAGGGAGAGTGAATGAAATCGGAGAGAGTGGAAGGAGGGAGGAGGTTGGCCGCGGTGACGGCCGGCTCTGGTCCGGCCAACAGTGGCCGGACTGCCCTTAATTTGCTAGGCAATCCGCCGGCCCGTGATGCCGCGTGGGAGAGAAATTGAGAGAAAGAGGGAGAATGAATGAAATTGGAGAGAGTGGATGGAGGGAGGCGGCTGGCCGCGGTGGCGGCAAGCTCCTGTCCGGCCAACAGTGGCCGGACTGCCCTCATTTCGCCGGTCAAGCCGATCGGCACAGTATCGGCTGTGCGATAGAAATCGAGAGAAAGAGAGAGAAAAGATGAAATCGGAGAGTGTGGATGGAGGGAGGAGGCTGGCCGTGATGGCGGCCGGCTTCGGTCCGGCCAACAGTGGCCGGATTGCCCTCAATTCGCCGGTGAGTCGCCGGCACTGTGAAATCCACGCGGAAACAGGGAGAGGAAAGAGAAAGAAAGAGTGAGAAATTGAGAGAGAAGGGGGAGGGGGTGGCCGACCGCGGCGGCGGCCGACCTTGGCCCGATCGACGATGGCCGGGCCGCCTCCGATTTGACCGGCAGCAGCCCTGGCTGCCGGATCACAGAGCTCCTGTTTCGATTGAACAGGGGAATCTAGGAAGAAGGGATCGAGTGGGCCGGCTGGGCCGGCCTGGTTTGGGCCTTCTGGGCCGTGCAGCGAGCAGTTTTGGGGCTAATTTTTGGGCCCCGTAACGGGTCGGGATTAGCAAAATATTTATATGGCTAAAATCTTGGTGAATTCTAGTTTCATGGGGTATTTTTACTTCCCCAATTGGGAATGTATAGTGGGAGATATTTGAGCCTGAAGTTGGGTCCGTGAACTAGTCTGGGTAGGGTTTTAAGGGTCATTATTAATTGGATTTCAGTGAATTAATTATGTACATTGATCCTGTAGGTGCCCAGACATCTGATTAGTGGTACATCATTTGAATTTTTGCGTAGGAGGTAAGTTAGACTATTATGCAATTTAATTATTTAATTAATAAATTGAGTATATACAGTTTGCATGCATTTTTATAAATTAACTGAATTATCTATGTGGGCATGGAACTGTGGATTTCAAATGAACAATTATAATGATTGGTAATATTGTAAGAAATTTTATTGATGTATATGCCAGAATTGTGATTGCCGGTACGACATGTTTATATTGAGGTGATTATGCATTTCCTTGTACTGTGCAAAACCACTGTGAGATATTGTGAGATACAGATGCATGATGCACATGAGATGAAAATGTTAAATAGATTTATATGTGTCTCTGCGGTTTTCTCCTTTACTATGGCCCCACACATGTAGATGTGTTCTGTATGATTTTTATGGCACACACACTGGAGATGTATTCTGTTATGATATGGCCCCACATATTGTAGACATGTTCTGTATGATTTTTATGGCCTCACACACTGACGAGTGTGTTCTGTTATGGTATGGCCCACATGTCTTACAATGTGTTCTGTATGATTTTTATGGCCACATACATCGTAGAGTGTGTTCTGTTATGGTATGGCCCACACATCGTACAATGTGTTCTGTGGATGTTGATGGCCACGCATCTGGAGGATGTGCTCTGATTGAGGTATTGCAGGGCCGTGGGTCACATAGGAAATCTATAATTACATAAACAGTGAGTTTGCCATACTGCATATTCTGATGATTATCAAATGTTCAATTTATGTTAAGTTGACATGCATATGGTTGATAGCATGTTAAATAATATGATTGTATAATAGGCTTACTTATTGAGTAAACTCATTAAACCTTCACCAGGTTTTTCAGAGCCTCCGGGTTGATGATGGATGTGTGCAGATTGATGGAGCTTCCAATAAATAAAATAAGAACCATTGCATTGGTGTAATCCTATTATGTTTGTGTGTAGGGCTTGTTATAGCCCAACTTTATTAGCATGATTTGGATGTAGGGTTGGACCCAAAACTTAAACTATCATTGTATTATGGTTAGTTTTTCATATTTATTGCCGATTGAATTATATCAAGATTTTAAGAGCCTTGCGTGCCCGGCACGCGGCGGGTTGTCACCCTAGCTCAAAAATTTTGGGTCTGGGGCGTGACAGTTAGCATCCTTAACAATGGACAAGCGATGACGCCCAAGCGAGGACAACGGCACCTCCATTCCAGTGAAGCGAGGACAGACCACTAGCGGGCTGAAGTACCCAGGTCAGCAGCAGGGACCAATTTCTCCAAAAGAAAAGCTCCCAAGCCCTTAATCGACACCAAACACAATGCAAAGGCAAAAAGCCTTGAAAGCTAAGTATGCCACACTCTGAGAACAAAGTTTCTTTTCATATAATCCAGCAGATTTCTTTTTATTTGACTTTCTAACCCCTCAGCGCCCCAAGGGACACAGACACCCCGGACCGGCACAAGAAACCTCCGGAGGTTCAAGCCCTGTGTCCTAAGTGGCCCTGAGCTAAACCCCTGTGGCAATGCTGTACAAAATAAAGAAGAAGTTTTTTCATTCAATTTCTCAAAAAACCACTCGGGCCAGCCAAGCGACCGCCGAGGTAGTTTTCGGTAGCCCCGCGATCATAAGGACACCCCCGGATCGGTGTGAGAAACCTCCGAGGAGGTTCAAGTCCTATGGTCTCGGCGGCTCCGAGTCAAACTCCCGGACCGGCCGAGCGACCCCCGAAATATTTTCAAAATGACTTTAGTGGTCCCGAGATCATAGACACCCCGGGCCGGCCAAGAAACCCCCGAGGCAGCACCCTTTCTGAGCTGGTCCCATCAGGTCACCCCGGGGTTAAAGAGCATGGTCCCACAGCATGGTCCAAAAGGAACCTGAGCCTGGTCCAAGCAGGTCACTCTCGGGTCACACCCTTCGGGTTCAAAAGGAACCTGAGCCCCACCCTCGGCCCTTTTCATCTAATCCTCCCATCAGTCAGCTCATGTAAGGCCCCTAGCCGGCCCTCGGGCTGGTCCTAGGCGGCCACAAGTATGTTAGGCCCCTAGCCGGCCCTCGGGCTGGTCCTAGGCGGCCAGTATGTTAGGCCCCTAGCCGGCCCTCGGCTGGTCCTAGGCGGCCACAAGTATGTTAGGCCCCTAGCCGGCCCTCGGCTGGTCCTAGGCGGCCACAAGTATGTTAGGCCCCTAGCCGGCCCTCGGGCCCTAGCCACGGCCCCTCGGCCCTCGGGCTGGTCCTAGGCGGCCACAGTATGTTAGGCCCCTAGCCGGCCCTCGAGCTGGTCCTAGGCGGCCACAGTATGTTAGGCCCCTAGCCGGCCCGGCTGGTCCTAGGCGGCCACAAGTATGTTAGGCCCCTAGCCGGCCCTCGGGCTGGTCCTAGGCGGCCACAAGTATGTTAGGCCCCTAGCCGGCCCTCGGGCTGGTCCTAGGCGGCCACAGTATGTTAGGCCCCTAGCCGGCCCTCGGCTGGTCCTAGGCGGCCACAAGTATGTTAGGCCCCTAGCCGGCCCTCGGGCTGGTCCTAGGCGGCCACAGTATGTTAGGCCCCTAGCCGGCCCTCGGCTGGTCCTAGGCGGCCACAAGTATGTTAGGCCCCTAGCCGGCCCTCGGGCTGGTCCTAGGCGGCCACAGTATGTTAGGCCCCTAGCCGGCCCTCGGCTGGTCCTAGGCGGCCACAGTATGTTAGGCCCCAGCCGGCCCTCGGCTGGTCCTAGGCGGCCACAATGTTAGGCCCCTAGCCGGCCCTCGGGCTGGTCCTAGGCGGCCACAGTATGTTAGGCCCCTAGCCGGCCCTCGGGCTGGTCCTAGGCGGCCACAGTATGTTAGGCCCCTAGCCGGCCCTGGTCCTAGGCGGCCACAAGTATGTTAGGCCCCTAGCCGGCCCTCGGCTGGTCCTAGGCGGCCACAGTATGTTAGGCCCCTAGCCGGCCCTCGGCTGGTCCTAGGCGGCCACAGTATGTTAGGCCCCTAGCCGGCCCTCGGCTGGTCCTAGGCGGCCACAGTATGTAGGCCCCTAGCCGGCCCTGCTGGTCCTAGGCGGCCACAGTAGGCCCCTAGCCGGCCCTCGGGCTGGTCCTAGGCGGCCACAGTATGTTAGGCCCCTAGCCGGCCCTCGGGCTGGTCCTAGGCGGCCACCTAGGCGGCCACAAGTATGTTAGGCCCCTAGCCGGCCCTCGGCTGGTCCTAGGCGGCCACAGTATGTTAGGCCCCTAGCCGGCCCTCGGGCTGGTCCTAGGCGGCCACAGTATGTAGGCCCTAGCCGGCCCTCGGGCTGGTCCTAGGCGGCCACAGTATGTTAGGCCCCTAGCCGGCCCTCGGGCTGGTCCTAGGCGGCCACAGTATGTTAGGCCCCTAGCCGGCCCTCGGGCTGGTCCTAGGCGGCCACAGTATGTTAGGCCCCTAGCCGGCCCTCGGGCTGGTCCTAGGCGGCCACAGTATGTTAGGCCCCTAGCCGGCCCTCGGCTGGTCCTAGGCGGCCACAGTATGTTAGGCCCCTAGCCGGCCCTCGGCTGGTCCTAGGCGGCCACAAGTATGTTAGGCCCCGGCCCTCGGGCTGGTCCTAGGCGGCCACAGTATGTTAGGCCCCTAGCCGGCCCTCGGGCTGGTCCTAGGCGGCCACAAGTATGTTAGGCCCCTAGCCGGCCCTCGGGCTGGTCCTAGGCGGCCACAGTATGTTAGGCCCCTAGCTCGGGCTGGTCCTAGCCGGCCCTCGGCCCTCGGCTGGTCCTAGGCGGCCATAAGTATGTTAGGCCCCTAGCCGGCCCTCGGCTGGTCCTAGGCGCACTACAAGATTTTTGCCTTTCATCAATGAATTTTTTGCAATGAATTTAAAATTCGTTGGTGAAAGTGGATATTTGCAATGAATACAAATATTCGTTGTTGAAAATTCGTAATTAATTAGAAAGGACTTTCTGTAATGAATATTTTTTGTGGTGATTAAAAATATTCGTTGCTGAATGTTTTAGCGCCACATAATATTCATTTTTGTGGGAAAATTTTGGCACCAAAAACTTTCAGCAACGAATTACTATTTCTGCTATGAATAAATTCATTATTAAAACTCCGATTATTAGCAACAAACTTTAATTCATTGCAAAAGTTATTTTTTTAAAAAATAATAATAATAATATATTCAACAATGAATATTTTATTTTTTGCAATGAATATCTAATATAAATAAAAATTAATTAGAAGAATCGCCCTAACTACCTCTTCTTTTCATCTACGCCTTACGCGAGTGCGTGGAAAGAAGAAGGGTTAAACCCTATTTCTAAGTAGCCATAGGAGAACTTCATCGCCATCATCGTTGATCCAGGTATGCATCTCTTAATCAAACCCAACACTAGTTAAAGAGAGAGGGAAACTAGGCTGAGTTATCTAGTTTTTCTTCTACCCTAGGAAAACTAGGGGGGGAATCGTGTCCAGAGAGGGGAAAGCCGGTAACCGACCGGAGGAGGTGACAGGGAGAGAAAAGGGACGGGGGCGGCTAGGAAAAATCGTGACAGAGATTTTGGGGCGGGGGGGGCGGGGCTGAGAAGC